>CM064576.1:1628634-1829245 GCA_032716605.1 Paralithodes platypus | reverse complement strand
TAATGAATTGTAAAGGGTTAGGATAACTTCTTTGGATTTATGCTCAAATGACCTGCCTATAAAGCTTTGCCTTCTTAACAACTTCTGAACATTGTTGACTCGGTTTTAGGTTACTCGATATTGTTACTCCCAGATCGGTTTCTCTGTTTACATTCTTAAGCTGAGTGCCATTCATCGAATAGTTTGCTTTCTCATTTAGGTATCCGATATGTAGTACTTTACATTTATCCGCATTGAAACTCATTTGCCAAATTTGGGCCCAACATGACAATTTATCTAGATTGTGGTGCATATCGTCAACTTGTTCTTTTGAGAGTACGCTATTTGCAATTTTTGTATCGTCAGCAAATTTTGAGATTGTACAGGTGAGCCCCTCATCTATGTCGTTGATGTAAATTAGAAAGAGAATTGGTCCTAGTACCGATCGCTGGGGTACCCCGCTACTTACATTGGTCCATTTTGATGCCTTACCGTTTATGACTACTCTTTGCTTTCTGTCGCTGAGAAGGCCTTTTGAAAATCAAGGTATATAATATCTACAGCTTTACTCTCCTCGTAGAGGTTGAGGATATCGTGGAAGAAGTCTAAGAGGTTTGTTAAACAGGAACGTTTTTTACGAAAGCCGTGTTGAGTATCTTTAAGTATGTTATTTTCCTCTAAGTGATTTACGAGTCTGTCTCGTATGACCGTTTCTAGCATTTTACATACAACTGAGGTTAAGCTAATTGGACGATAGTTACTGGGTAGGGATTTGCTGCCTTTTTTGAATATCGGTGTTACGTTGGCTAGCTTCCACTGATCGGGCATAGTTCCAGACTGCAAGGATTTATTGAATAGTAATGTCAGTGGTTTAGAGAGCTCATCCTTAGCTTCCTTTAGAACTCTAGGCGAGATTGTATCAGGTCCAGGCGTTTTATTTACCTTGAGTTTATCTAAACAATTCAATACTTCTCTCTCTGTAACGGTGATATTGCTTAGAACATCGGAATTATCAATCTGAATCGGCGATGGTGTAGGGATATCACTGAGGTCTTCTGTGTAAAAACTGATGCAAAGAAGGTATTGAGGGCATTACTCATTTGTTCTTCGTCTTTGGTGTATTCTCCATTTTCATCGACTAACGGTCCAACAGTTGAAGTAACGACTTTTTTCTTTCTGATATAACTATAGAATTCTTTCGGGTTTGTTTTACTTTGATTCGCAATATGTAACTCTAAGGTCTTTTTACTTTGCGTAATTAACTTTTGGGCTTGCGTCGTAGCTCTACAAATTTCAGCCGTTCTTCGTCATTTTGTGAGGATTTTAATCTATCATTAGCAAATTTTTTAGCAAGCAGGCCGTTTGAAATATCTTTATCCACCATTTGGGCTTATTATTATGGCCTGGACGCCGAGTTTTCGATGGTATGCAGTCTTGCACTGCTTTTAGGTAAGTGGCTTCGAATAACTGCCAAGATGTATTTATGTCGTTATTGTGAATTAAAAAGCTCCAGTCAGTTTCTTTAAACATAGCTCTAAGCGTATGGAAGTTTGCTTTCTTGAAATTAGGGACTTTTTCGATGCTTCTATTTGGTTCGTTACTAGTAAAGTTTAAAGTGAAAGTTATCGTACGCTGGTCGCTGTTACTGGATTCATCACCAACATTCAAATTCTCGTCTTTTGTTGCAAGTACAATGTCAAGAACGTTATTACCACGTTTCGGCGTTCCAACAAATTATATGATTGTGCGGAACAGATTTAGGCCTACCGTATATATTATTTTTTCATATATATATATGATACATAATATTATCACGACACTCTCTCTCTCTCTTGTCTCTTACTCTCTTGGTTTACCTATTGCATACATTTATAATTGCATGTGACCTTGAAATTGCTTGAGAGTTTGATTGCAAGCATTTTATAGCGTATTATTTGCAGGCGTTCAGTAAATTTCTTACGGTAATACAAACAACCAAACAACGAAAGATTGAATATTTGTGCTGCACATCCCTCATACGAAATACCATTCCCACCGTATAGAGAGAATAAAGAAACTGAACTGAAGAAAGAGTGAAAAGATATAATAATACAGAATATTACAAGCAAATAAATGAAATGGAGGGATTAGTTAGAGAAAATAATAATGAGAAAATATACTGATGAGGAAGAGAGGAAGGGAAAGAGAGAAAGAAAAAGAGAGAGAGAGCAAGAGAGAGAGAGAGAGAGAGAGAGAACAGAAATAAGGAGAAATAAGAGAAAAATAAGACCGATTACCAAAGGATAGTAGACGCTCGAGAGGCCGAAGTCAGGCCAAAGCGAACGCAACCGAACGCGCCCGGGAAATAGACCAAAAGTACCTCCTCTTCCTCACCTCTTCCCACCCTCCACACTCATTCATAACATCCATTCATAGACTTATATGGGGAGACAAAGAGTTGCTCTTTCCAAAAATGATCGTTTCGTTCGCATTGGAGCCATAGTAACGGCACTAGGGCGAGTGAAATTGAGCGAATATTTCGGGATTATGCCCGCTGAGCGGTACAGTGTAAAATACCTTACCACCCGCTAAATAAGGGTTAAGACAGAAGCTTCGTATGGCAATACTCGACAAGGTCAGATCATTTGATCTGGGTGAGTTTAAAACCTCATTCAGTAAATAAATTAGTAATTTACAGTTGAACAATGGGAGAATGAATGTGTCAGGAGGGGGTGGGAATGTCGCAATGAGGGGGACTGTAAGTATGACGGTGGGGACCAAGGAAAAGAAAGAGGGTACATACAAGAAACCTGCATAGACTTTATGTAAACTTTGTAATAATAACAAGCGTAAATGGAGTTTCTGTGTGAAATACCCAAGAAATTAGTTAAAATTAGCACAAGCGTAAAGGTTGAAGCTATGTACGGATTGTCTGAGTAGAGAACATGGTAAGCAAGGGCAATGTACTGCCACGTACTTAGGCCCTGTCGTCACTGTAAAGGACATCACTTTGACAAGTTGTGTCCTTCAGTTGATAAAGGCAAAGATGACAAACCAGAGGGTACTACAACTTTGACATTAGGTAGAATGAAAGACACCACTATATTGCCCACTATCAAGATTCCCATGGAAGGTAATGACAGTAACAAAGTTTGTCGGGTGCTTCTCGACCAAGGGTCTCAACGGTCTTTTATAAAGAGGTCCATATTAATGGGGCTTAAGCACCGAATCGTAGGGGCTGAGACTCTTCGATTACAGGGCATTACGGGGATTACTGACAAACAGGACTATGAAATATCGTAGTTTTCCTATTTTTACCGTAAACAAAGGTACTTTATGACATGTATGTAGTAGACACCCTACCACAATATATATCTGTGGGGGTGAAGAAGGTGGAACACGCATTACGTAGCAAAGGGGTTAACTTGTCAGATCCCATGGGAGATCAAAGTGAGGTGCGTATTCTACTTGGTGTTGATCATTATTATGATGTAGTATACCCTGGATTTAAAAGAATGTGTGGTGTAATTCTAATCCCCACTAAATTTGGCTTTTGCATGAGCGGAAAGGTACATACCACACAGTCAAACATCCTGGTCGACACTGTTTCTATATCAAGGGTGAATGTAACCGTGGCAGAGGAGTTGGTAAGTAAAGAATCCCAACCTAGTGACCCATAAAATGACTGCCGAGTTCGACCTGGAAAGACTGTGGAAATTAGATCACATAGGCATTAATCCTGTGGAGACTGATTATGAATCGGAAATTGCGATAAAGAAGTTTGAGGAGTCTGTGAGCTATTGTGCCACAGAAAAACAGTACGAGGTTAGTCTACCCTGGAAAAATAGCGAGATATGCCTGCCAACAAATTATGGATTGGCATTGAGTCGATTGCGCGCATTACAGCGTAAATTAACACATGAACCGAGCACGCGCCAGGCGTATGAGGACGTATTTCGGAACTACATAGAACGAGTCGATGTGAAAGAACCAGCTAGAAAGGGTAGGGTTCATTACCTAGCCCATCATGGGGTGAGAAAGGACAGTGCCACCACACCAATACGGGTGGTATATGACTGTTCGGCCCATCAAGGCCCAGTCTAAATGACTGCCTCTTGACTGGTCCGTCCATGGTGTCGGATTTGTCTCAACATTTACTGCGATTTAGACTGGGGCAATATGCTTTCACCAGTGATATTGAGAAAGCCTTCTTGATGGTCAGATTGCATGAGGAAGATCGAGATGTCACTCGCTTCCTATGATTCGAAGACATTGGCGACTCTGGAAGTCCAGTCGTGATCTACCGCTTTAGGGTCGTACTCCATGGTGCTACATGTTCGCAGTTTTTGTTAAATGCCACAATTAAAATAAATCTGTCAGATACTCTTGAGGACACTAATAAACTATCTCGTGGTTTGTATATAGATAACTTACAGGGTTCTAGCGATAGTCAGGATGATTTGTTACATACTTACTGGCAAGCATGTAGGTTATTCACAGAAGCCCATCTATTTCTCCGAGAGTGGGTTACTAATAGTGAAAATCTTCAGAGTCTGATTCAAATGGACGGTACGGCTTCTCGTAACCAGGAACAAACCAGAAATTTGGGGATGATCTGGCAACCAGAACAAGACACTCTAACTTTTCAAAAACAAAATTTTTACTCAGCAGACGGAGACGCACTCAAAGAGAAGTCTGTTGAGCAAAATTTCGCAATTTTGTTATCCTTTGGGTCTAGCATTACCCGTTACCATAAGAGCTAGGATTCTGATGCAGGAAGTTTGGAGACGCAACATAGGATGGGATGACAGTTTGCCCGAGGACTTAAATGATCAAGGGACATTATTCGTTGAAAGAGTATGACATCCTATGTACTAAACAGCTACCTCGTAAGGTGGCGGCATT
Organism: Paralithodes platypus; assembly: GCA_032716605.1. Classification (NCBI taxonomy): domain Eukaryota; kingdom Metazoa; phylum Arthropoda; class Malacostraca; order Decapoda; family Lithodidae; genus Paralithodes; species Paralithodes platypus. The sequence continues at coordinate 1,824,382 of CM064576.1, read as the reverse complement.
CGGCGAAGTTACATTACATACGTTTTGAGATGCTAGTGCCACGGCATACGGGGTAGCCATTTATGTTGTTACTTCATTTGGGGCGCATTTAGTTACTGCCCGGGCGAAGGTAGCACCGGTCAAGAAGGTAACTATCCCTAAAATGGAATTGACTGCCATGCTGCTATTAGGACGTCTGGTGAATCATGTACACACAGCATACGAGGAGGAATTAAATATTAATGTCATTCACGTATGGTGTGACAGTCAAGTAGCACTCAACTGGGTACATAGCAAGAAGTCTCTGCCAGTTTATGTGCTAAATAGGGTAGATGAGATTAGGGCCCTATTACCAGACGTCACATATAATTATGTCAATACAAAAGACAACCCTAGTGATCTCATTACTAGGGGAATAACGGCTAACCAGTTAATAAAGTCCAAATTGTGATGGCATGGTCCAAATTGGCTGCTCCATGAGAATGAATGGACGATATGGAAAGCTGTTGGTGAGGGACTTCTGCCACTGGAAACAGCGACAGTTACAGCCCAACCAAATGAGCCACCGGATCCATTAATAGAGTGGGCAAGTTTCAGTGACTATAATAAATTAGTCAGAGTTGTAGCTGGGGTGTTGAGATTTGTATCCAACATCAAGGTTAAAGTAACGGGCCAACTCTGCAATAAGGGTCACATCATTAATGCTCGTGAATATAAAGCAGCTGAAGTAACTTTAATTAAATGGGTTCAAGTAGAAACCTTTTCCAATGAACTAGAATCTTTGCAAAGCTCTGATAAGTTAATAATGCCTAACTTAGTGCATCAACTGAGGTTGCACCTAGATAATGGCCTCATCAGGTGTGAGGGACGCCTGAAGTGGTCGGGTGTAACGGACGGCACAAGTCGTCCTATACTTATGCCAGCAAGAAATCACGTTACTGACCTATTGGTCATACGTGCACATAAAGATGTAAAACACTACAGGGTCTATCACATCATATCAAATTTGCATCTCGCATGGTGGATACCCAGAGTTTGACAAGTAGCTCGACGCATAGTAAGGAAATGTGTAATATACCAGAGACTAAAGGGTAAACCTTATATTACTGGACCAGCTCCGCCTTTACCTGAATGCCGTGTAAAACATATCGAGCCCTTCCAAGCTGTAGGGTTAGATTACACTGGTGCATTGAAGATGAGAGAGCAAGATAAGGTCTATATATTATTGTTTACCTGCGCAACATCTCTCGCGGCTGTGACGTTAACCACTCCGTTAGAACCGCATGGCTTGTCCTACGGTGACTCGCTAGGATCGCCAGGGCAGTGGATGTGGCTACAGTTGATGTATTATTGTGTGCTTTATTTCATATGAAAGCTTGTGTCATGGGCAGTCCAGAAAGGCTCTTTGTTTTCGCCCATGTCAAGGCTTTATATATTTAATTGCAAAGTATAAGTTTTATCATTAGTAGGAATGATAGGATTTGAGAGAGAGAGAGAGAGAGAGTAGAACAGAGTGAGAGGAGGCGCGCAGTGTTTTTTACCATGCTCGATGACGTCATGGCTGGCTGGCCTCCTGGGGATTGGCTGGAGGACTTGATACCGCCCTGCCCACGTGGTCCAAGCTAGTGCCAGTATATATACAGCTCCCTTGCCTCTCTCTCCCTCAGATCTGGTCTCTAGAATGCATCCGTCTTATCCCTTTGATATCTGTCCCCCTACCTGCACCTGAGAACCTTTTCCTCTGCCTATCTCTCTCATTTCCCATATCTTTGACCACCTTTTATTAATATCATACCCCCTCTGGTTAACTCTGCATATTCAGCTTCATGCTGGCCAGTTGTATTGTGCGTTAAGGTCTCACATAACCCATGTATTTTAGTTGTTAAGATAAGTTGATCACGAAGCATTGGTTGGCATCCATATTGTTCAGTACCGCTTCCTATAATTATTAGTGTTCTGCTGGATTAGATAATGCTAGACTAGGAGTCTGATATTATAAGGTATTGTTTCCGATGGGTGCTGGCTTTAGTTAAAAGCTGCAAGACATACCTGAGAACTGGAGTTGATTGGGTAAATTCTAGTCTGTGTGCCATTGAGAGTAGAGCATGCACGAATGAGGGCTTTTTGCCTATGCCATTCTGCACTGTTCTAAGCTCGTGGTTTGTCTTTGAGGTACGCCTGGAGAACGCTTAATACTTCGGTATTAAGGTTTCTCAAGAGAGCTACCCTTCACTATAACGTAATACTTGACGCACAGACTTGAGATTTGCACTAGGCTATGCGGCATGCCATGCGCACCAGTATATCGTATCATTGACTCTAGCTAGACTTTATCAGTCATAGTAGACATTAAGTATATTAAACCAATTACTCTTATTCTGCATACCCGTTTATGATTACACAAGCATTTCGCAGCCTAGTTTGATGTATTGAGACACAAACGACTTAGGCTCTTTTTGTTGATAGGAATACTGCATTGTCGTGGCGATTATTATTATTGTTGTAGTGTTTAGGATATTCTTGGCTCCGACCTGCATTATATCCTGCCTTTTGTGGGCATAGCCTGCCACGAGCATTGTTCCGCTGCATGCCTTTTTGGGTTCCATTTCCGATTCGAGCACCATGATAGCATCTAACATTTAAAGAAGATTCCTTGTTGGTGTTGAAGGACTTTAGTGCACTTTCTTTCATGCAGGAGTGCCTGACATTTATTGATTAAAGTAACGTAAGCTGTAACTTCTCTTACCAACTTACTTTGCATACCATAACCAAGCACCTTCGGTTATAGGTAGTAATAGGCTGTTTTCACATAACATTAAGCCTAGAGTAGATGCACATTTATTGAGAGTTTGATAACCTATTATTGCATATAGAACTCTGGAGAGTATTTGTGTTCTGTGTTCACTGGGAATATACATCAGAGGTTGGATCTAGCGCTTTCCGTTGTAGCATTTATGCCATTACTAGTCCAATGAATAAGAGCCCTGATATATTTAAACCTCAGTCGTAACACGGCACACTTAGAATTTTGTGACAATATGTCTAGTGAGGAATTTATGCTGGCATTTGGACGGTTTTGTGTACGTCGTTCATTCCCTCAAATAGTACTTAGCGACAATGCTCCTACTTTTATCCAGGCATCTAGATACCTTAATGATATGAGCAGTGCTCCTACAATCATTGCTATTATGGGAGAAAAGAAATGCGAATGGAGGTTCATACCAGTCAAGACCCCTTGGTTTGGTGGAATGTGGGAACGGTGTGTCGGCATAGTTAAATCAGGAATAAGAGCAGTAGTGGGATGTGCTCTATTGAAGAAGAGTGAGTTGATGACAGTCCTTACTTAGGCTAGTATCTATTTATTATATATTATTATTATACTCCTCCCCTCCCTCCCTCCCTCCCTCCCCCCCCCCCCCCCCCACCCCCCCCCCTCACCATCCCCTCCCCCTCCTCCCCTGCACAACCCATATAATATATTATAAGGCTAGTAACTATTTATTATATATTATTATTATACTCATCCCCTCACCTTATCCCCTCCCTTCTCCCCCTCCCCTCCCGCATACTCCTCCCCCTACCCTCCCTCCCCACCCCTCCCCCTATCCCTCTGCTCACATATAATATTACTAGGCTAGTATCTATTTATATATATTATTAGGTACCCCCCTCCCACCCTCCCACTGCTCCTCCCCTTTTCCCCTGACCCCCATATAGGATATGAATAGGATCGTATCTATTTATTATATACAATTATTATACTCCTCCCCTCCCTCCCTCTCTTCCCCCTGCCCCCTATATAAATATTAATAGGCTAGTATCTATTTATTATATATTAGTATACTCCTTCCTCATCCTCTCCCCTCCCTCCCCCCTCCCCACCCATTAAAGATTACTAGGATAGTTCATGTATTACTATAGTATTATTATACTCTTACTCCCCCTCCCTTATCCCCCTAACCTACATCCTACTCCTACCCCCTCCCTCCATCCCCCTCCCACCCCCTCTTCCCTCTGCTCCCCATATAAATATTGACTAGGTAGGCTACGTATCTATTTATATATATTATTATTATACTCCTTCCATCCCCTCCCTCCCACTGATACCTCCCCCTCCCTTACCCCTGCCCCACATATAGATATTAATAGGCTAAGTATCTATTTTCTATATACATATATCTATACTCATCCCCTCCCTCCTCTCTTCCCCCTGCCACCTATATAAATATTAATAGGTAGTATCATTTATTATATATGTAGTATTACTCCTTCCTCCCTAATACCTACCCCTCCACCAACGCAAAACCCTCCACCCCATATAAATATTACTAGGCTAGTATCTATGTATTATATATTATTATTAGACTCTCACCTCCCCCCCTCCCCCACCCCCGGCCCCCCCTCCCCACTCCACGCACCGCTCTACACATATAAATATTAATAGGCTAGTATCTATTTATTATATAGTATTTTATACTCCTCCCCGACCTCCCATCACCCTCCCCCTCTTCCCCCTGCCCCCCCCATATAAACTATTACTAGGCTAGTTCTCAAAAAACTGTGCTTCCGCGCGGACTCCTGCCTAGGCAAGACTCTTTCGTCCTCTGTCTATCCTCTAAGTCGTCTTCTCTTCATGCTGTGGAAGGAAGTTTGCTCACATTCAACCTGTCCCAAAGAAGGGTGACCCGCTTCTGAAACCCTCCAACTATCGTCCAATTGCTCTTATCTCTTGTCCCTTTCTAAAAGTTTTTGAAAAAACTATTCTTGCTTCCAAATTTCTTAAGCATTTCTCTTTCCATAATCTGCTCCTCATGATCGACCGTATGGGCTTCACTAAGGGTCGCTCTAATGGTGATCTGCTTCTTTCATATCTATACTCACTCTTAGGTCCATCCGCCTTTCGCGGACTTCGGTGAGACTTTTTCTATTGCACTGACATATCGAAAGGCAGTTCGATAAGAGTCTGGCATAAGAATCTTAATTTCTAAACGACCTCCTTCGGTTTCCTATCCCTCCATCTGTTTGCTTTGTCTCTAATTTTCCTTTCCGGGCCGTTCCATAGCCGCGGTTGTGGACGGCCATTGTTCACTTCCTTCACCCTATAAACATCCGGTGTTCCTCAGGGCTCTGTCCTATCTCCTATTCTCTTTCTAATTGTTATACAACTGATCTCCTTAGACTGTACCTTAAGTCCCATCCATTCATTACGCAGACGACCTCAACCTTGCACTACTCCATTAGTTTTTCAGAACGGCCCCAGCCAGCAATCACCTCAACCGACAAACGTAATGAAGCCATAGTGACTCTTAAATTCTGATCTACTAAATACTATTTCCAATTGGGGCAGAGGGGAAAACCTTGTTAACTTTAATGCCTTCCAAAACCCCAATTTCTCCATCTATCCCCCAAATTTCTCCATCGATATACCCGTCAGGAATCTCCCAGCGGACTATCCCTTATTCTTCAACCAATCAACAAAAATCAAACCTTAATCTTCTTCATCTATATTCTTGGGGTCTCTCTTTTTTTCTCGAATCATTTGGAAGGACCGTATTACCAGTCTTGCTAAGGCAGCAGCCTCCCAGAACGCTGGGTGTCGAGCTCCACAGCCTTAGGGGGTGCTTTTCACTGGACACTTAGCTTTCTTGTTCTGTACAGGGGCATAGTGCGCCCTTTGGATTGAGTATTGTTCACATGTGTGGGGAGGTTCCTCTCAACACCAGCTCTCCTAGACAAAGTTGAAAGGAAGGCTTTTCGTATCCAATTAACTCCCGTCCCACTTCACCATCTCTCTGCAATCTCTCTCTCTCCGCCGCAATGTTGCATCTCCGCTCGCTATTCTATCGCTACTTATAATAATCAGGGTTCCTCAGAGCTATTACCAGTGCATACCAACACCTCCTTTACGTAGGGCACGTGGTACCCGTCTTGCAAACTTCAATCCCACCACCCCTACTCTGGCAACAAAATCTCCAACCCAAGAGTGAAAAGTTACTCTCAAACGTTCTTAGACTCAACAGCTTGCAGCTCTGGAACTCTCTCCCAGAATCAGGGTTTCCCTCTTTTCCTATGACTTAAATTCACCCTTTCAAAAATGCTTCAAACTCGGTGTGGCAGGCAGGAATTTTGGCGCGAAACGTCCTTTGATTCTTGGCCCTGTCACTGTCTGTCAACTGGGGGATGGGCGGAGGCACTCCTAATAGGCAGTTATGCCTTTTTGCCTCCCTCAATCACATAGAGAGAAAAAAAAAATACGTCCGCCCCTCCCTCTTCCTCCCCCTCCCCCCTATTCCCCTGCACCCATATAAATATTAGCTAGGCTAGTATCTATTTATTATATAATAATATTATACTCCTCCCCCTACCCTCCCCTCCCCCTCTTCCCCTGCCTGCCCATATAAACTATTACTAGGCTAGAAATCTTTTTTTTATTTATTATATATTATTTACTCCTCTCCCCCCTCCCCCCTCCCCTCCTCCTCCCTCCCTCCCCCTCCCCCATATATATATATAAGGGTGTTAAGAAAACAGGGTGTTCAGAAAAACATGTGTACAAAATGAAATGGGTGATAGGGAACACAGAAGGGAAACAGAAGTAAACATTTGGCTAATCCATGCAGGTTTTTGTATCCATTGCAGGTAGTCCATGAATGAAGGCTTCCTTGCGGTGCCTACAGGGTAGACAGTTTCAAACGTCATTCCCCTAAAAGTTTGTACCCTAAATTCTCGTGTGAGTAATCCGTTTAACATACAAAACATGGTAATTTAATGTTACACCAAAAGTATGAAACATTACTTTATTAAGTCAGTACACGCAAAAACAAAAACAAAAGAACATTACAATGGGAAGAGAAGATTAAAATCATTACATCATCAGTCAGAAACTGTTACGTGAACGAAGATGTCTTATTCAGTCAGTACATAGAAGTGATCCATTAGTAGTAGGCAACGAAATCAATACTGGTTATGGTGGGCTTCAACGTAATCATCATAATACATAAAAACTCTGATATGGCCAATATGGTAATTTAAGGGTTGTGTACAGTAAATTGTTTCATGAATTGCAGTATCTTTGCAACACAGTATGGTAATTTAGATAAGGGATCTGTATATTATTGAGAGTAAAGGAACATTAACCATATAGAATATATTACCCTTTGATGACCAGATGGTGATTGGAGGATGGCGGATAATAGGAGAGATGACTTGAAGTGGTTAGTAAAGAAACAGCGTAGAAAAGAGGCTACAATCGGGTAGGATAGGGCTATGATATGTACGTTAAGTTGTGCGAGTAACAAAGATGTTGATGTAGTGACTATGGAGTACGAGATGAAAAGTGAAGCGAAAACACATGGTGAAGTAAATAGGAGAAAGGAGGCTTAGCGTGTGTAGCTGGGGACGGAGGTTGGTTGGAGAGTGGGCGAGCGCGTTATTTTGTATCCCCTATCGTGACATAACGACGCACGCGCATAACATATGGAAATGTATCCATCTGCTTTACAATGAGATACTATAAACAATCTTAAATAATACAAATATATATAGGTATATATGGGAATTATAATCTACAATATCTTTCCATATACAACTATAGAATAATATATTATACACAATCATGGGAACGTTCGACCAGGGTATGGAAGCGTTCAACTAAGACACGGAAATGCTACGTACGCGACATCAACCAGATTACGTACATCGAGACTGTTATATAGTTTGAGTACCACTAAGTATGACACACAGTACAAAACTTTAAATGAAAAGAACATGCACAAAATACTCCAAAAATGGTTAGAGCTGTACAAAACAATGCAACATGACCTTTCAATTACAGGAAACTGCTTCAACGTACGACCCCAGCGCGTATGCATGCATGGCAGCGCCGTAGCATGTTCACGTACACGTTCAAAGATTGCTGGCTCCACCGCAATTCTTCCAGCGGCGTCAACAATTCTTGCAACGGGTCTTGCTCTGATTCAACGGGGTCTCAATCACAGGCTCTTCATGTGTCCCCATAGGAAGAAATCAATGGATGTCAAATCAGGGATCTTGGTGGCCAGGGCAACATGACCACCACGGCCAATCCATCGGTCGGAAACGTGGCATTTACATAATCCCGCACCACGTTGCCAAATGTGGTGGAAGCTCCTAGTGTTGATAACCACATTCGTCTGCGGATGGCAAAGGAAAAACATCTCCATCAGTTGGGCAGCATGTCCCTCAAGGAAAATACGATATAATGTTCCCGTTAGAAGTGGAGGCAGGAAGGTACGGACCAATCAGCTTATACATGAATGATGCCGCCCAAACATAACACTGAACCGACTGATGCCCTGCTCGTGTGAAGCAGTGTGGATTTGCTGCTGCCCAGGACATGAGCATGTGCATATGAACACACCGTCACGGGCGAAGGAGGCTTCATCAGACCATCAGCACACTCGAGGGAAAAATCGGTTGGAGCGCTGTCTGCTGCAAGACCACTGTGAGAAATTCTACACGTACGGGATAATCTCAAGGGAGCAATGCGTGGACGCTTTGTAGATGATATGGAGGTAGCTGTTCGTCACGTAACACCTCCCAACCAGAGTATGAGATCTCCGAGAGCATGTCCAACACCTGCTGTAAAGGCATGTGGCGAAGCGTGAACTCTATAACCTCTTCGTCCAATTCTGGTGTTCGCACACGCCAGGGCGGACCATTGTCATGCGCGTGGCATTGAATGTTCCCCTTTCACGCCCAGTCGACTGGGCAATGAGGAAAAAATATCTGATGGTTTGGCAGCGTCTGTTTGGGAAAAACTCCTATGGTACATCCTAACAGCATTTCTGGCATTTCTCCAGAAGAACCATAAACAAGGTGAATATCAGCCAATTCAGCAAACATGAAGCCCTCCAGGTTATACGTATGGCGTGTACATCAAGATAAGAGGCGAGTGTAGGTGAAAGCCCAGCCCATTACCTTGTCAAATACTAAACAACCAATTATGTGCCGAATGACACTGCTTCTTGTACTAAACGATCGGATGATTGGTAATGATGTTATATTTCACTCAGTTTCAAATGCACTTTTGTTTTTGCAGTGTACTGACATTAATTAACTAATGTTCATACTGTTGTGTACGTTAAATTATCATGTTTGTATGTAAACGGATTACTCACGAAGAAGTTAGGGTAAAAATATAGGGAAATTACGTTGACCCTGTAGCAGCGCAAGGAAGCATTTATGGACATACCTCCATGGATTACAAAATGTTTAATTCTGTGTTCCCTATCACCCATTTCATTTTGTACACATGTTTTCTGAACACCCTGTATATATAATATAATTCGGATTTATGTATGTTATGCCCAGCCCCACCCCGCCCCCCTCCCCATCCCCTCCCTCCTCCACCTCCCTCCCCATTATACCCCTCCCCTCCCCTCCCTCCCCCAGTATACCCCTACACCGAATTGCCCCCTCCACCCAGATACAATATATATATTATGAGGAGGAGAGTATCGATTTATGATTGAGAGAGGATTAATACTCCTCCCCGCCCTCCTCCCCCTACCATTGCCCCTGCCCCCCATATAAATATTCACTAAGCTAGTATCTTTATGTTTCCCTTTCCACCTTCCCCGTTATATATTATTATTATACTGCTCCCCTCATCCTCCCCTCCCCCACTATATATATAATATAATACATATAATAGATATATATATATATATATATATATATATAATTCGTTATTATGTAGGTGATGCCCACTCCCTCTCCTCCACCATTATAACCCCCCTCCCCACTTCCCCCTGCCCCCATATACAAATATATAGTATTATAGGCTAGTAATCTATGTATTATATATTATTATTTTCTACCCCCTCCCCTACCTCCCTTCCTCCCCCCCTATATATATAATATAGATATATATATATATAGTATATATATTATTATAATATATATTTTTTTTTTTTTTTTTTTTTTTTTTTTTGGGGGGGGCGGGAATGTTTTATTTTTATTTTTGTTCTAATTGTAGATTGATATATATATATATATATATATATACATATTATTTTGTTATTATATATTTCGTATTTATGTATGTTATGCCCCCTCCCCCTCCCCCAATTATCAACCCCCCCCTCCCAGTCTTCCCCATGCCCCCATATAAATATTACTAGGCTAGTATCTAGTATATATTATGGATTATAATCCTCCCCTCCCCCTCCCCTCCCCCTCCCCTCCCTCCCCCCCCCTCCTCCTCTTCCCTCTGCCCCCATCTAAATTATTACTCGGCTAGTCTATATTATGATTTTTGTTTATATTATTATATATTTTTTTGTATTTATTTATTTTTTATTTATTTTATTATTTAATTGGTAATAGATTATTTATTATATTATTATTATATATCTATATATTATAATATATATGATGTTATATTTATATGTTAGTTTGTATTATTTTATATTTTTGTCTTTATATTTATTCCTCCTCCCACATCCCCTCCACCCCCCCCTTACATAATCATTATTATATTTATTTTGGTTAACGGTATATTCATATATATATATATATAATTCGTAGGTATGTAATGGTATATTTTTATTATCTTGTTATCCCCCCCCCTTTATTTATTACATTATATATATATATATATATCCCCCCCCCCTTCTATTATATATCCCCCTCCCTCCCCCTCCCTCCCCCCTCCTCCCCCCCCCTCCCCCCCCTCCCCTCCCCCTCCCCCCATATATATCAACCGGTATATATATATATATACTAATAATTCCTATATATTATGTTATACCCAACCCCCTCCCCCTTTCCCCCCCCCCCCTCCCCTAACAGATAATTATGATTATGCTAGTATCTATTTATTATAATATTATTATTATCCTCTCCCCCTCCCCTCCCTCCCCCTCCCTCCTCTCCCCCTCTCTCCCCCCCTCTTATATAATATATGATATATAGCAGATAATTCGTATTTATGTAATTGTTATGCCCCTCCCCCTCCCTTTCTGTAGGTTTCTGGCCCCTCCCCTCCCTTTTTTATTATTTATTTATTTATTTTTTGGAGAGAGGAGAGTTTTTTTTTTTTTTTTTTTTTTTTTTTCCAAATTGTAGATTGATATATATATATATTTATTTTTATTTTTATTTTGGGTTGTGTGTTCCGTTTTGTGTTTGTTTTGTATTTATACCCTCCCCACCCCCCCCTCCCATTACAGATCAGTTACACATCCTATCACAGGATCTGTAACAGGAGCTAGCTATGAGTAAGAAACGCGCCCATCCGAGCGTAGCACCAGCTGGCCTCCGTCCTTGCCACACAATCCTGGACATGTCCAGAAGCTAGAGTGAAGCGATGACGACATGGTGAGCGGAGCGATGAAGAGGAGTGGGACGGATGAGAGAACGGATGAGGATTTTAACCCCATTCATCCACCGCCCAGGGTGGGAAGAGGAGGCGAGGAGGAGGAGGGAGGAGATTCTCAGCGATCGAAGGCTACCCTTCACCACCTCCACAAACTCCACCTCCACCACAACCACCTCCACCTCCACAAACTCCACCCGTCGCCCTACCTCGCCGCGCTCATCAACCCTCGCCCTACCTCACCGCTGCTCATCAACAGCTGTCGCCCTACCTCGCCGCTCATCAACACACCCGTCGCCCTACCACCGCTGCTCATCAACAGCGCCCTACCTCGCCGCTGCTCATCAAACCGTCGCCCTACTCGCCGCTGCTCATCAACACCCGCGCCCTACCTCGCCGCGCATCAACACCCTGTCCCCCACCGTACATCACTACACATCGCCCACCCTCCATCCCCACCCGTCCTAACCCACACCCCTCCTACCAGCACCCATCCTACCATCAACATTCACTCATGTTCTTCACACCACAACCATCAACATCCACTCATGTCTTCACACCACTACCATTCCCGGACTTGCACACATCATTCTATTCTTTTTCTTCTCCTGCTTCATGACGCACCCTGCATGGTGGTCCTTTGTTACCTCACGTAGAATCACCGGCCAGCAACATCTCAGACAGCCCCCGTATCCTGGCTTCACTCCTGCCGGTGGGTAGTCTAAACACCCCGCCATCACATGTCCTGTCTCCTAACGTAGCCTCCCCCTCGCTGATCTCCTTGGGTAACAGCGGGGGCAGCGAGGCGCGCTAGATGGCGTTTGTTCCGCCTGAACATCGCCAAATCATGCACGATGAGATTGCTGCGGCAATCGATGAGGAGCTTCCACAAAGGCTTCCTCCTGCCCCACTTCATCCACCCACAGCACCTTCTCCATCACCCTCATCACATCCACCATCACCCCCACGGCCTGACTCCACCACAGCACTTTCTCCATCACCCTCATCACATCCACCATCACCCCCACCCCCTTCGTCTTCCACAGAAGACGACCCCCACCCCCTCCCCCTCCCCGCCGAAAATCTGGGCCCATGAAGGGCCGAGGTGGTAGGCCCAGGGGCCGCAGAGGTCACATACGTCGTCCAGGCGGACGACGTGGTGCTCTCCCAACACGTGCACCTCCACGCACCCCCACCGTGTATGCTGAGGATCACGAGTGGACTTCAGACCCGTTCACACCCAACGTTGATCCTTTCACTGGAACCCCTGGCTTGCGGGTTCCAGCACCAGTGACACCACTGCATTTCTTCCAGCTCTTCTTTACAAGACAACTGCTCAGGTTCCTGGTGAGCGAGACCAACGCATATGCCTTATTCGTTGGTTCTCTCTGGACAACATTCAGTGAGGAGGACATGGCCAAATTCCTTGGCCTGTACTTCCTCATGGGTGTGAACAAACTTTCCACTGTGTGTCACTACTGGTTAAATGATGGACTCCATAATTACCCAACGTTTCGCAAGACCATGCAGGTCTCCAAGCCTTGCTGAGCAATTTCCACACATTCAACAGCAAGGCAGTCATCAAGCAGACCAAATTCAGGCTAGTGAAGATCCGCACGGTGATGCGCTACCTGCTTGCTGGCTTCAAGCTTACCTACGTCCCGGAGAGGAAGGTGTCCATCGACAAAGGCTGCCTTGGGTGGAAGGGTCGCCTTTCATTCAAGTGCTACAACCCGATGAAGCCGACGAAGTACGCCATCAAGCTGTACATCCTGGCAGAGTCCACGACTGGTTTCGTGTATGACTTTCAAGTCTACACTGGTATTGGTCAAACTCTCCGGAAAACGGTTGAGGGTTTAACGGAGTCCCTGCAAGGCATGGGTTACAAGTTGTTCATGGACAACTTTTACAACTCAGTTGACCTGTGCCACCACATGCTCACACACCACCAGATCTATGTGTGTGGCACCCTGAGGCTTGCACGAGGGGCTCCGAAGCGGTTGCGCGACATTGCCCATGCAGCGACACTGGAAGACGATGCAATAGAGGCGATGAACAATGGCACAACCCTAGTGATGCTTTGGAAAGACAAACGGATTGTCAACATGGTGTCCACCTTCCACGACCAGAGCACCATTCCAAAGCAGTCCTTTGTCAAGAAGAAGGTACAAGGCAGGTGGCAGCGGAGTCGCAAGAACATCATGAAACCCGTTTGTGTTGACGACTACAACCGCCACATGGGTGGGGTGGATCATTTCGATTAGATGATCCAGTACTACCCTATCCAGCGAAGGACGGTCAAATGGACGAAGAAGATCGTATTCTACTTCATCCAAATGGCCCTCTTCAATGCCTTCGTACTCTTCAAGAAGTGCAACACCCGCAGGAAGATGACTATGCTGGCGTTCCAGGAAAGCGTAGTCGGTTCCTTGTTGTACTTCAACCCTGCAGAGTGGCCTTTGTCGGGGAGATGCATCCGGCGTGCACAGGATTTGCCGGAAGGTCAGTATGAGCCATGCGCCCGTCTCAGGCGAGGCAGGCGGCGTCGGCATCCTCCGGAAGCTCAGCTCGGTCGCCCCCAACCGGACGACAATCCAGACTCCCCAGCCGCTCCTGCTGATGATCCTGGCACTTCTCCTGGTGCTCTTGCTGCTGGTAGAGGCGTTGGGGGAGCACACCTTCATTACCCCCCCCCCCCTCACCAGGTCCAGATGCTGCTGCTGCTGCTGTTGCCGTCGGGGGAGCACTCGCTGAGAATGCACCACAGGCGGCACCAGTATCGGACGATGCTACTGATGCTGAGGAGCAAGTGGATGTCCTACCACTTGACCCCCCCGCACCAGTAGTACCGGGTGCAGTTGCTGCTGCTGGTGGCGCTCGGGAAGCACCCGTCATGGATGCCAACTGGGCTCCACTAGTAATGGACTTTCAAGCTAGGGCTCAGGCACCAAGAGGCCGTCAGAGAGGTCCTCGTCGAGGAAGGGGTTCCAAGCCACGTCCTGTTGTACTGGACCATGACCGGTACAACAGGAACTTGGAACACGTTCTCGAGCAGATCCCTGACGGAAAGCGAAGGCGGTGCCATCTGTGTTACAAGAAGGACCTAATTCGCAAGGACACGACCTTTCGATGCAAGTCTTGCCTCGTTTGCCTTTGCATCGATGTCACTGGTTGCTTCAATCGGTTCCATCAACTCGATGCAGATGTCCTATAGCCAGGATCTTTGCACGATTCATTCATTCATTTATACATTCTCCTATTCACCTTCATTATTCCATTCCAATCACTATCACCCATTCATTCATTCAGTCTTTATGCATTCTTCCATTCACCTTCATCACCCTTTCATTCACCTTCATCACCCTTTCATTCATTCATTCAATCATTCAATAATTCAATAATTCATTCATTCATTCATTCAATCATCACTTCAGAGGTTCGGGGCCCACCATCATTCACCCATCATCATAATAAAAAAAAAAAAAAAAAAAAAAAAAAAACACAAGTCAATTTCTACTACAATTTGCACTACAGTGGAAATAGGCCTCCTGGGGAAACCACTCTAAAAAAAAACGAGTCCAGTGCAGTACCTCTTTGGGTGGCTTGGAAATTTGCACATATTTCTCTGGTTTGACATCTTGTATATATATATATATATATATATATATATATATATATATATATATATATATATATATATATATCTATATATAATTATATAGGCTATATATAAATACACACATTCACACATTGTTTTTACCATTAATTTTTTGGACACCTTGTATGTGTATATATATATATATATATATATAATATATATATACATATGTAAATATATCCACACACATACATTACCATTACCATTCTTTATATTTTGTTTGACACCTTTTATATACATATATATATATATATATATATATATATTACTTTATTTTATTTAAGTGTACAATAGAATTATTTCTGAATTTATTACCTGAAGATAACCTGGCTTTCTTATTTTGTTTTTTCAGTGTCAACCCAGGAGCCATTTCCCTTCTCGTTGGAATGGGTTGTGGCCCTACCAGGTACAGTAAGTAAAATTGACAACCTTCATGACTGACATGTCTTCTATGAACATTATAAAATTATTGGCAAGGAAAATTATATAAAAGTGTTGTATATTGTGGCAAAGATATACAACTGTATAAACATTCTCATATATTTTCATAACAATAACACTGCATGGAAACAATTGCGCATAGCCCACGAACCAATTACGCTATATTATTTTGCTTTTCACCATTGGAAAAAGCACAATTTTCCGATTCTGGTGATATATACAGTTATATAGGCATGGTGAGGCTATAGGCATGTGATAAAGAGTCGCTGGAACTCCTGTTTCATTTGCTTCGCCTCTCTTACTGATTTTCTTTGTGCCTCATTTACACTGAGAGCAATCCAGCTAACTCTCACAAACGCCTCCTCCTATCCACTTCACTTCACTACACTAAACATGCACACCCCACTTCATTCCTCCACACCAAAATAGAAAAAACACAAAATGATGAATTGTAGCCCAGCTTCGGAGTCCCCAGGGGGGGGGGGGGGGGGGGACCATAAATGCCCCCTCACCCGACCGACCATCCCCTGATGACCCCACACAATTACCTGGACCTCGGCCTGTTACTCTTTCTATTAATTTCTGCAACATTCGCGGACTTTCCTCTAACTTTCACTCTGTTGAGCACCATCTCTCCTCCTACAAACCTGATCTTCTCTTCCTCACCGAAACTCAGGTGTCTGTAGCAACATCCAGCAGCCCCTTCTCTGTATCCTCCTACTTTCTCTATCCTAGTTTCAAAGCCAAAGGCGGATGTTGTGCATATGTGCACAACAAACTCACTTGCTCTCGTGTTCCCGATTTAGACTCCTCTGAATTCTCAACTTTATAGCTCAAACTTGCCTGTCATTCTCTTACTAAATATTTCAGTGATGTCTATCTTTCCCCTAACTCTACCAACTTTCCCAAATTCTTTGACTATCTAAAGTCTACAGTGGAACACATTCTATCCATTTCTCCTTTCTCAGAAATCTCCATCTTAGGAGATTTCAACGTTCATCACCGCCAATGGCTCTCCTCTCACACTACTGATCCACCTGGTGAACAAGCCTACGTCTTTTCTATCCTAAATGACCTAGAGCAGTTAGTTCAGCAACCCACCCGTATCCCGGATCGCATCGGAGATTGGCCCAACATTCTTGACCTGTTTCTAACTTCTAACCCTTCTTCTTATACTGTCGATCTTTTCTCTCCTTTGGGCTCCTCCGACCATAAACTTATCTCGGTCACCTGTCCTATCTCTCCAGTACAGCCACCCGATCCTCCTAGCCGGCGGCGCTTGTGGCACTTTGGCGCTGCCGACTGGGAGGCTCTTCGGCAGTACTTCTTTGATTTCCCATGGAATGATTTCTGCTTCCATGGCCGAGGACCCTCGGAGAGTGCTGAACGTATTACCGAGGTAATCCTATCGGGCATGGAAGCATTCATTCCATTCTCTTTTTCTCAGACTAATGCTAAAAAATCTTGGTTTACTCACGCCTGTTCTACTGCTGTCCGCAATAAGGAGGAAGCATTCAAACGGTACCGACGCCTTAAAACTCAAGACTCTCATTCTTCATATGTTTCTGCCCGGAATCAAGCCAAATCTGTTCTTCGACTTGCCAAACACTCTTTCATCAATATTAAATGCACTGAACTATCCAACTCTAGCTTTTCCCAAGCTTTCTGGCATCTAGCCAAAAACCTCTCCAACAATTTCTCTTCTTCGTCTTTCCCTCCCCTTTCCCACTCTGATGGCACAACCATCACTTCTTCCTCTGACAAAGCTAAACTCTTCGCTCAAACTTTTGCTAGAAACTCCACCTTGGATGATTCCGGTGCTATTCCTCCCTCTCTGCCCTCCTCTCTCTTACTTATACCTAATATCCTAATCTCTTCTAAAGATGTACTTTCAACCCTCTCTGGGCTTAACACTAATAAGGCGTACGGTCCGGACGGTGTTCCTCCTGTTGTTCTCAAAAACTGTGCTTCCATGCGGACTCCCTGCCTAGGCAAACTCTTTCGTCTCTGTCTATCCTCTAAAGTCTTCCCTTCATGCTGGAAGTTTGGTCACATTCAACCTGTCCCAAAGAAGGGTGACCACTCTCAACCCTCCAACTATTATCCAATTGCTATTATCTCTTGTTTTTCTAAAGTTTTTGAAACTATTCTAGCTTCCAAATTTCTTAAGCATTTCTCTTCTCATAATCTGCTCTCAGATCGCCAGTATGGCTTCCTTAAGGGTCGCTCTACTGGTGATCTTCTTTCATATCTAACTAACTCTTGGTCATCCTCCTTTCGGGACTTCGGTGAGACATTTTCTATTGCACTAGACATATCGAAAGCCTTCGATAGAGTCTGGCGTAAATCTTTTAATTTCTAAACTACCCTCCTTCGGTTTCTATCCCTCCATCTGTGCCTTTGTCTCTAATTTCCTTTCCGGCCGTTCCATAGCTGCGGTTGTGGATGGCCATTGTTCACTTCCTCACCCTATAAACTCCGGTGTTCCTCAGGGCTCTGTCCTATCTCCTATTCGCTTTCTAATTTTTATAAATGATCTCCTTAACTGTACCTTAATTCCCATCCATTCATACGCAGACGACTCAACCTTACGCTCCTCCATTAGTTTTTCAGAACGCCCCAGCCAGCAATCCCTCAACGACAAACGTAATGAAGTCATAGAACTCTTAAATTCTGATCTAAATACTATTTCCAATTGGGGCAGAGAAAACCTTGTTAACTTTAATGCTTCCAAAACCCAATTTCTCCATCTATCTACCCGTCAGGGTTTCCCAGCGGCCTATCCCTTATTCTTCAACAATACAAAAATCAACCTTCATCTTCTCTCAATATTCTTGGTGTGTTTTTCTTCTGCTCTCATTTGGAAGGACCATATTACCAGTCTTGCTAAGGCAGCCTCCCAGAAGCTGGGTTGTGCTCAACCGCCTTAGGGGGTTGTTTTCCCCTGCCACAGCTTCTTGCTCTGTACAGGGGCATAGTGCGCCCTTGTATTGAGTATTGTTCACCATGTGTGGGGAGGTTCCTCTCACACCGCTCTCCTAGACAAAGTTGAAAGGAAGGACTTTCGTATCATTAACTCCCGTCCACTCACCAACTCTCTGCAATCTCTCTCTCTCCGCCGCAATGTTGCATCTCTCTCGCTATTCTATCGCTACTATAATAATCAGTGTTCCTCAGAGCTATCCCAGTGCATACCACCTCCTTTACGTAGGGCACGTGGTACCCGTCTGCAACTCAATCCCACCCCTACTCTGTGCAACTCTCCAACCCAAGAGTGAAACGTTACTCTCAAACTTTCTTCTACTCAACATCCGAGCTCTGGAACTCTCTCCCAGAATCAGTATTTCCCTCTTCCTATGACTTAAATTGCTTCAAACTCCGTGTGTCCAGGCATTTTGGCTCGAACGTCCCTTGATTTTGGCCCGGTCACTCTTTCAACTATGGGGGAGGCACTCGCTATAGGCAGTTATGCCTTTTGCCTCCCTCAATCACATAGAAAAAAATATATATATACGTATCCGAGCAAATAACGCAACGACGAGGTGGGGAACAGCTCGGAACCCGGCTAGCATCGGCGGAACAGAGACGGGTGAAGCGTAAATATTCGCATTTTGGCTCTTCATTTCAAATATTCATAGCGCAAAAAGTATTTGTCCTAGGGACTTCTAGTTTGTTTTATAGTCATCAGCATTATTTGCCGTATTCATACAGCCTAAATTTAAAACCATACACTTCGTAGCAACGAAATAAATCGAAAATGTTATAAACCATATAAATCAAAATCATAGTTTTTTTTTTTCGGTCACTGCTTGAGAACTATCGAAGATAAACAATTTCTGTTTTCAGATTTGGAAAGAGGAGAAGAAATACTATTATTTGAGCAAAACAAAATATATGGTCATCACTCACAATTTCGAGATAAGACGGTGTGAAGACAATTGCATGGGAAATCATTGTATTCCGGACTCATTTACACTTTCATATTTAGATTTATTTACATTTTTGGTTTGTTTTATCATGTACTATAAATATTCCTCTTTCCATTGACATATGATACATCATAATAAACAGCATTCTGGTGGATGGAAATAGAGAAAAATGTAAGGCTTCGACAACACTCATGAGCCAAATTCAAGACCCAAAAGCTATGTCAAGCGCCTCCTCGGACTTATTTGGACTTAATATGTCGCAAGGAGTTAACAGACTTATGCCAAGACTCGGTAGTCTAGTTTAGAGAGGGTAGTTATAGCATATATAGCAGTTTATTTATGCAAGTTATTATATCATAAGCCACTTTGATCTTATAAACTTGACCACACCACTAACCTCTTTGTACCAAACTAATGCACATAATATTATGGTTAAGAAAAAACAAGATCATTTCAATATATATATATATATATATATATATATATATATATATATAATTAATTGTAAAAGAAAGGAGTTTATATTATATAATGAATTGCAAGTAACTAGATTAAAAAGGAAAATAATATATTTATATGAATATTAATATATAAATTATAATAATTTATCTCTATGAACAAACAAACAAAAAAGGGAAAAAGAAAAGAACCTTATATACTAATGTAAACTAATGACACACATAATAATAGGAATCAGGCTATGACAGACAAGACACTACTCCCTGGTTATCAGCACAGCTAGCGGTATTTAGTAGCACACAATACAGGAGAACACCCCCTCACAAATCTCCAGGAGCCGATATATCCAAGACGCTGGTTGAGTATATACTGATTGCATATGAATTCAAGATGAATTACAACACCCTCCGTCACAGCCTGAACCCCTTATACACGTACAGAAAGGTAACTAGAAAACAGAAGATTGGCAAGTACAGCGCCATCTATTATTAAGAACATTAAATAATATACAAAATGAATCAATTGACGCACTCAACTGGGACGTCATAGTCGACCCTGGCTGGCACAACAAAACAACTCAGAGTGCTGAGCTATAGAGAGTCGAAAGGGGTCGAGCACAGCAGAAACTCTCGAAGCTTCACAGTGGCGAGGGATGTGACACGTATATAAATAATTAACTTCCACTAACATTCTACCACAATATTTATATATAAAAAACATAGAATTGCTATTTGCCTGCGATTACATTCCCCAATCATTGGTAATAAAAGAAATGTACAGCACGCTGAGCAACACGTAGAGACGGTAAATTATCACCTGGGCAAAATATATAGATCACGTGACCGCTTTCCCCCTATCACAATCAATGGCTCAGAAAGAGCCAATCAACACACAGGACAGTAACTCGGCTCACGCGGATTTTGGGAGAGAAAGAACGCATACAGCGATAATGGCGGACGAAAGCAATGGGAAACAAATCAGACTATACGCTTGGCATGAAATAATAATTAGAAGCAAGCGTCTCTTACTAAAGCCTACCGAGAAGAAAATGCGAAAAAATGGATGAAAAGATCTTATTTAATTCAAATAGATAATACACACGACAATTAGATCGCATATGCGCAATAACTTGCACTTAAATGCACTTACAATGCTTAAACCTAATTGTAGTGACAGCATTTTGCTAAAATGTTCACCTTGGATGATTCCGGCGCTACTCCTCCCTCTCCACCCCCCTCTCACTTACTTATGCCTTAGACCATAATTTCTTTTGAGGATGGCCGTGGCCTTCCTTAGGAGCTCGGGGCTGTTCGGCCAGGCAGCCTAGGGAACGGGTACTAGCCTACTACTAAAATATTTTCTCTGCCTCAATCAGAAATAATTGATAGAATCACCTGGTACAAGTTAATGTGGCATATATCTATATCCCTGGAGTGTTAGGTAAAAAGGGCTGAGCCAAGTGTCAGCTATGTGAGAAAGAGGCATTAACAATTCTAAGACAGATCTGACAGATAGTAAAATTGGTCGCTCCTGATTTCCCACTCTGACTGAAAAGAATGCGCCAGGAAATAACCTAGTAGAAATTATTCCTAACTCACAATTCCTATTGATTGATAACTCAAAGACGGGCAGGAACAGCTAACACCAGCGAGTTAGTCCAATTGCAAACGAGTATAATAGAAAGTTACTATTACATAATGCAGTGTACTATAATGAACCGATTCAAAATAATCCTATAACTGGTTATGCATTACGTTAAGGGAAGGCAGACCGTTTTTTCTGGACCCCCTTCTCCCTAATGTTTAGCCCCACGAGTTTTGAAATTATAAGACGTTCGACCCATTAGTTTGGCGATTTTAACACCTTTCGCCCCATTTCGTTGTCAATTTTAAGACCTTTTGCGACATTTAGGTGTCGATTATTTCCTGGCGAGCGAAAGCGAGCCTGCAATTTTAAGAGGAATTGGCCTTCGGCAGACACATTTTTCTACCGAAAAATGTATACATTTATCTTGAAGGGGGGTCTAGGTTGTTTTTTCTAAGCTTGATGGAGGTCTAGGGAGGAAACTAAAACAAATATATGAATACAAAAATTGATAGACCAAACAAACGGCCAGCCTCCCCTTAAGTACAGTTAAATATCACATTGTTAAAACCACCACAACGGTAGCAGACAAGTTGGGTGTTAACGGCAGCTTAGCTAAGAAAGTACGACTATTCCATTCTATTCTTTCTCATAAGTCAACTGTGATAAGTAAAAGAGGTACGAAATACTGATAATAGCTACTAAAGGTGAAACAGCTAAGCTCAAGCAGTTCACCAAATAAATACGGTACACCATAAGCAAACAAATACAACGAAGCAACCATGATAATACAACACGAAGTAAAAAGGTTCATGAAGCACATCCCATGTTCACTCAACTCATGCTTCACTACTGGCGACATGCTTTAGCACTGGCAACTACCGTCTCCCAGCGCCACGACACCCATACAGGTTCTAACCTCGGCGAAACAACAGCGAAAATAATAGAATGAATAACCCACACCAACAAAATTTAAAATATATTAAATTAGAGCTTGTCATAGCGAAACGTGCAATCAAATTATACTCAATAAAATGACAGAAGTTAATCGAGATGAAAATATGCTAAATCAAATGCTAATTCTAGTGCTATAAATATTTCAACAATAGGGGAAATTCCACTGTATCCCTGCATACGGTGTCATAATATAAGCCCACTGCAAAATTAACTATTGATACTGCAGAAAGGCCTGTTTTGCAGTGATATATATATATATATATATATATATATATATATATATGCTAGTTATGTTTAGACGATGTTATGAAGCTTAGCAATGGTCTGTGGTAGTAAAAACGGTAAGTGAGATAGCTCGAAGCCGGTTAAATGTTGGAGGCCATTTTTAAGCTGAATAAGATTGTCTAATAGTAGCCAAAATAAAATTGAAAACACGTCGCCGGTACAGAAGGAGTTCATCGATATATTATTTCTCCTTCTAAGCATCGCAGTGGTAATGGTGACAGACCTCCTGCCTGTAGAGGTTCGAATCCCTGCCCTGGCTATTTTATTTGTCATCAAATAAACACACACACGCATATAATATATATATATATATATATATATATATATATATATATATATATTATGAAGAATAGTCATACCTAAATGAATAATGCTAAGGTAAAATGTCAAAGGGAATGTTCAACATTAGATTATTTTATATTGTTTTCCTTAACTGATGGATAAACGTTTATCACAAGTTGCAGCTAAGTTCAAAGGTCATAGAAGCCTTAAGTATAATGCTTATCAAAGTCAACGTCAATTTTAAACATATTTGTTTAGTTTATTTGTTATTACATTTTCAAAATATGTACCAGCCAACTTTCAGATATATCATTATTTAAATGATCAAGTTATGATATCAACGATATTATGCTATTAATTTGTTTATAAGCTAACTGCTGATGTATGCACAATCTACTTGGGTATACAGATTTACTATTCAAATTTCAGTTAATATAACATAACAAAATGTTTAAATATTTATAGAATGTCTACAATAGTCAATTGCGAAGAGTATATATATAAAATTCGCAGAATTGGCTGTGCAGTTTTCTTTACAAAATGCGAAAACGGCACTTCTACTGTATTGTTTCTTGTTACAACTAAGTTGGAGCAAAGCTATGACCATATACCACAACAGGGTCACAGTAAGGAGCACCCCATAGCTAATGAGAAATATGCAAAGTAGATGAGATACAAGATAAATATATCAAATCAGAACTATATGATTGACATAGGAAATTGAAATGGGCATTATCTGTGCTCACCAAATCATTAGGAAGTGTGGTCCATAATAGTAAGTGATGGGATAAAAGAATATGAGTACTGCGAGGTAACATAGCCAATTGGAACCCTATCATTTAAGTTTTCTACCTGCTTAGTCACAAGGCCTGGATGAAACAGGAGTGGAAGCTTATAGAACATGGGATGGTAATTGTTGTTAATAATCTTGTAAAGGAAAGGCTGTGATCTAACAAATCGACGATGCTCAATATGTAAATGTTAATCCAGAATTACGAATTGGATTCGATGTAATGATCTATCCAGCAAATGTACTGTATATGCATGTCTGCAGCAGAGAACCAAATATGATCACAATATTATAAGCAAATATTAAAAGGAATAAATAAACACAAATCTGTAATATAGTGTCCCTACAGTATTATCGTCTCTCATTTCAAAGTTCAACTCTTAGAGATAGGTGTCTCGAAAGTGAATTTTGAATATAGTGATACACCTAATAATTTCAGAAGCCCAAAATTATTTATATTCAAAACTTATCTGAACGCTATCTGGTTGGGCGTCCACTATCAGTGGTACTAAAAAAGGGTCAGGAGAGAATGTCTGGCGCAAACCCACAGGTTATTATTGCTAGTAAAAATTAGATTATTGCTAGTAAAATTAGAAACCACTTAGATACATTTAATTTAATAAATTCTTCTCAGCATGGATTCACTCAGGGACGTTCTTGCCTTACTAATTTGCTTAGTTTTTTTCTCAGAGGTATATGAAGCAGTAGATAATGACAAGTCATATGATATAATATATTTAGATTTCAGTAAAGCTTTCGACAGAGTCCCCCATGAGAGATTGATGAGAAAGGTTGAGGCGCATGGAATAGGTGGGGCGTTGTTGGGATGGATTAGGTCATGGCTAATTGGTAGGAAGCAGAGAGTCAGCATAAATGGTACGAAGTCAGAATGGGGAGCAGTCAAAAGTGGTGTCCCCCAGGGATCTGTATTAGGTCCTCTGTTGTTTGTTATATACATAAATGACCTTGATTTAGGTATAACTAGTAGGATAAGTAAATTTGCAGACGATACCAAAATGGGGAGAACAATTGATTCAGATAGAGATATAGAGTGCCTCCAAAGGGATCTAGATACCTTACACGAATGGTCAGTAAATTGGCAGATGAAGTTTAACATTGACAAATGCAAGGAATTAAAGATAGGGAAGATGCATACAAATGTTAAATATAAACTAGCTAATGGGGAATTAGAAAACTCGAATTGTGAGAAAGATCTAGGTGTGTTTGTTAGCAATGATTTGAAGCCTAGACAACAGTGTATAAGCGTTCGAAACAAGGCAAACAGGATTCTCGGGTTCATCTCAAGGAGTGTGAGTAACAGAACTGCTGATGTTATCTTAAAACTTTACTTGTCATTAGTGAGACCCCATATGGATTATGCTGTTCAATTTTGGTGTCCTTATTACAGAATGGACATAGATTCATTGGAGAGAGTACAACGTAGAATGACAAAAATTATCCATAATATTAGAAATCTTCCGTATAAAGAAAGGTTGAAGAAATTAGGCTTACATTCGTTAGAGAGACGCAGAGTTAGAGGGGATATGCTAGAGGTGTTCAAGTGGGTTAGTGGGATTAACAAAGGGGACATGACAAATGTACTAAAGCTCAGTGATAGCGAAAGAACTCGTACCAATGGTTTCAAATTAGATAAATTTCGTTTCAGAAAAGATATAGGCAAATATTGGTTTGGTAACAGAGTTGTAGATGGGTGGAATGGACTACCAAGTGCTATAGTGGGATTACAAACGATAGGGAGCTTTAAGATAAAATTGGATAAGCATATGGACGAGAAGGGTTGGGTGTGAAGGGGGATGAGCAGGGTTGGGCCAATCAGCGCTCTGCAGACCCCCGTAATCCTGCGTTAATCTCTAACCGTTTTGGTAAGATGATCCTCAGGGTATTAGAGTGTTGAGCCTATAATTGGGCTTTGTAATTGGGGTTGTGTGGGACAGGGATCTGCCTTGCTTAGGCCAATCGGCTTTCTGCAGACTCCCATTTTCTTATGTTCTTATGTTCTTATGTTATCACTCAAAATCACTGGCAGTCTTTGGTAGTATCATGTCACACACCCATGTGTTACGTTACGAGCGGGGTTCGAACCCATAACATAAAGAAACATTCCACTAAAAAAACACAAAAGAGGACTTATTATTTAGACTCACAAAATGCGGAAAATATGACTATCAGTTTCTGTCAAGAATAAGTGGTATGTTAAACTTCCACAACAACTAGCAACTCTCTTCGTAGTCACTAAAACCTTGGGAGGTGAAAAGATGTGGCAAGTTCATAAAATATCAGTTGATATCAAATAGCTGTTTTAGCCTAAAAAACCCAAAGTTATTCCTTTCTTATCACTCGTTCAGAATTAGTTATCTTTAGTTACTTTGACTTAGATTTATCCCAACAATCAAAAGAATAATATATTAGCATGTAAAGAGTATGTAAAATATAATTTTGATTTAAATGATTAATTATACACAAAAGTGACTTCTAGTGAAAATATCAAATTTGAGAAACATTGATGTGAAATAATAAAGAAACTCTTAAGAAAAATAATACATAGTTATATCAATACCCTCCAAGAGAGTAAGTGAAAGCAATCAATAAACAGAAAAAATCCAAGGCAATACTTATTCAACTCATGGTGATTCTTTTACAAACGAACTCAGGGCAGGTCAGCTTAAGATGGTGGTGGAGAATACACTACCTGCTGTTACAACAACAACAACAACATTGAGTAGTGACAGGGGGTTAGGGGGAAGTGGGGATAGGACAAGAATTAGTTGGATGAAGTGAATTTTAGCAGGAGAAAAAGGTGTCCAGGCTTAACTGGAGCTGCCTGAGGGTTTTCCTGATTTAGCTGCTAAAGAGACTGGCCAGGGCAAGGTCGACAGGGGCGCGTTGGGGGAGACTCCTTGTTGGCTTGGGTATCATCTGCCATGCCATTCCGACATGTCTGTTCGGGGGGGGGGGGGGGGTTGTGGGCCTCATGGATTTGATATGTTTTCGTCATGTGAGACCCGTGAGGCTGCGTGGTGAACCCATGAGACGCGAGACGTGGTGCCGCCACTGGAAGGGACCCTCCCCCCCAATCGCCAGGGGCGCCACTGCACGGCTATGGGGTCAAGAACACACAACCTAGAAATTATAGTAGGAGGAGGATTGTAGTAGAGAAAGTTTTGAAGAATGAAGGTATTTTTAGTGGTAGAAAAAGTCTACCTGCTGTTACGGTACTAGCGGCTTATATACCCTTAGCGCACCTGGCTCTGATACCAACTTCTCTAACTGTATTAATCTCAACTCATTATATACTTGCTGAATTAAAGTATTACTTTACCAAGAACTCTTATGATATATCTTGTAAACATTACTTATGATTAGAAAAGCCAAATACATTATTACCTAGTTATAATCAATATCATTCGTACGTCAGGCAACGAAGAAGAGCAAGGGGGTTGGAAGAAAGGGGGGAGAATGAATAGGGTTACGAGTGTAGGACGATAGGGGGTAGAATGGAATGTGAACGAAAGGGGGGTAGTCTGCACGATGCCTCCCTCACCTCACTCGTTCCTGTACACTCTTGAACAAAAATATCTTCCTATATGAAACGAAGCTGTCTACAGGTCGAATTAATTATACCGGGCTCATAACATTGCATACGATGTTCAATCATAAATAATTAAAGATCGTACCCACCATAACAAGCACAATACCTCAATTACAACCAGTGACACTTGAATGAAATAGAAATCCCTAACACATGTGATATACATTAATTTGAGAACGATCATAGCTTTTGCAAAGATGATTAAGGAAAAGTAAATACAAATGTTCTCATGTGAACTGAAGACTTCTCCCTGCATCAGAATGACACATTTGCATTCTTATTATCAATTGTTACGAAAATTCAAGTAGGCTAAGAAAAAAAAAAAAAAAAAAAAAAAAAAAGTGGCGTTCACTTTCCTTCCAAGAGGAAAATCATTTTGCAACTCTACATGCAATATACATTCCTTGAAATACGGACTGAACATTAACTTCAGGGTTAATTACATCCAAAAGCAAAACTATGAGATAGTTCTGAAATCCACTTCATAATGCCAATGGAATAAAACAAATGTATGGAAAAGTATCTAATTATTAGATACAAAAACTTCCCATCCCTTTTGTATTATATATATATATTATATTCTAATATATATATGATACAAAAGGGATGGGAAGTTTTTGTATTCGAAAGTGTTGATAAAGAGAGATAAGTTATTTTAAAACTGATTACGTTGTAAACAATAAATACTGGTTTTCATGTCAAAGTATGATATCGGCGTGCGCTGTAATTGCTAAATGTTGATTGTGACCTAGCACCACACTATATATGGTTTATAAATTACGTATACTACATACAACAGGCAATTCCCTTCTGTTTGACACTAAAGTTGATATTTGGAGCCATTTCTTCATTACAAAAAACGTTATATTTCTAACTTCCGGCTTCTCTTGTTATATTTCTCACTTCCGGCTTCTCTTGTTATATTTCTAACTTCCGGCTTCTCTTGTTTCTCCCGGTCATATTTTCCTTCATCAAGAGGCTCATTCGCATAGTGATTTTGATGTTATTAACCCCTTCAGCACCATGCCGTCTTTTTACCTATAATTCCGGCTAAATTTAAACTATTTAATGCGGTTTCAGAAGGACGTACAGTATACAGTATATGTTATTCAGTTTTTGTTTTAAGATGATGTTTAACCATTTGAGTCATAGGCGTTGATTATAAAATAATGAAAATCGTCTAATGGTAACCAGAATATGATGACATTTACATAATGGTGGTGAAGGGGTTAAGGGAGCCCACCTCGCTTTTTTTCTCTTTCTCTCCCTCTCTCTTTTGCTTGTATCCATTCGGCCCCATTCAGCCTACTGTTTTAAAACGTTTACCTCCATCCAGGTGTCAATAGTTTCCTGGCGAGCGGCAGCGAGCCAGCATACATATATTCTTGTTTTGACAGCAAGCTAAATTTGTACATTTTTTGATAGAAAAATTTCTCCGGCGAAGCCGGATTTCTCCATACAAAGCTGGCTCGCTATTGCTAGCCAGGAAGAAATTGACACCTGGATGGGGATAAACGTCTTAAAGCAGTTGGCTGAATGGGGCCGAATGGATACAAGCCAGAAAAGGAGAGAAATATAAAAAAAGCCAGTGATCGGTTTACCCACAATAGCTAAGGTTCCTCCTTCACTCCGCCCTCCCTTTGTTTCCTTAACAACCATACAGGGGCAACTCTCGGGGGGTATTGTAACATAACAACCATACAGGGGCAACTCTCGGGGGGTATTGTAACATAACATAAAATAAACTGGCGAGGCTTAAGGGGGGTCACCTGCTTTGTTTTATCTCTTTTTCTCTCTTTCTCAGGGTTGTATCCATTATGCCCCATTCAGCCTACTGTTTTAAGACTTTTATCCCCATCCAGGTGTCGATTTTATCCTGGCGAGCGATAGCGAGTCAGCATTGCATGAAGATATCCGGCTTCGCCGGAGAAATTTTTCTATCGAAAAATTTACAAATTTAGCCTGCTGTCAAAAACATTTAAACATAATATGCTGGCTCGCTACCGCTCGCCAGGAAAAAATCGACACCTGGATGGGGACAAAAGTCTTAAAACAGTATGTTGAATGGGGCAGAATGGATACAAGCCAGAGAGAGAGAGAAAAAGGAGATACAAATAGCAGGTGACCCCCCTTAATGTGTTCAATCTCGTGTCCTAATATTGCCTCTTGAGCCTCAGGAGAAAGTCAGTAGAATCTAAATCTCATGTGTGGGTATGCACGAATGTGTCTGTTTGTGTGTGTGAATGTGTCATTCCTCTTAAATTGATTACACTTAAGGACATGAATACTAGAACAATCAGGATTGTTTGATACATAAGTTTGACAATTTTAAAATGGTCTCAAACTAAAAATTAAGAACAATATTGGTTGGATAAGTCTGGGACCATTGCTATAGATGAAGTTTCCTTATTAAACAAAAGTTGAAAAAACATCCATTATTGAGTTCATAATTATGCAATAGATTATTGTCTATATGTCAGTGGATCAAAAACAAATATGAAAGTTGCTGCAGGGGAAAGACGGGGGATTAATAATAATCCATCGGAGAGAGAATAGAGGGGACCAATTTAGATAACTTACTATTAAGGCTTGCGCCTCGGCAACATGTAGCTGAACTATTTTGTTTTGTTTTGTCTATGTGTGTGAAGGAGACAAAAGGCAGACCTGTCTCTAGCGAGTGCCTCCCCCAGACTTGAAAGAGTGACAGGGCCGAAATCAAGGGACATTCGAGCCAAAATACCTGGACACAAGGAGTTTGAATCAATTTAAGCCATAGGAAGAGAGAAAGACTGACTCTAGGAGAGAGTGCCAAAGCTAAACTGACTGAGAATAACATTTCACTCTTGGGTTGGGGAGTTGCACAGAGTAGGGGTGGGATTGTGTTGCAAGACGGGTACTACGTACCCTACATAGAGGAGGTGGTATGCACTGGGAGAGCTCTGAAGAACACTTATTATTGTAGTAGCAATAGAATAGCGAGAGAGATGCAACATTGCGGCGAAGAGACAGAGATTGCAGAGAGTTGGTGAGTGGACGGGAGTTAATGATACGAAAGGCCCTCCTTTCTACTTTGTCTAGGAGTGCGGTGTGAGAGGATCTTCTCCACCCATGTGAACAATACTCAATACAAGGATGCACTGTGCCCCTGTACAGAGCAAGAAGCTGTGAAGGGGTAAAGAACCCCCTGAGGCGGTTGAGCACACTCAGCTTCAGAAAGCCTGCCTTAGCAAGACTGGTAATATGGTCTTTGCAAGAGAGAGCAGAAGAAAAAGAGACACCGATAATATTGAGAGAAGATGAAGGATTGATATTTGTATTGTTGAAGTACAAGGGATAGTCCTCTGGGAGCTCCCGATGGGTAGTAGGATGGATACATTGGGTTTTGGAAGCATTAAAAACAACAACGTTTGCTCTGCCCCATTTGGAAATGATAGTTAGATCAGAAGATAAGTGTTGTATGGCTTCATTACGTTTGTTTTTGAGTGATTGCTGGCTGGGGCATTCTGGAAAACTAATTGAGTAGTGTAAGGTAGAGTTGTCTGTGTATGAATGAATGGGACTGAAGGTACAGTTGAGAAGAATGTTTTTGAAAATTAGAGAGAGAATAGGAAATAGGACAGAGCCCTGATAAACACCGGAGTTGATAGGATGAGGAAGTGAGCGATGGCCGTCCACAACCGCAGCTATGGAATGGCCGGAAAGGAAATTTGAGACAAAGGCACAGATGGAGGGATATAAACCGAATGAGGGTAGTTTAGAAATTAACGATTTGTGCCAGACTCTATCGAAGGCCTTCGCTATATCTAGTGCAATAGAAAAGGTCTCACCGAAGTCCCGAAAAGAGGATGACCAAGAGTTAGTAAGATAAGAAAGAAGATCACCAGTAGAGCGAACCTTAAGGAAGCCATACTGGCGATCTGAGAGTTGATTATGAGAAGAGAAATGCTTAAGAAATTTGAAAGCAAGAATAGTTTAAAAAACGTTAGAGACACAAGAGATGAGAGCAATTGGACGGTAGTGGGAAAGTTGAGAGCGGTTACCCTTCTTTTGGACAGGTTGAATGAGAGCAAACTTCCAGCAAGAAGGGAAGACGTTAGAGGAGAGACAGAGACGAAAGAGTTTGCCTAGGCAGGGAGCCAGCACGGAAGCACAGTTTTTTATTACAACAGGAGGAATACCGTCTGGACCGTACGCCTTCTTAGTATTAAGCCCAGAGAGGGCAGAAAGTACATCTTTAGAAGAGATTAGGATATTAAACATAAGTAGAAGAGAGGGGGTGGATAGGTAGGAATAGCACCTAAATCATCAAAGGTGGAGTTTCTCGCAAAAGTTTGAGCGAAGAGTTCAGCTTTGTCAGAGGAAGAAGTGATGGTTGTGCCATCAGAGTGGAAAATGGGAGGGAAAGACAAGGAGGAAAAATTGTTGGAGAGGTTTTTGGCTAGATGCCAGAAAGCTAGGGAAGAGCTAGAGTTGGATAGTTTAGTGCATTTATTATTGACTCCATTCCCGGGTGTGTCTCTGCCCGGGTTTCCAAATCGTGACTCAGTACACCCCAAGTAGCTAATATGTCTCAAATCAGTGCAGGGAGTAGATGCTGGTTTGATATTTGGTCATACAAGCAGTACCCCATGATCTTGCATAGATACTTGGTACCAAAAGAGTTGATGAATCTCTCCAAATCGCCATGAAGTGTCCATGTCACGCAACCATATAACAGAACAAGGAGTACAAGTGTTTTGAAATTACGCAACTTAGTTCAGCTCCACAGGTATTAGCATCGCCACAAACTCTAATTGATAGAATCCATAATCCCATATGATAGGTGCAGGCGACGAACAACATTGTGACCTGACCCACCTACATTTCTTCGCCTAACAAATCACAAAAAGCTTTAACTTTAGTCTTAACCCTTTCACGCATTTATGACGCAGAGGTTGCCAGATTAGCAATAAGAAATAGAGTTCTCTCACTCTTATAATTACCTCTCCAAAATTAGTTTTCTGCCCACAGCTAACTCAAAGACAGCTGCAGAGGTTGAAGTAACTAAACTAAAGGTTTCTAATACCCCTGATGGTAATAAAGGCTTTAACACCTTACGAGCGGCCTAGGCGGTAATTTATATGTACCGCCCAACGGGGTGTTTTTACCCTAAATAGGGTTGTTTACGTGATCATTTTCATGCCTAAATAAGACCCAGAGCGTAAACAAGTATCTATCCCTGAAAGGGCATAAACAGAGCTTTCAAATGACACCCCAACCATCCTTGTACGACCGCTAGTTTTCTTGCAACGATTGCGCAACACGAGTGCAAAAACCATGTAATTAGGTAGTTTCCCTACATAATTCCCTGTGTAGCGAGTGCGTGAGGGTGGGGGAGGGTGGGATTCATGTCAGTAGGTCCGCCGCGGTGGTCTGGAGCAGTCACACGCTTGCTACTCTCCTGCCACCACTTATCTCTCTCTCTCAGCAACATTACGTGGTGAAAATGGCACACGACATAAGTTGTGAACCGCCACTTAGTCCAAATTTCTTTCACACGACTTAAGTTGCGCGCCGCCAATAAAGGGTTAAAGTATCCCCAGTAGACTCAAAATCGCGTCATATGTCGGAGAGGGTTAATCCAAAAAATGTAGAGCCTGATCCACAGACTCCTCAAGAGCTAGTGTGAAAATATCTAGTGACTCTGCCAGGATCACTGTATCATCAGCATAGTCAAGATCAGTGACCTTGATATTGTCAACTGATAATCTGCATTTACTATGACCAACTGTCCGGCCCAGTATCAAGTCCATACAAGTGTTGAAAAGTGAGGGTACCAGGACACATACCTGTCTCACTCCTGACTTGACAGGGAGAAGGGGGAGGCCTGCCCACCACACTTGATAGCACTCTCCGTGCCTGTATAAATTCCAGACACCACGTCTATAATTGCTGCTGGCATCCCACGGAGTCGGAGAAGTTCTCACAGTGTCATTCAATGTACCAAGACAAATGCCTTTTTGAGATCAAAATAGACTGCAAGTAGCCTCTCTTGAAGCTTAACCTAAGAAGTGCACATGGGGGGTATGAGACACCACACGCCTGTGAGCACGTATTTGAGCTGTTCCCATCACTAACATCGTTATTTTACCATAAATATCGTTAATACTAAATTATGCGCCTATTTTACCATTAATATGAAGATATTAACCAGTTACAACAATAAAACAAGTGGAAACAGCGTTTGGATGGTCAAAATCGTCGATAGAGGCCGTGAGTTACATAACCAAAGGCTGAGGCAGCCTCCCACTCCTCCACTCCTCCACATGTCTGGAGAAACACTGTTGCGCAATACTCTCTCTCTCGCTCTTTCCCACGCTTGTTAACAATGATGACAACGCCCTGCTTGCAACTCGCTAATGTTAGCACGAAAATAGACCACAGAATAAGGGAATAACAGGGAAAATAGGTGATAACTGAAGGAGGGGGGGGGGGGAGAAGTGAGGAAGGAAGGGATGTGGAGGAGTGATATTTGGCATGGCCCAGGGGCAAAACAAAAAACAAATCAAGTTTTTTTGGGGTGTTTTAAATGGATTTTTTTAGGCCCAGGATCTTAAGAGTCTTCCCGCAGTCGCCCGGGGAAACTCTTAAGAGTGTTCCGGCACTTGCCGGGTTAAGCCGACATTCCACAAGGACCTTGAGTGCCAGGATACAAATTCAAACTTCAAATTCAAATTCAAATAATTTATTTAGCTCATAAATATACAAGGAGAGTATTACACAATAATTTATATAAGCTGAGCCCGCTAAGCATAATTATGCTTTCCAGCAGGCACCTTGTTTTATGTTGATGCTGTCACTAAAGATACACGGCAGCTATGAGGTAAACACCAAACTTACAATATAAGCAATGACTACTAAAAAGAAGAAAACAAAATGGTTCAAGTAAAATAGTTAATAATAAAAAGAAATATTAGAAACATCAAGTGGTCTCTTTCAAAAAGGTATTCTGTACTGGAGTGCATTGTATGATAAAGTTATGTTTGATTTTATATTTTAATGCATTAATGGATGAAGACTTAATATACAGTAATTGGGAAGTGTGTTCCATAATTGACAACCTCGATATTGTACAAGAGCAAGGTTATGGTCTTCGAAAGGGGTGAAGTCACAGAGTGTGAGGTGAAGCTGAACGGTCAGGCTATGGAGATCGTCAACTCTTTTAAGTATCTGGGCAGTGTGTTGAGTAAAGATGGGACTATGGATGAAGAGGTGCGGGAGAGGGTACAACAGGGGAAGAGGGTTGTAGGAACGCTAAAAGCAGTAACAAGAAATAGGGTGGTCAGTATGGAAGTGAAGAAGTCCTTGCATGACAGTGTGGTAATCCCGACACTGACTTACGGAAGCGAAGCATGGACGTTGGTTGAGAGACTCAGACCAAGAGTGAGAGCAGTGGAAATGAATTACTTAAGGAGTGCGTGCGGAGTTACATGGAGGGATAGACAGACTAATGAGGAAGTAAGAAGGAGGTGTGGTGTGGAGGTAGATGTGCTGGAAAGTGTGAAAAGGAACAACTTGAGATGGTTCGGCCATATGGAACGTATGGAAAGCGAGAGAATGACTAAGAGGGTGTATGAGAGCGAGGTGGAGGGACAGAGGGGGAGAGGTAGACTGAATATGAGGTGGAAGGATGGAGTGAGGAAGTACATGAACGAAGGTGGTGCTGGTTGGGGGGAGGGGCGTCGACTGACTGGGGACAGAGGTGCATGGGGGCGGTTCGTTCGTGGCCACCCCTTCGGGGATCACGGCGTCAGGCAATAGATAGATAGATAGATAGATATTGTACAAATAATTGTGATTATGTAGAATAAACAAATGGGACTGCCAATTCGTTTTCATATTTAAGATTATAATTAGGGTTACGTTTAAGTTTATATTCAAGAGGACAATGTATTATATTTATTAGGGATTTATATATAAGAATAGCTAAAGATTAGTTAAAAATATCCTTCAGTCGCAACATTTTCAACAGAATATAAAGTGGCTGCGTATGCT
Source organism: Paralithodes platypus (assembly GCA_032716605.1). Lineage (NCBI taxonomy): Eukaryota > Metazoa > Arthropoda > Malacostraca > Decapoda > Lithodidae > Paralithodes > Paralithodes platypus. Next base: position 1,789,015 of record CM064576.1, on the reverse strand, counting down.
GCGTCCTAGGACTGTTGGTCATAACTCTCACAATTTTCTTTTTCAAAATATAAAGTGGTTGCATCTGATTTTGGTATGTTGAAGACCATATGGTATTACAATATAAGAGGTGGGCATAAATTAATGAAAAATATATAAGGCGGAGCTATCTCGCACAGTCGAGATAGCTTAAGTTTGATAGCAGTTGTGTGAGCTTTCCAATTTAATATCTTATATATGAGATCAACTATTGCTTCTTGGGTGTGAAGCAATATTTCTCAGGTCTCTGACCTTTTAGCAGGTGACTCCAAATTGACTCCAAATTTGCTTAATTATATATGGGCAAAGACCTTGCCTGGCACACTGAACAGCGTAACACCACAGTAGTTGTTGCAGTACTGTCAGCAAGGTCAGCAACTGGGGAAAAAAAGACACTTGCCAAGAGGCATCATGATGATCATGATTATGATCATCACCATTATCTATGTAAGTATCCACTGCAGAAATAGCTGTTTGCCTTTTTTTTTTTTCTTTTTGAATTTAACCCTTTGATTATGAAAAACTTGACTTAAGTGTAATACAATTGTATTCTTCTAACCAAAATACAGATATATTCTCATAATGGTACTAAAGGAATTATTAAAAGAGGTTTTAAAACTCCTGACTAAAAGACGTTTTTCCTAATCTCAATAAGCCATCTAATGTTAAGCAAAAGAAAACGTGAAAGACGAGTTCTGTTATCCATACAGAGAGGGTTATATGATAATGGGGTTTGATGAAACATCAATTCTGTCTGACCTATTGGCATCAAAGAGATTTAAGGAGAAAAGTTTAGTTTTACTGGTTTTATGTTGTCATTATTTTCGTTGGCATCTAAAATGACTATATTAACTCGTAAACTGAATGAGGGGGGGGGGGGGGGAGAGGGCATATCGGGAACAAGTCGAATCTTCTAAACTGGGTTGAAAAGTACATCAACATCTTTATAATATTTTCCTGCATCCAACTCACATCTATACTCTTACATTTGGTCTCAGTCAATTCACATATATCCAGCCTGGCATTCAGTAACACTTGGACCTCTCTCTCTTTTGTGTCATCATACAATCCTCTTACATTCCAAGTCGCTGTTCTAAGACTGTCCATGGTAGGTCGGGGTTCTTCAACATTAGGTCCGTCCACATCCGAGACTGTTCATTCGTTCATCGTTGCAGTAAGTATTTTTAACGGGTGGGAGGTCACAAGCCCACCGACCCAACCTCGTTAGTCGTCTTTTACGACACACAGGAGTCACGTAGGGCATATTCTATTCTAAAATATACTACTACCGTCTACTATACTACAATATACTACAATATACTACAATCAGTGATTTAATTTTTAACATGTGCTCTGTTAATATACCGGTATATCCTTTGCCTTGTTAACATAGGATGTAGAGTACAGCCTGGAAACTGACCATACGAGGATTACATTTAAGGCCTGAATTGTTACAATTCTCTCTCTCTCTCTCTCTTTTCTGCATCGTGAGAAACAACGTTCGCCCCATCACAAGGAGGATCATCACCTAAACCATGTGCCAGAACCGTTACCAGATTTTTGCGGACTTAGACGAAGAAGAAATAAAAGAAATTCGGCTCGTAGGAGATTCCATGGTTCGTGGACAACTTATGGAGTTCTGCGTCAGGGCACCCAGGACAAAGAAGCGCTTTTGTATCTCGGGTGGCGGTGTGGACAACGTTGCAGCTGCAGTCAACGAAGTTTCAAAGTTAGCCCCCTTACGCACAATGTACGTCATTAATGTCAGATCTAACGACGTGCAGCGGACCCGATCGGAGGACCTCATGCTGAAGTACCGGAAGCTGATTCAGAAGTATAAGGAAAAGCCAGGCAGAGTCATCATATCAGGGATCGTTCCCAGGATCGGTGTGAAGAGCCGATTCTTCAATATAGCCGCTAGCATAAATTGTCGTCTGGCTGACCTCTGCAGGGAGGAAAACGTTGGATTCATCAATACCTGGAATGACTTCTACCGTGAAGATCATCTGTTTGTAGCGGATGAAGTCCATCTGAACCAGGTGGGAGCAGCAAGATTTGGCCGCCTGCTTCATGGCGCAGTAAAGGATTTTCGGAGAAAAAGCAGAGCCAACCAAGGACCATCAGGGACGAGGTTCGATGCCCGAGGACCACCAGGGACAAGGATCGAGGAACGTGGATGATCAGGGGCGACGATCGAGGATCGAAAACTACCAGGGATGACGATCGAGGACAGCGAGATCGTAGGACCACCCGAGACAATGATCGAGGACTGAGGGCAAACAGGTACATAAATGTAGATCCGAGCAGAACCAAGAATTTGAATAAAGACTGTTCCGTGAATTCCAAATCCAAAACTTTAAATGTTTTCTATGCAAATGCTCGTAGCATACGCAATCAATTTTCAGATTTAGAGGAACTAGTGTTTACAGAAAATTACGATGTTATTGGCATAACAGAATCTTGGCTCAATACAAAAGACAGCAGAGTATTCACTTCTCGGTTATGTAATGTTTGAGAAAAGCCGAATTAATAGAAATGGAGGTGGAGTTTTATTTTGTATCAAAGAAAGTCTTAACCCGATCCTCTTGTCAAAACCTAAAATTGTGAACGTCGACACATCCTTTGTGCTAATAAAGAATAATAAAGGTACACAATAATACTTGCACTAATATACAGACCTCCAGCTCAATCAGTGCAAACTGACCGAGAAATTTATGAGCAAATTGCAGACTTAAGTAACTCGCAGGATACCATAATTTTTGGCGACTTCAATTTACCTGTGACCAAGTGGGGAGATAGTATTACTTCACACTCTGGACAAGACCTTTATGCAAACTTGCAAGAGAGTTCTCTATATCAATTTGTTAGATCTCCAACCCGTGGAAATAATGTCCTTGACCATGTACTTTCAACAAAAGAAGAATTGATAGAGAATTTGAATGTCGGTGATGAATTCAGTAACAGCGACCATCGTACGATAACTTTCAGTTTAAAGTTTACTAGTAACGAACCAAATAGCAGCATCGAGTAAGTCCCTAATTTCAAGCAAGCAAACTTTCGTAAACTTAGAACAATGTTTAAAGAAACTGACTGGAGCTTTCTAATTAACAATAACGACATAAATACATCTTGGGAATCATTCGCAAACACTTACCTAAAAGCAGTGCAAGACTGCATACCATCGAAAATACGGCGTACAGGCCATAATGATAAGCCCAAATGGTGGAATAAAGATATTTCAAAATGTCTGATTGCTAAAACGTTTGCTAATGATAGATTAAAATCCTCACAAAATGACGAAGAACGGGTGAAATTTGTAGAACTACGACGCAAAGCCAAAAAGTTAATTAAGCAAAGTAAAAAGACCCTGGAGTTGCGAATGTTGCGAATCAAAGTAAAACAAACCCAAAATAATTCTATAGTTATATCAGAAAGAAGAGAGTAGTTACTTCAACTGTTGGACCGTTAGTTGATGAAAATGGAGAATATACCAAAGACGAAGTACAAATGAGTAATGCCCTCAATACCTTCTTTGCATCAGTTTTTACAACAGAATACCTCATTGATATCCCTACAGCATCGCCGATTCAGATAGATAATTCTGATGTTCTAAGCAATATCACCATTACAGAGAGAGAAGTATTGAAATGTTTAGATAAACTCAAGGTAAATAAAACACCCGGACCTGATACAATCTCACCTAAAGGAAGCTAAGGATGAGCTCTCCAACCAATGACATTGCTATTGAATAAATCCTTGCAGTCTGGAACTTTGCCTGATCAGTGGAAGCTAGCTGACGTAACACCGATTTTTTAAAAAGGCAGCAAACCCTACCCAGTAACTATCGTCCAATTATTTTAACCTCAGTTGTATGTAAAATGCTAGAAACGCTCATAAGAGCGTAGAGGAAAATAACATACTTAAAAATACTCAACACGGCTTTCGTGACAAACGTTCCTGCTTAACAAACCTCTTGGACTTCTTCCACGATATCCTCAACCTCTATGATGAGAGTAGAGCTGTAGATATTTTATACCTTGATTTTCAAAAGGCCTTTGATAAAGTTCGTCACAAACGTTTACTGCTAAAACTAAATGCTCATGGAATACAAGAAGGCGTGTGTTGAAATGGATAGAAAATTGGCTCCGCGACAGAAAGCAAAGAGTAGTCATAAACGGTAAGGCATCTAAATGGACCGATGTAAGTAGCGGGATACCCCAGGGATCGGTACTAGGACTAATTCTCTTTCTAATTTACATCAACCACATAGATGAGGGTCTCACCTGTACAATCTCAATGTTTGCTGACGATACAAAATTTGAAAATAGCATACTATCAAAAGAACAGGTTGACGATATGCAACACCGTCTAGATAAGTTGTCATGTTGGGCCCAAATTTGGCAAATGAGTTTCAATGCGGATAAATGTAAAGTATTGGATACCGAAATGAGAAAGCAAACTATTCTATGAATGGCACTCAGCTTAAGACTGTGGACAGAGACACCGATCTGGGAGTAACAATATCGAGTAACCTAAAACCGAGTCAACAATGTTCAGATGGCGTTAAGAAGGCAAACAAAATAATTGGCTTTATAGGCAGGTCATTTGAGGATAAATCTAAAGAAGTTATCCTAACTCATTACAATTCCTTAGTCCGCCCTCTTCTGGAATACTGCGTTCAATCCTGGTGTCCTTATTACCAAAAAGATATAGACAAGCTAGAACGAGTTCAACGTAGAGTTACCAAAATGATACCTAGCCTAAGGAACAAATCATACGAGGAGCGTCTTAGAGAATTAAATCTATTTCCTTTTACCCAGCGCAGATTAAGAGGTGACTTAATTCAAGTCTTCAAAATCATCAAAGGCATCGACAATATGAACTGTAGTAAGTTCTTCACTATCGACCAATCTAATTACACGCGGGGAAACGGTTGCAAAATTATTGGTAAATCTTTTAAATCACACGAATCTAAGAATTTCTTCTTCAATCCAGTGGTCAACTTGTGGAATGGGCTTCCCCGAGACGTTATTGACAGCAGCACCGTTGATTTATTTAAACTTCGCCTAGACAAATATCTAGCATAAAACCCGCAACTGACTGCGTTTGTAAATGAATAACTTTATTTTATTCCCCCCTCAGATTCATCAAGGATTATTGCGTATATATATTACTAAGACGTTATTCTCTTTTTCCCAGATATACGAAAGATCACTTATAACTGTGTTATGTTACTAACCCATCTGTCTCCTACTAACTTCCTAATCCTGCCATGGACATTAGTTCCAGGGCAGTAGTTCCCTTTCCAATTTTCCCTTACCCACTCTAAACCACTGTTTGGACACTTGATCCTCAGTGTTTTGGAGGACAAGCAGCCTAGAAGGGTCACTAGACCTGTTGTTGCTTGATTCCCTTTGTACTCCTTTGTACTCTCTCTCTATCTCTCTCTTTCTCTTTCTCTCTCTCTCTCTTGAACAATCTGAATACAAATAAAACTCCCAGTCCAGATACTATCCAACCTCAAAATTTGAAAAAACGTGAAAGAAGTAATAGCTCATTCCTAAGCTTGCTTGCTTAACTTATCACACCAGCATAAAATTGGACCTAATGATTAGATTCTAGATCCATAAGTCATGCCTAACAAATTTTATTGAATTCTATAATAGACATTTTATATATAATTACTTGACTAATCTACTTACATTGCCAAAAGGCGTTCGATAAGATATCACATGACAAATTATTGAATACGTTGAAAATACAGTAAAGGAAAAATGTATGCTTGCTCACAAATATGAGGCAGATAGTGGTGATACATGGGGTATAATATGCTTTGGGAGCTTGTATATAGTGTAGTGCCTCGTGAATCGGTCTTGGTGCCACTTGTGTTTCTTATCAATATACATGACATTGATGTAGGACTAAAAAAACACTCTCAAAGTTTGCTGATGATACACAGAAAGGAAATTCAGCATTAAACTAAGAGAAAAATAAGCTGTAACCGGTATATAATGGATAGTTGAATGGTCAGAAAATTGGCAGATGCCTTTCAATGTTGACAAATGTCAGGTCTTACAAATAGTTGTTACGACCGGGGCTACGAATAAAACAAGGGCACTTAATGATTGGACTAGTAATAGGGCACTATGCAACAACGGTACGCTAGATCCAAACCCTCGAACTTATATGCCGGCGAACAAAAACACCTATACCCTCCAGAGTTAATCTGCGATAACGGGGTATCCTTAACTCCCACACTGGTATAGCCTGATAACAAACAATATGCAAGTTATGTTAGAATGCATAAAAAGGAATCTATGGAAAGATCAATTAAATGACTGCAAGATTTAATACAATAAAATGATGCTTCAATACAGTTACTCTAAATAACAATAAACTCTTCACTCCTATCTGAAAGAAAGTGAAGTATAGTCCTACAGGATAGACCTGGAAACTTCTGAAGAAAGTCTGATGCTCATAAGATGCTCGTATCTTAAACTATATAAAGGCAGGAGGCAGGACACCACACGTGTAAAGTGAATACACTAAAAGATAGGACATATAATGTTAACTGACACAAGAATACTATAAATGCGCAACGGTAGCAATGCTCGACACTAAAAGAAGTACTTCCTCATCAACAAAACAGTCTGCTATGGTTGTGCAACTCAACAACAACCTAGACTAATAAATGTTGTGAATAATAATGCGTACATATCAAAGAGCTTATATTAAATACTAATAAGTGTCTACTCGATTAGTAATGTCTAGCTGGAATACTCTAGGTAAGGAACTGTGGTTGAGCAAGACAGGCTCGTAGTCTAGCGATGTCCTTAAGACTGCATCCTTTAAGTTACGTTAATTGACTAGGGTGCTCTCTTGATAGATCCAGATCACAAGTATCTGGTTCTATCCTGGCGACCCTCTAAAGACAAGCAAAGAGGCAGCAAAGTGTGGAACTGGAACAGGCCAAAACCCTCAGTCAACACAATGCTGCACTCGCAAAGGACGCAGCCGAAAAGACAACACAGGCTACCACAGGACCGGTCGAAGTCGTGTAGGTATAAGCAAACCATACACACATCGGAGACAACGACTACAGTTACCTCATCCCAGTCTAGCATTAAATAAAAGAGCAGAAACACTAAATCAATAATGGAGACACATTAAGTTCTTAACCTATACTAACTAAGAACCCTCAAAACCTATTCTAAGTACATGTAAATATATCTGAGGACGGCGCATGCAATACAATGAGCCGGCTATGGAAACTGTATGCAGAAGAAGGGGACAAGTAATTGAATAAAGGTGAGAAGCAATGGAAAAGAAGAAGGTCAGAGAGAGAGACAGTGGTAAAGGGGGTGATCGGGAGAGAGTATGCAAAGGGATGTTAGAAGCATGCACGCCAAGCCTGTCCTGAGGAGAACAGCTCCTGGGAACCCTCATGGAGGAGGTTAGTTACACAGGAGCCCGCAAGGGCGCGATGGTCGGCCAATGACGGGCCGAGACGTCACAAGGCTGCAGGCCCCTAGGACGCGCCAGGATCTGCCAGCCAATCAAGGGCGCGGGAAAAACCCACGCGCGAACGGGAAAACTCCTCCGAGCGAGGGAGGCAGCACATACATACACACGCACATATTACTACCACGCTGCCTATATCTCTCTTTCTCCTTAACTTTACACAATGCATCTTATACTCTATTAACCTAAGAAGTGCGCATGGGGGTAATTAGAAACGTCCCCCTGTGCTGACGTATTTGAGCTGTTTCCATCACTAAAATATTCATTCTACCATAAATAGCATTAATACTTATCCATACGCGCCTATTATGGGTTGATTATAAAGGTATTAACCTGAAACAACAATAAAACGAGTGAAAACAGCGTTTGGATGGTCAAAATCGGAGATATAGGCCGCGAGTTATATAATGCATGGGTGAGGCAACCTGCTTTCCCGCCAATTTCCCCCAAGGCCACTGAGACACAGTCGATCGATATTCTCTCTCTCTCTCTTGCACTCGCTTTCTAACACTGATGACAATGCCCTGCTTGCAACTCGCTAATGTTATCACGAAAATATACCTCAGAATAAGGGAATAACAGGGAAAATAGGTGATAACTGAAGGAGGGGAGGAAAGTGAGGAAGGAGGGGAGGTAGAGGAGTGATATTTTGCATGGCCCAGGGGCCCCAAAATTATTATTATTATTTTTTTTTTTTTTCGATGTTTAAAGTTTATTTTGTTCTTCTCTGACTCTTAAGAGTCTTCCTGCAGTCCGCCGGGGGAACTCTTAAGAGTCTTCCCGCAGTTCCCGGGTTAATTATATAAAATACTTCCCGTTGTCACAGACGAAAACAAAGACCACTACTGGACTGTCTGTGAAAATGCGAGTACTTGGAAAGAAAGAACAACATTCTCTGATAACTGTAGCCCATTTCGATGTCCCTGGCGAGCGCTAGTGGCCAACGAGAGGCGATTCTGCCAACGCTGGTAGATGTCACACCCCGCCCAAGATATGGGATGCTCAACATTAGGCTGCACCATATCTGACAAGGCAGAATGCCGACAAGACCCGCCACACCTAGCCACTCCACCAGAAATGAAATGCAAAGCTCAATTCTTACATAAAACAACATATTGACATAAAGAAAATATTATAACCCCTCCCAAACACAATAGTATAATTTAGCCTGCTATGCTCCCAGAGCGAGCTTCACAGAGCCCAGCCTACTAAGTGAAAGACTGGTTCAACTTAGGACTTTAGCTATAACATTGGCAACTTACAATTAACTATCGAAAAGAAAGTTTTTATGTGATTTTTTTGTATTTAATTTTAATGTTGTTTTTGACGGCTGCTCTACAGGGGCAACCCTGGTTATTCTCCACTCTCAACACACACTGACTGAACGGCGAGGGTTCTCCTGCAAACATATCCTCCCGTGACAAACAATCAGCCAAAACATTATCAGTGCCCTTAACATGCCACACATCCAACTTGTGTTCCGGCAGCAAAACAACACCTGGCACTGATAAACTGCCCAGTTCATCACAAGACTGGCACTTCTCTTCGCTCTCTCCGGCAACGGGACCTGCCAATAACCTTTCACTAGTTCTACCTTCGTGATTAATGAGGCAGCCCCGATGCGGTCTATGGTGTCGTCAACTCTGGGTAATGGATAGGCGTCTGTCAGGGATAATGCGCACACACTCTTGCAAGCAGCACACACACTGATCTTGCCACTCAACTCAGGTTGCAAACTCACTTGCAACGACCACTCACGATATGATGTACTGCCACAGCCTAGTAAACAACATCTCTTGGCGCTCAGGAACAAGAGGTTGCAACTTATCTCGAAGAACAACATGCCTAGTGCCCTCCCACAACCCAGCCGAGACCGCAGCTTCTAAACTATAGTCTCCCTCCTTCTCCACCTTCGTCCCTAGAACAGCCAGGTCATGAGAGGGACAATCAGTACCACCTGTGCAGTCACTCCCATAGTTCATAATTGCTAAGGCTTCCCCGCTGATACCATACATGCGCACCCCCGCATTCCTTGCGACTACATCTGCCTGCGTAGCATCACCGCATTCAGCGACATGGCCAGATACAGTCGGTCTATGGTAGGGCTGTTGCACTCGACTAGAGCAGCATTGGGAGGCTATGCGACGACCGGGCACATCCACTCCACAGCCAACCTCACCAATCTGCTCAATGTCCTCCTTCTGACTACCACCCTTGACAGCCATGGGTCGACCCTGACCTGACAACCATGTCAAAGTCTCATCGCCCACCTTGAACCACCGACACAACGAGGCCAACGGTCTATTCACCCTCAAGTGACCTGCCAGCGGAACATCGTGCACCGCATGAGTTGTGAGGCCTGGGTGCTCGGCACGACCAGTGGGGTATGAACCGAGCCGGTGCTGGAGCGCTGCACACTGCTGCTCAGGCAGGTGCTCTAGCGCTTCCACAGCCACCAGACTCGTGTCCCCCGCCCACTGCTCCGACGAGACATGACAATCCCAACTCTCCTCCACCTGTGCCCCACTGCCCCCCTCTCCTTCTCCACCTTGGCCTCTGCAGACCAACGCAGAGACAGTAGGCTGCTCAGGTGGTTGCTTCACAAACTCCTTTAACAGGTTCACATGACATGTTTCCCCGTCCTCGTGTTCAATAGCCCCGTTCCCACAACTCTCCTCCACCTGGGAACTACTCTGTCGCGGAGTGCCATCACTCCCAACCACGTCACTAGGGGGGACAGGTTCTGGGGCCACTCCGGAGCTCACCTCTGGGTCAAGTACTGAGTTGCCAAGAAGAGCTGCTGGATTAAAACTCACAAAACTTCTCCCAACTTTAGCTTTCTCCTTCCGACCATTCCTCCGCTGGTCTAGAGACTGAGGAATAGGCTGTGACACCTTAGATGCACGAGATCGGGTGACAACACATGCCCGCTGCTGTAATTGACACATCTCGACCAACTTCTGCCCCTCCTTACTCACGTCGGCCGCCCTCTCGGCAGCGACTAAGGGTGGAACCTCAGAAGCCGGCACCGCAAAGTCGTTGCCGAGAAGAAGGTCGACGCCCTCTAATGGCATTTTCTCTACGATTCCAACATCTATCTCTCGTGTCACACTCCAGCTCCACTCGAACCAACGGGTATGATCTTGTAGCATTAATACCCTGCACCACAACTACCCGTGCCGCGTTTATAGGTTGGCCCGTAAAGTTTTTCATCAGAGTCTGGGATGCACCTGTATCATGTAAAAACTCCAACCCATGCTTGCAACCAGCCTAACTCACGCAGCCACGCCCTCTATGGTCGCAAAAAGCATCGCGGACAGGTTTAGAGCCTTCCGGACACTCCTTCACTGGCTGTGCCCCCGCATCTGACATATCACCCCGGGTAAATGCAGAAGACCTCAGAGACACCCCAATGTTGCTAGCCAAAGACACGACTGCTGTAGGCTGGTTACTAGGGCAGGAACGTGCAAAATGCCCCTTGTTATGACAATAAAGGGTTAAAGTATCCCCAGTAGACTCAAAATCGCGTCATATGTCGGAGAGGGTTAATCCAAAAAATGTAGAGCCTGATCCACAGACTCCTCAAGAGCTAGTGTGAAAATATCTAGTGACTCTGCCATGATCACTGTATCATCAGCATAGTCAAGATCAGTGACCTTGATATTGTCAACTAATAATCTGCATTTACTATGACCAACTGTCCGGCCCAGTATCAAGTCCATACAAGTGTTGAAAAGTGAGGGTACCAGGACACATACCTGTCTCACTCCTGACTTGACAGGGAGAAGGGGGAGGCCTGCCCACCACACTTGATAGCACTCTCCGTGCCTGTATAAATTCCAGACACCAGGTCTATAATTGCTGCTGGCATCCCACGGAGTCGGAGAAGTTCTCACAGTGTCATTCAATGTACCAAGACAAATGCCTTTTTGAGATCAAAATAGACTGCAAGTAGCCTCTCTTGAAGCTTAACCTAAGAAGTGCACATGGGGGGTATGAGACACCACACGCCTGTGAGCACGTATTTGAGCTGTTCCCATCACTAACATCGTTATTTTACCATAAATATCGTTAATACTTATTCATATGCGCCTATTTTACCATTAATATGAAGATATTAACCAGTTACAACAATAAAACAAGTGGAAACAGCGTTTGGATGGTCAAAATCGTCGATAGAGGCCGGGAGTTACATAACCAAAGGCTGAGGCAGCCTCCCACTCCTCCACATGTCTGGAGAGACACTGTTGCGCAATACTCTCTCTCTCGCTCTTTCCCACGCTTGTTAACAATGATGACAACGCCCTGCTTGCAACTCGCTAATGTTAGCACGAAAATAGACCACAGAATAAGGGAATAACAGGGAAAATAGGTGATAACTGAAGGAGGGGGGGGGGGGGAGAAGTGAGGAAGGAGGGGATGTGGAGGAGTGATATTTGGCATGGCCCAGGGGCAAAACAAAAAACAAATCAAGTTTTTTTGGGGTGTTTTAAATGGATTTTTTTAGGCCCAGGATCTTAAGAGTCTTCCCGCAGTCGCCCGGGGAAACTCTTAAGAGTGTTCCGGCACTTGCCGGGTTAAGCCGACATTCCACAAGGACCTTGAGTGCCAGGATACAAATTCAAACTTCCAATTCAAATTCAAATAATTTATTTAGCTCATAAATATACAAGGAGAGTATTACACAATAATTTATATAAGCTGAGCCCGCTAAGCATAATTATGCTTTCCAGCAGGCACCTTGTTTTATGTTGATGCTGTCACTAAAGATACACGGCAGCTATGAGGTAAACACCAAACTTACAATATAAGCAATGACTACTAAAAAGAAGAAAACAAAATGGTTCAAGTAAAATAGTTAATAATAAAAAGAAATATTAGAAACATCAAGTGGTCTCTTTCAAAAAGGTATTCTGTACTGGAGTGCATTGTATGATAAAGTTATGTTTGATTTTATATTTTAATGCATTAATGGATGAAGACTTAATATACAGTAATTGGGAAGTGTGTTCCATAATTGACAACCTCGATATTGTACAAATAATTGTGATTATGTAGAATAAACAAATGGGACTGCCAATTCGTTTTCATATTTAAGATTATAATTAGGGTTACGTTTAAGTTTATATTCAAGAGGACAATGTATTATATTTATTAGGGATTTATATATAAGAATAGCTAAAGATTAGTTAAAAATATCCTTCAGTCGCAACATTTTCAACAGAATATAAAGTGGCTGCGTATGCTGCGTCCTAGGACTGTTGGTCATAACTCTCACAATTTTCTTTTTCAAAATATAAAGTGGTTGCATCTGATTTTGGTATGTTGAAGACCATATGGTATTACAATATAAGAGGTGGGCATAAATTAATGAAAAATATATAAGGCGGAGCTATCTCGCACAGTCGAGATAGCTTAAGTTTGATAGCAGTTGTGTGAGCTTTCCAATTTAATATCTTATATATGAGATCAACTATTGCTTCTTGGGTGTGAAGCAATATTTCTCAGGTCTCTGACCTTTTAGCAGGTGACTCCAAATTGACTCCAAATTTGCTTAATTATATATGGGCAAAGACCTTGCCTGGCACACTGAACAGCGTAACACCACAGTAGTTGTTGCAGTACTGTCAGCAAGGTCAGCAACTGGGGAAAAAAAGACACTTGCCAAGAGGCATCATGATGATCATGATTATGATCATCACCATTATCTATGTAAGTATCCACTGCAGAAATAGCTGTTTGCCATTTTTTTTTTCTTTTTGAATTTAACCCTTTGATTATGAAAAACTTGACTTAAGTGTAATACAATTGTATTCTTCTAACCAAAATACAGATATATTCTCATAATGGTACTAAAGGAATTATTAAAAGAGGTTTTAAAACTCCTGACTAAAAGACGTTTTTCCTAATCTCAATAAGCCATCTAATGTTAAGCAAAAGAAAACGTGAAAGACGAGTTCTGTTATCCATACAGAGAGGGTTATATGATAATGGGGTTTGATGAAACATCAATTCTGTCTGACCTATTGGCATCAAAGAGATTTAAGGAGAAAAGTTTAGTTTTACTGGTTTTATGTTGTCATTATTTTCGTTGGCATCTAAAATGACTATATTAACTCGTAAACTGAATGAGGGGGAGGGGGGGGGGGGGGAGAGGGCATATCGGGAACAAGTCGAATCTTCTAAACTGGGTTGAAAAGTACATCAACATCTTTATAATATTTTCCTGCATCCAACTCACATCTATACTCTTACATTTGGTCTCAGTCAATTCACATATATCCAGCCTGGCATTCAGTAACACTTGGACCTCTCTCTCTTTTGTGTCATCATACAATCCTCTTACATTCCAAGTCGCTGTTCTAAGACTGTCCATGGTAGGTCGGGGTTCTTCAACATTAGGTCCGTCCACATCCGAGACTGTTCATTCGTTCATCGTTGCAGTAAGTATTTTTAACGGGTGGGAGGTCACAAGCCCACCGACCCAACCTCGTTAGTCGTCTTTTACGACACACAGGAGTCACGTAGGGCATATTCTATTCTAAAATATACTACTACCGTCTACTATACTACAATATACTACAATATACTACAATCAGTGATTTAATTTTTAACATGTGCTCTGTTAATATACCGGTATATCCTTTGCCTTGTTAACATAGGATGTAGAGTACAGCCTGGAAACTGACCATACGAGGATTACATTTAAGGCCTGAATTGTGTTACAATTCTCTCTCTCTCTCTCTCTTTTCTGCATCGTGAGAAACAACGTTCGCCCCATCACAAGGAGGATCATCACCTAAACCATGTGCCAGAACCGTTACCAGATTTTTGCGGACTTAGACGAAGAAGAAATAAAAGAAATTCGGCTCGTAGGAGATTCCATGGTTCGTGGACAACTTATGGAGTTCTGCGTCAGGGCACCCAGGACAAAGAAGCGCTTTTGTATCTCGGGTGGCGGTGTGGACAACGTTGCAGCTGCAGTCAACGAAGTTTCAAAGTTAGCCCCCTTACGCACAATGTACGTCATTAATGTCAGATCTAACGACGTGCAGCGGACCCGATCGGAGGACCTCATGCTGAAGTACCGGAAGCTGATTCAGAAGTATAAGGAAAAGCCAGGCAGAGTCATCATATCAGGGATCGTTCCCAGGATCGGTGTGAAGAGCCGATTCTTCAATATAGCCGCTAGCATAAATTGTCGTCTGGCTGACCTCTGCAGGGAGGAAAACGTTGGATTCATCAATACCTGGAATGACTTCTACCGTGAAGATCATCTGTTTGTAGCGGATGAAGTCCATCTGAACCAGGTGGGAGCAGCAAGATTTGGCCGCCTGCTTCATGGCGCAGTAAAGGATTTTCGGAGAAAAAGCAGAGCCAACCAAGGACCATCAGGGACGAGGTTCGATGCCCGAGGACCACCAGGGACAAGGATCGAGGAACGTGGATGACCAGGGGCGACGATCGAGGATCGAAAACTACCAGGGATGACGATCGAGGACAGCGAGATCGTAGGACCACCCGAGACAATGATCGAGGACCGAGGACAACCAGGGACGACGATCGAGGACTGAGGGCAAACAGGTACATAAATGTAGATCCGAGCAGAACCAAGAATTTGAATAAAGACTGTTCCGTGAATTCCAAATCCAAAACTTTAAATGTTTTCTATGCAAACGCTCGTAGCATACGCAATCAATTTTCAGATTTAGAGGAACTAGTGTTTACAGAAAATTACGATGTTATTGGCATAACAGAATCTTGGCTCAATACAAAAGACAACAGAGTATTCACTTCTCGGTTATGTAATGTTTGAGAAAAGCCGAATTAATAGAAATGGAGGTGGAGTTTTATTTTGTATCAAAGAAAGTCTTAACCCGATCCTCTTGTCAAAACCTAAAATTGTGAACGTCGACACATCCTTTGTGCTAATAAAGAATAATAAAGGTACACAAATAATACTTGCACTAATATACAGACCTCCAGCTCAATCAGTGCAAACTGACCGAGAAATTTATGAGCAAATTGCAGACTTAAGTAACTCGCAGGATACCATAATTTTTGGCGACTTCAATTTACCTGTGACCAAGTGGGGAGATAGTATTACTTCACACTCTGGACAAGACCTTTATGCAAACTTGCAAGAGAGTTCTCTATATCAATTTGTTAGATCTCCAACCCGTGGAAATAATGTCCTTGACCATGTACTTTCAACAAAAGAAGAATTGATAGAGAATTTGAATGTCGGTGATGAATTCAGTAACAGCGACCATCGTACGATAACTTTCAGTTTAAAGTTTACTAGTAACGAACCAAATAGCAGCATCGAGTAAGTCCCTAATTTCAAGCAAGCAAACTTTCGTAAACTTAGAACAATGTTTAAAGAAACTGACTGGAGCTTTCTAATTAACAATAACGACATAAATACATCTTGGGAATCATTCGCAAACACTTACCTAAAAGCAGTGCAAGACTGCATACCATCGAAAATACGGCGTACAGGCCATAATGATAAGCCCAAATGGTGGAATAAAGATACTTCAAAATGTCTGATTGCTAAAACGTTTGCTAATGATAGATTAAAATCCTCACAAAATGACGAAGAACGGGTGAAATTTGTAGAACTACGACGCAAAGCCAAAAAGTTAATTAAGCAAAGTAAAAAGACCCTGGAGTTGCGAATGTTGCGAATCAAAGTAAAACAAACCCAAAATAATTCTATAGTTATATCAGAAAGAAGAGAGTAGTTACTTCAACTGTTGGACCGTTAGTTGATGAAAATGGAGAATATACCAAAGACGAAGTACAAATGAGTAATGCCCTCAATACCTTCTTTGCATCAGTTTTTACAACAGAATACCTCATTGATATCCCTACAGCATCGCCGATTCAGATAGATAATTCTGATGTTCTAAGCAATATCACCATTACAGAGAGAGAAGTATTGAAATGTTTAGATAAACTCAAGGTAAATAAAACACCCGGACCTGATACAATCTCACCTAAAGGAAGCTAAGGATGAGCTCTCCAACCAATGACATTGCTATTGAATAAATCCTTGCAGTCTGGAACTTTGCCTGATCAGTGGAAGCTAGCTGACGTAACACCGATTTTTTAAAAAGGCAGCAAACCCTACCCAGTAACTATCGTCCAATTATTTTAACCTCAGTTGTATGTAAAATGCTAGAAACGCTCATAAGAGCGTAGAGGAAAATAACATACTTAAAAATACTCAACACGGCTTTCGTGACAAACGTTCCTGCTTAACAAACCTCTTGGACTTCTTCCACGATATCCTCAACCTCTATGATGAGAGTAGAGCTGTAGATATTTTATACCTTGATTTTCAAAAGGCCTTTGATAAAGTTCGTCACAAACGTTTACTGCTAAAACTAAATGCTCATGGAATACAAGAAGGCGTGTTGAAATGGATAGAAAATTGGCTCCGCGACAGAAAGCAAAGAGTAGTCATAAACGGTAAGGCATCTAAATGGACCGATGTAAGTAGCGGGATACCCCAGGGATCGGTACTAGGACTAATTCTCTTTCTAATTTACATCAACCACATAGATGAGGGTCTCACCTGTACAATCTCAATGTTTGCTGACGATACAAAATTTGAAAATAGCATACTATCAAAAGAACAGGTTGACGATATGCAACACCGTCTAGATAAGTTGTCATGTTGGGCCCAAATTTGGCAAATGAGTTTCAATGCAGATAAATGTAAAGTATTGGATACCGAAATGAGAAAGCAAACTATTCTATGAATGGCACTCAGCTTAAGACTGTGGACAGAGACACCGATCTGGGAGTAACAATATCGAGTAACCTAAAACCGAGTCAACAATGTTCAGATGGCGTTAAGAAGGCAAACAAAATAATTGGCTTTATAGGCAGGTCATTTGAGGATAAATCTAAAGAAGTTATCCTAACTCATTACAATTCCTTAGTCCGCCCTCTTCTGGAATACTGCGTTCAATCCTGGTGTCCTTATTACCAAAAAAGATATAGACAAGCTAGAACGAGTTCAACGTAGAGTTACCAAAATGATACCTAGCCTAAGGAACAAATCATACGAGGAGCGTCTTAGAGAATTAAATCTATTTCCTTTTACCCAGCGCAGATTAAGAGGTGACTTAATTCAAGTCTTCAAAATCATCAAAGGCATCGACAATATGAACTGTAGTAAGTTCTTCACTATCGACCAATCTAATTACACGCGGGGAAACGGTTGCAAAATTATTGGTAAATCTTTTAAATCACACGAATCTAAGAATTTCTTCTTCAATCCAGTGGTCAACTTGTGGAATGGGCTTCCCCGAGACGTTATTGACAGCAGCACCGTTGATTTATTTAAACTTCGCCTAGACAAATATCTAGCATAAAACCCGCAACTGACTGCGTTTGTAAATGAATAACTTTATTTTATTCCCCCTCAGATTCATCAAGGATTATTGCGTATATATATTACTAAGACGTTATTCTCTTTTTCCCAGATATACGAAAGATCACTTATAACTGTGTTATGTTACTAACCCATCTGTCTCCTACTAACTTCCTAATCCTGCCATGGACATTAGTTCCAGGGCAGTAGTTCCCTTTCCAATTTTCCCTTACCCACTCTAACCACTGTTTGGACACTTGATCCTCAGTGTTTTGGAGGACAAGCAGCCTAGAAGGGTCACTAGACCTGTTGTTGCTTGATTCCCTTTGTACTCCTTTGTACCCCTCTCTATCTCTCTCTTTCTCTTTCTCTCTCTCTCTTGAACAATCTGAATACAAATAAAACTCCCAGTCCAGATACTATCCAACCTCAAAATTTGAAAAAACGTGAAAGAAGTAATAGCTCATTCCTAAGCTTGCTTGCTTAACTTATCACACCAGCATAAAATTGGACCTAATGATTAGATTCTAGATCCATAAGTCATGCCTAACAAATTTTATTGAATTCTATAATAGACATTTTATATATAATTACTTGACTAATCTACTTACATTGCCAAAAGGCGTTCGATAAGATACCACATGACAAATTATTGAATACGTTGAAAATACAGTAAAGGAAAAATGTATGCTTGCTCACAAATATGAGGCAGATAGTGGTGATACATGGGGTATAATATGCTTTGGGAGCTTGTATATAGTGTAGTGCCTCGTGAATCGGTCTTGTAGTCCAGTAAATCTAGCAATCATTTAACTGGACCTAGAACAAATTGCAATAGAAGGTTTTTTGGCTTTAACTTGTTTATTAGGTCCCTCTGATGAACATATAAAAAGTCTCCAACTTTTGGACACTGGGAAAGTGGTTAATTTGCATAAATTCAAGATGGCCGCCGTCCAAAGCTTCAATTTACAGATAACTTTTTTCTGGTTGCTCCTAGACCCTATAAATGTATTACAAACAACGTTTTTTGGCTTTAACTTGTTTATTAGGTCCCTCTGATGAACATATAAAAAGTCTCCAACTTTTGGACACTGGGAAAGTGGTTAATTTGCATAAATTCAAGATGGCCGCCGTCCAAAGCTTCAATTTACAGATAACTTTTTTCTGGTTGCTCCTAGACCCTATAAATGTATTACAAACAACGTTTTTTGGCTTTAACTTGTTTATTAGGTCCCTCTGATGAACATATAAAAAGTCTCCAACTTTTGGACACCTGGAAAGTGGTTAATTTACAGCCGAAAAACCTTACAGACAGGCTGAACTGTCTCTTTCACAAGGGGTGACACAGGCACTTTGTGCTTGTATGGGTTTTTTGACCTGTTGTCCCTCTTTTTTATAAAAAAAAAAAAAAAAAACCATGACGTAGTATGACGTCATTCAGAGCCAATTATGTAATTCATGATAGGAGTTCGTATTCACTTGGATCATCGGTGCTTGCATCAAAGTTGCTATTTTGACAGAGTCCTTTACATTGACCACATGCACTGGAACATTCAAGCTCATTCCGTTTGCAACTACAGCGTTGAGTGTCACAGTTGCCCTTACACTGACATCTGACCAATTTCAGTAGTGAATCAGGAGCCACTGGCGAATCCATCGTCTTCGGTTCAAGCTGTCCCTTCCGCAGACACCAGCCCCATTTCTCGGGGTCCACACAGTTCCCCATCCATTCCTGGACCTGACAATAAACTCGGAACGAGTGGTATTTGGCTGCATCGGTTGTTGGGGGAAGGCTGTGAACTTCAACGGTAGTTGAACTTTTTGCCACCTTGTTGCAAAACTTTGTCTTTCGCAGTCCGTCAAGGGTGTCATTTCCTTTTCCCCCGTACAAATAAACCAAGGCCTTTTCACCAGCTGATGATATCGCGTCTTTACTTCCACTTTGGCAACAGAATGCTTCTATACATTTCAAGAAACCGTTGTCTTCCCTCACTTTCCTCAAGGCAGCCCCTTTACCAATACCATACAGTCGTGAGGTTGTGTCACATCCACAGAGTGCATGGACAACTGGCAGGACACGACAGATGCTTTCATCGAGAGCTTCTGCTACTGAGTTAATATGCCAACATTTCCCACCTTCCTTGCTCGACTTGAAGTACAAATCATTCATCCCTCGTTCCGCATAATGACACAACAGCACCAACAAGTCTGTGTCGTCACCTATCACATATGTCACGGTTTCCCTTGCATGCTCAATTCCCTTCTTCGCAATCATGACATCTGCATCTGCTGGCGCATTGACACAGTCAATTCCATTTGCCTTGAATGTTTCACACAATAAGTCAATGAAGTTTTGCTTATTGTCCGAGTTTGACAAGAAGTTTTCCTTTTTTGACCGAAGGGGCATGGTTGGAGTGAACATCACCTTTTGACCAAAGACTCCTTTTGATCGTCGATTGTGTGTCATGTCCTTGGTAGTAGGTCCTGATTTATAACTGTCGAATACAACCACCGGGTTGAGAAAGTTTTTGGAAACATGCTTCATGTACATGCTTGCAATGTCCTCAAATGTGTCACCCTTCTTCCATGGAATCCTTTGCAATAAGGAACCACCATCCAGAACATGGGTCACAGTCCTTTCTTCCTCAAATGATTCCAATGACGACTTGGGAACAACAGCAGCTATCTCATCTCCTAGCTGTGGTTTATTGGCTTCCCTGAGCCTCCCCCACTTATCGAACAGAGCAGTAGGGTAGCTAGACAACTCATACGCAAAGACCTCTTCAACACCTAAGTCCCTGTTATTAGCAAAGATGAGGAGCCTCTGGAAAAGGAGCTGTGGGTCGATTGGTACTTTTTCAGCACTGATTGTAACCTTTGCACCCAACGACTCAACTTGATCTTTCTTCCTAAATGAAAAGTCAAAAGCATTGCTACCTTCCATCTTCTGCACAATGTTCATACCAACCTCATACAGTAAATGAGGATTGGCCGAGGCTGGTCCTGTCACACCGTTGGCAATATTCCTGAGTTCATTTGATTCTTGAAATGGATCATAATCCTTGAAGAATGCGAGAACCTTCTCTGTGTCCTTCCTATCTCGTTCACGCCTTGCTTCAGTCATTTCTTTGTGCTGCTCAGAGGTGTGGAAATGCTTCCCTGTCAGTTCTTGCATAACTTCACTCACCTCAGCGCAGGCTGGCATAGCAAGTAACCAGCGCAGGCGTTGCGTTTCCTCCATGCCCCTACCACGTGTCAATCCACCATTCGTTTTCAAAGAGCGCATCAAAACCTGCTCTATAACCAAGTCGCTTGGCAGTCCTGCCCACAGCCGATCACTTCGGCGGATCACAAATAGACCGGAGTTCAATTGACAGAACATGTCTGGGTTGAGCTGCTCAAGTTCAATCATGTCTTGAATGTACACATGGGCTGACTTGGCATAATTGTTATGACTACACGCTGCAAAGTACGGCAACATCTCCTGGAGTGTTCCGAGGTACAGTAGGAAATCGCCCATTCTCAGTGCCCTCAGGAAGCGACGCAGCAGGTCAATCATGTCCATGTATTGAATCCATAGCTTTCCCATCTTATGCTCTGCTAAGGAGCTCTTCTCAGCTTTAAGTTTTTCAGAAATTCTGTTGAAAACGTCTTTACTGCAGACTTCATCCGGTGAAACGTCTTCACGCAACAGCTTATCCAAAAGATCTGCAGCCTCCTGGAAGTCCTTGCATGCGTCACTTTCCTCATCTACCATTGAGAGGTTGACACCGTATGCCCTGCCTAACACAATCGAACTCAAGGCTGTGTCAACCAAGAAGTGGCCTCTGATTGCTCGTGCATAGGCTTTCCCACTCAGCATTTGGGTCACAGCATTTTCAGCGTATATAAGTTCCAAAACCTCCTTAAGCCCAGATGCTTCCATAACATGGCCCATGCATCCCAAAAAGCTCATCACAGAGTGAAAGCCACCAAGGTTCAAAACAATGGGTTTCAGTTCGCTTCCTTCCTTCTCATGAACAATGATCGTCTTCGCTTTCCAATAAAGCGGTTGGTCGAATGTCAGCATTGGCGTCGTTCCCTGGCGATGGCTTTCCGCAGCAACGAAGTGAAGTGTTGAGTAAATACAACTCATGTCCGTAGGGTCCATGTCAATCATGGGCAAGAAATGGACGGATGATTTCCCTGGGTGTGGTCCATGGCACACACTCTGCATTAAGCCGGACCAGCCTGGTCGTTTTGGTCGAAGCAACCATGACGTTTTCCACAGTATGTCCAGATTTTCAAGCTTGTCAGATGCTGAAATGGGGTCAAGCTTTCTAAATTCGAGAGGCCCACCCTTCTTGCGAACACTGCGGTAGTATTTGATTTCAATTTGAGCTGCCGTGAAGTTGTTTTCAGGTGACTGCAATCTTGGTATTGATGTTGTGTCTCTTACTTCAGGGGTGACAGCAACAATTATACCCATACCATGGTATGTTCCTCGCCTCGGTGTCCAAAAGTTGGAGACTTTTTATATGTTCATCAGAGGGACCTAATAAACAAGTTAAAGCCAAAAAACGTTGTTTGTAATACATTTATAGGGTCTAGGAGCAACCAGAAAAAAGTTATCTGTAAATTGAAGCTTTGGACGGCGGCCATCTTGAATTTATGCAAATTAACCACTTTCCCGGTGTCCAAAAGTTGGAGACTTTTTATATGTTCATCAGAGGGACCTAATAAACAAGTTAAAGCCAAAAAACCTTCTATTGCAATTTGTTCTAAGTCCAGCCCTACTTTGACTGGTCTATTGGTGCCACTTGTGTTTCTTATCAATATACATGACATTGATGTAGGACTAAAAAAACACTCTCAAAGTTTGCTGATGATACACAGAAAGGAAATTCAGCATTAAACTAAGAGAGAAATAAGCTGTAACCGGTATATAATGGATAGTTGAATGGTCAGAAAAATGGCAGATGCCTTTCAATGTTGACAAATGTCAGGTCTTACAAATAGTTGTTACAACCGGGGCTACGAATAAAACAAGGGCACTTAATGATTGGACTAGTAATAGGGCACTATGCAACAACGGTACGCTAGATCCAAACCCTCGAACTTATATGCCGGCGAACAAAAACACCTATACCCTCCAGAGTTAATCTGCGATAACGGGGTATCCTTAACTGGGCATAAATGTACTCTACTTCAGGCTAACCCACACTGGTATAGCCTGATAACAAACAATATGCAAGTTATGTTAGAATGCATAAAAAGGAATCTATGGAAAGATCAATTAAATCACTGCAAGATTTAATACAATAAAAAGATGCTTCAATACAGTTACTCTAAATAACAATAAACTCTTCACTCCTATCTGAAAGAAAGTGAAGTATAGTCCTACAGGATAGACCTGGAAACTTCTGAAGAAAGTCTGATGCTCATAAGATGCTCGTATCTTAAACTATATAAAGGCAGGAGGCAGGACACCACACGTGTAAAGTGAATACACTTAAAGATAGGACATATAATGTTAACTGACACGAGAATACTATAAATGCGCAACGGTAGCAATGCTCGACACTAAAAGAAGTACTTCCTCATCAACAAAACAGTCTGCTATGGTTGTGCAACTCAACAACAACCTAGACTAATAAATGCTGTGAATAATAATGCGTACATATCAAAGAGCTTATATTAAATACTAATAAGTGTCTACTCGATTAATAATGTCTAGCTGGAATACTCTAGGTAAGGAACTGTGGTTGAGCAAGACAGGCTCGTAGTCTAGCGATGTCCTTAAGACTGCATCCTTTAAGTTACGTTAATTGACTAGGGTGCTCTCTTGATAGATCCAGATCACAAGTATCTGGTTCTATCCTGGCGACCCTCTAAAGACAAGCAAGGAGGCAGCAAAGTGTGGAACTGGAACAGGCCAAAACCCTCAGTCAACACAATGCTGCACTCGCAAAGGACGCAGCCGAAAAGACAACACAGGCTACCACAGGACCGGTCGAAGTCGTGTAGGTATAAGCAAACCATACACACATCGGAGACAACGACTACAGTTACCTCATCCCAGTCTAGCATTAAATAAAAGAGCAGAAACACTAAATCAATAATGGAGACACATTAAGTTCTTAACCTATACTAACTAAGAACCCTCAAAACCTATTCTAAGTACATGTAAATATATCTGAGGACGGCGCATGCAATACAATGAGCCGGCTATGGAAACTGTATGCAGAACCCAAGGGGACAAGTAATTGAATAAAGGTGAGAAGCAATGGAAAAGAAGAAGGTCAGAGAGAGACAGTGGTAAAGGGGGTGATCGGGAGAGAGTATGCAAAGGGATGTTAGAAGCATGCACGCCAAGCCTGTCCTGAGGAGAACAGCTCCTGGGAACCCTCCTGGAGGAGGTTAGTTACACAGGAGCCCGCAAGGGCGCGATGGTCGGCCAATGACGGGCCGAGACGTCACAAGGCTGCAGGCCCCTAGGACGCGCCAGGATCTGCCAGCCAATCAAGGGCGCGGGAAAGCCCACGCGCGAACGGGAAAACTCCTCCGAGCGAGGGAGGCAGCACATACATACACACGCACATATTACTACCACGCTGCCTATATCTCTCTTTCTCCTTAACTTTACACAATGCATCTTATACTCTATTAACCTAAGAAGTGCGCATGGGGGTAATTAGAAACGTCCCCCTGTGCTGACGTATTTGAGCTGTTTCCATCACTAAAATATTCATTCTACCATAAATAGCATTAATACTTATCCATACGCGCCTATTATGGGTTGATTATAAAGGTATTAACCTGAAACAACAATAAAACGAGTGAAAACAGCGTTTGGATGGTCAAAATCGGAGATATAGGCCGCGAGTTATATAATGTATGGGTGAGGCAACCTGCTTTCCCGCCAATTTCCCCCAAGGCCACTGAGACACAGTCGATCGATATTCTCTCTCTCTCTCTTGCACTCGCTTTCTAACACTGATGACAATGCCCTGCTTGCAACTCGCTAATGTTATCACGAAAATATACCTCAGAATAAGGGAATAACAGGGAAAATAGGTGATAACTGAAGGAGGGGAGGAAAGTGAGGAAGGAGGGGAGGTAGAGGAGTGATATTTTGCATGGCCCAGGGGCCCCAAAATTATTATTATTTTTTTTTTTTTTTTCGATGTTTAAAGTTTATTTTTTTCTTCTCTGACTCTTAAGAGTCTTCCTGCAGTCCGCCGGGGGAACTCTTAAGAGTCTTCCCGCAGTTCCCGGGTTAATTATATAAAATACTTCCCGTTGTCACAGACGAAAACAAAGACCACCACTGGA
The DNA here is from genome assembly GCA_032716605.1 of Paralithodes platypus. Taxonomy (NCBI): domain Eukaryota; kingdom Metazoa; phylum Arthropoda; class Malacostraca; order Decapoda; family Lithodidae; genus Paralithodes; species Paralithodes platypus. The sequence goes on along the minus strand of CM064576.1, from coordinate 1,763,775 downwards.
CTGTCTGTGAAAATGCGAGTACTAGGAAAGAAAGAACAACATTCTCTGATAACTGTAGCCCATTTCGATGTCCCTGGCGAGCGCTAGTGGCCAACGAGAGGCGATTCTGCCAACGCTGGTAGATGTCACACCCCGCCCAAGATATGGGACGCTCAACATTAGGCTGCACCATATCTGACAAGGCAGAATGCCGACAAGACCCGCCACACCTAGCCACTCCACCAGAAATGAAATGCAAAGCTCAATTCTTACATAAAACAACATATTGACATAAAGAAAATATTATAACCCCTCCCAAACACAATAGTATAATTTAGCCTGCTATGCTCCCAGAGCGAGCTTCACAGAGCCCAGCCTACTAAGTGAAAGACTGGTTCAACTTAGGACTTTAGCTATAACATTGGCAACTTACAATTAACTATCGAAAAGAAAGTTTTTATGTGATTTTTTTTTATTTAATTTTAATGTTGTTTTTGACGGCTGCTCTACAGGGGCAAGCCTGGTTATTCTCCACTCTCAACACACACTGACTGAACGGCGAGGGTTCTCCTGCAAACATATCCTCCCGTGACAAACAATCAGCCAAAACATTATCAGTGCCCTTAACATGCCACACATCCAACTTGTGTTCCGGCAGCAAAATAACACCTGGCACTGATAAACTGCCCAGTTCATCACAAGTCTGGCACTTCTCTTCGCTCTCTCCGGCAACAGGACCTGCTAATAACCTTTCACTAGTTCTACCTTCGTGATTAATGAGGCAGCCCCGATGCGGTCTATGGTGTCGTCAACTCTGGGTAATGGATAGGCGTCTGTCAGGGATAATGCACACACACTCTTGCAAGCAGCACACACACTGATCTTGCCACTCAACTCAGGTTGCAAACTCACTTGCAACGACCACTCACGATATGATGTACTGCCACAGCCTAGTAAACAACATCTCTTGGCGCTCAGGAACAAGAGGTTGCAACTTATCTCGAAGAACAACATGCCTAGTGCCCTCCCACAACCCAGCCGAGACCGCAGCTTCTAAACTATAGTCTCCCTCCTTCTCCACCTTCGTCCCTAGAACAGCCAGGTCATGAGAGGGACAATCAGTACCACCTGTGCAGTCACTCCCATAGTTCATAATTGCTAAGGCTTCCCCGCTGATACCATACATGCGCACCCCCGCATTCCTTGCGACTACATCTGCCTGCGTAGCATCACCGCATTCAGCGACATGGCCAGATACAGTCGGTCTATGGTAGGGCTGTTGCATTCGACTAGAGCAGCATTGGGAGGCTATGCGACGACCGGGCACATCCACTCCACAGCCAACCTCACCAATCTGCTCAATGTCCTCCTTCTGACCACCACCCTTGACAGCCATGGGTCGACCCTGACCTGACAACCATGTCAAAGCCTCATCGCCCACCTTGAACCACCGACACAACGAGGCCAACGGTCTATTCACCCTCAAGTGACCTGCCAGCGGAACATCGTGCACCGCATGAGTTGTGAGGCCTGGGTGCTCGGCACGACCAGTGGGGTATGAACCGAGCCGGTGCTGGAGCGCTGCATACTGCTGCTCAGGCAGGTGCTCTAGCGCTTCCAAAGCCACCAGACTCGTGTCCCCCGCCCACTGCTCCGACGAGACATGACAATCCCAACTCTCCTCCACCTGTGCCCCACTGCCCCCCTCTCCTTCTCCACCTTGGCCGCTGCAGACCAACGCAGAGACAGTAGGCTGCTCAGGTGGTTGCTTCACAACCTCCTTTAACAGGTTCACATGACATGTTTCCCCGTCCTCGTGTTCAATAGCCCCGTTCCCACAACTCTCCTCCACCTGGGAACTACTCTGTCGCGGACTGCCATCACTCCCAACCATGTCACTAGGGGGGACAGGTTCTGGGGCCACTCCGGAGCTCACCTCTGGGTCAAGTACTGGGTTGCCAAGAAGAGCTGCTGGATTAAAACTCACAAAACTTCTCCCAACTTTAGTTTCTCCTTCCGACCATTCCTCCGCTGGTCTAGAGACTGAGGAATAGGCTGTGACACCTTAGATGCACGAGATCGGGTGACAACACATGCCCGTTGCTGTAATTGACACCTCTCGACCAACTTCTGCCCCTTCCTACTCACGTCGGCCGCCCTCTCGGCAGCGACTAAGGGTGGAACCTCAGAAGCCGGCACCGCAAAGTCGTTGCCGAGAAGAAGGTCGACGCCCTCTAATGGCAGTTTCTCTACGATTCCAACATCTATCTCTCGTGTCACACTCCAGCTCCACTCGAACCAACGGGTATGATCTTGTAGCATTAATACCCTGCACCACAACTACCCGTGCCGCGTTTATAGGTTGGCCCGTAAAGTTTATCATCAGAGTCTGGGATGCACCTGTATCATGTAAAAACTCCAACCCATGCTTGCAACCAGCCTAACTCACGCAGCCACGCCCTCTATGGTCGCAAAAAGCATCGCGGACAGGTTTAGAGCCTTCCGGACACTCCTTCACTGGCTGTGCCCCCGCATCTGACATATCACCCCGGGTAAATGCAGAAGACCTCAGAGACACCCCAATGTTGCTAGCCAAAGACACGACTGCTGTAGGCTGGTTACTAGGGCAGGAACGTGCAAAATGCCCCTTGTTATGACACTTAAAACACTCTACTTCACCCTTGGACTTCCCCTGAGGTGGGGAAGGGCCCTGACCTTTCTTAAACGGGACAGTTTTTGGTTTGTTATCAAAATTAGTATCATTGCTCTTACTTTCGTTATTAAATGCATCACTGACTCGGGGGGGTGGAGTGTTGCGCCCCTTGTTAACTGCATCGGTCCGTTGTGCAGACCCGCACCCACGAATCAGCGACATTCTCAGGTCAGCCATCTCAGCTGCCTTTTGTAGAGTTTTAGGTTGTTTCTCTTTGAGGTTCAAAGTCAGGTCGCCGCCTGTGCATTTAAAAAATTGCTCTAGAAGGACTAACTGCTCAAGCTCCTCGAACGTCGTCACCTTCTCTGACCTCAGCCAATTTCTCAATGCATCAGACAGTTCCCGGGCATGTTCTAGAAAAGTGCACTCACGACCCTTCGTAATACCCCGAAACTTCAACCAATATGTCTCTGGTTGTAATTTGTATGCCCGCAGAACAGCTTCCTTCAATACCTCATAATTGATGCAAGACTCCAAGGGCAACGCATCATATGCCTTGAGTCCTTTGCCAACCAACCTAGAGGAAACAAGGGCTGCCCACTTAACCTAGGGCCATTGGTGCTCCCGGCACTTCTTCTCAAAACGCAGGAAAAATTCGGTGACACCCGACTCGTCAAATGCAGGGACTAACTTAAGAAGGTGCGATAAAGACTGATCAAGACCTTGATTCCCAGAACCGAGACGCTGCCCTGTCGTCTCCACCCGAGACTTCTCAAGCTCTATGTCTTGTTACGATCCAGGTTCTACAAGACACAGGGCTCTTCATCATTGGACTAGATAAGGCTAAATGCAACAACAGTAACACTAGTTCCAACCCCTGCCTTAACCACTGGAGAACAAAACACCTATACCGCCCTGAGTCGTGCCTGGACAACGAGGTATCCTATGACTCGGTAAAAGGTGCACACTATAGGCTGATGATCACTGAAGCAGCCTATACTCATACAACATACGATTACTTTATTAACACCTTACGAGCGGCCTATGCGGTTTATTTATATGTACCGCACAGCGGGGTGTTTTTAGCCAAAATAGGGCTGTTTACGTGATCATTTTCATGCCTAAATAAGACCCAGAACGTAAAACAAGTACCTATCCCTGAAAGGGCATAAACAGAGCTTTCGAATGACACCATAACGATCCTTGTATGATGGATAGTTTTCTTGCAATAACCGTGCAACGCGAGTGCAAAAAGCAGGTAATTCGGTACTTTCGGTACATAATTGAGTATGTAGCGAGTGAGAGAGGGAGGAGGGAGCTGAGATTTGTGTCAGTAGGTTCGCCGCGGTGGTCTGGAGCAGTCATACGCTCGCTAGTCTCCTGCCACCACTTGTCTCTCTCTCTCAGCCACATTACGTGCTGAAATTGCCACTCGACCTATGTCGAGCGCCGCCACATAGTCCAGCTTTATTTAACTCGACTTATGTTGCTCGCCGCTAATTAAGGGTTAAGGTATACAAGGAAAAAGATAGATAGCGTAATTAAATCGCAGCAACGATTTAATAGCAAACTAGAAGAAGGATAATTAACGTTACGTTAAATAATCAGTAAACTGTCACTCCTGTCTGAAAGAAAGTGAAACAAAGAAAGTCCTAAAGCATCATGCCGCAATCTTCTGCAAAAGTCAGATGCAACTAAGAAGTACGTATCGGATTCTGAACTGTGTATTATTACTGTGGGAACATATATAGTGTAGGGACATACAGTGTTATCTGGTACAGGTGTAATTATAAAACAGTCGGCAGTCTAAACTCTAACCACAAAAAGATGTGCTAGCTTTCTCCCACCAGGCACTAGCCTGCTCTGGTTGGGTCTCTCAGCAAAACAATCACGACTTACTATAAACATAAGGAGCAATAATGCTGCACACGTATACACAATGAGATTATAAACCCTAATCGGGGGTCTGCCAGGTGGACGAAGTCTAGCAGGGGAGTCGTAGGCTAAGCTACCTGGGCCGAGCCACCTGCTCGGTAGCCTAGTGTCGTTCTCAAGTCTGTGCGCCTAGTTACATTAAATGACGGAGTGCTCTCTTGAGAGATCCAGGTCTCGTGTACCTGGTTCTCTCCTGGCGACCCTCCTAAGTCAAAAGCTAACGAGCTAGCACAGTGCTGGGTGGACTAGGCCAACGCCCTCACGCCAACACAGTGCTAGGCTCTAAGGTACACAGACAAGAAAATAACCTAGGCCTCCGCAGGTATCCGGTACAGTTGCATAGGCTCAACGTAGTCTATGCTCATAGGAAACTGCAACCTGATAGCCTCTCCCCAGTCTAGCATCGACTGACCTGGCAGATACCCAAGAAAATAAGGTTAGGGCAACACAATGAGTATGTCAAACCTCCCCAAGCCAAAATGGATAACCCTCTGATCCAAAATGCCTAACTAAGTACATATAATATCTCTGAGAGCTCCCTGTATAATACAGTGACGGATATATGAAATCAACGTCAAGGGGAAGGGCAGTTAATTAATAGTAGGATATACAGAGAGAAGAAGGTAAGCAGTGGTAGAGAAAGTTCGCAATAGGGGGGTGAGGTGGGCTGATAGATTGCAAAGGGATGTTAGCGTTACAGCACTACGAGGAGCTCTGAGGGAGACACAAGGACAGGAGCCCGCACCACCGTCCCAGGACCGCGGCCGCCAATCACAGAAGACCACGTCACCAGGCAGCAGGGCTGCAGAAGGCGCCAGGATCCACCAGCCAATCAAGGGCGCAGGAAAGCGCGCGAGCGGGAAAACTCCTCGAGTGAGGGAGGCAATACATACCTACGCACGCACACATTACCACCACGCTCGCGCTATTCTCTCTCTCCCTCCACAAAGCATCTTATATTCTACCAATGATATAAAATACTTCCCGTTGTCACAGACGAAAGTAAAGACCACCACGGGACTGTCTGTAACAACACAAACACTATGAAAGAAAGAACAACATTCTCTGATAACTGTAGCCCATTTCACTGCCTGGGGAGAGGAAAGAAGAGAATAGGGAGCCAACCGCCGCCCCCTCGCGGTCGCTGGGGAGCTGACGTGCGTCACACACCCCCAAGATATTAGACACTTAACATTAGGCAAGTTCTGATATCTGAAATCGGCACACGTCACCTAACCTCCCCACCCCAGCACAATAATACAGCATATAGGTTTCACAAAAAAACATACTTATAAAATGAAACAAACTTACATATTTACCCCCTCAACACAATAGCAAAACTTAAAATTGTTACGCTCCGAAAGCGAGTTCTACGAAACTCAGCCCACTAATAGCTAGTGCTTCAGCTGTAACAAAACATACTTAAAATTTACTATAACAGAAAGAGTTTTTATGTTGATTTTAAATGTTATTGTTGTTTTTGTTCGGCTTTAAATATATGTAGCATATTTTCCTCCACGCAACCCACACAACCTGTGGCCATCTACCCCTTGTCCTCAACCCTCGAAAGACAGTCAGCTATAACGTTATCACAACTGGCAATATTCCTGATATCAAGATTGTATTCTTGGAGTATATGAGACCACCGTGTCAGCCACATGTTCCGGTTGTGGAACTGGTTGAGGAACTTTAGAGGGTGATGATCTGTGTAAATGACCACGACCGGGCCGAAGGCTGGAACATACACCTCAAAGTGCTTCAAAGCAAGCACAACCGCCAACAACTCTTTCTCGATGGTAGAATAGTTCCTCTGAGCGGAGTTGAACTTTTTAGAGTAAAAGCTGACGGGGTGCTCCAGACCCTCGTCGTCCGTTTGCAAGAGGACTGCACCGGCCCCAACACCACTGGCATCTGTCGCCAGCTGAAAACTCCTTGTAAAGTCCGGCGCCCTGAGAATAGGATGGGTGCATAGTAAGTGCTTCACTAACCCAAACGCCTTTTCACACTCAGGCGACCACCGAAATTTCACCGTCTTTGCCAAAAGGTCAGTCAGGGGAGCAAGAACAGTCGAATACCCTTGTATAAAGCGTCTGTAGTAGCTTATCATGCCTAGAAAGCGCATGATCTGACGCTTGGTGGTTGGCCTGGGAAACCGATCGATTGCCAGTATCTTGCTCTGGGGGGGGGGGGGGGGGGACACCTGTCCCAAACCTACCACAAAGCCAAGATACTGCACAGTTGCCTGCACAAAGTCGCATTTCCCCAGGTTCACGACCAACCCAGCTTCACACAACTTCCGAAACAAGATATTAAGATGCTCGCAGTGACTACCAAAATCAGTATCATAGACAATGACATCATCGAGATATACAGTACAATTGGGAATGTCACTAACAATATAATTCATCAGACTTTGGAAGGTAGCAGGTGCGTTTTTCAACCCATAAGGCATGACATTGCACACACAATTATATGTCTTGCCGTCCACACAAAAGCCGCATACCTCCTTCGCTCGCGCAGACAGAGGCACCTGCCAATAACCCTTCACCAGGTCGACCTTGGTGAGGTATGTGGCATTCCCGATTTTGTCAACACTGTCATCGACGCGAGGAAGGGGGTAAGGATTGGTGGCGGTCAAGCCATTAAGTCTGCGAAAGTCTATACAGAAACGCACCTTCCCGTCTGGCTTAGGCTGCAGAGTTACCGGGGAGGTCCAACGCACCGGCCCTTCTTTAATCAGCCCTCTCTCTATCATATACCTCAGCTCCTCCCGGAGGGCAGGCAATTTGATAGGAGGCACCCGATAAGGCACTGACTTGAAGGGCTGGTTGTCTCCCACGTCAACATCATGCACAGTCTGAGTTGTGAGGCCTGGGTGCTCTGCGAAAACAGCGGGGTATGACTGGAACAGGTGGCGCACGGCTGCACGCTGTTGCTCAGGCAGGTGCTCAATAACCTGCTCTGCTACCTGAACACAATTCCCCGCCCACTGTTCCGCAGAAACATGGCAATCCCAGCTATCTTCCCTCAGAGCATGACTATCCCCCCCTCCTTCTCCACCTTGGCCGTTGCAGACCAACACGGGGACAGTGAGAGGCTCTGAGGGGCGCCTCACAAACTCCTTCATCAAGTTCACATGGCATAATTGATGTTTCTTATGCCAGTCAGAGGTTGCAACAAGATAATCTATGTCTGACAGCTTCTTAGTGACAAAATAAGGACCCGTATACTTTGCTGACAGTGGATGACCTGGCAGAGGCAGCAACAACATAACCTCCTGCCCCACCCCAAACTCCCGGAGCTACGTCTTCACTTCGTAACGGTCCTTCATTTTCGCCTGAGAGTCTACCAAATTCCTCCCTGCCGACTCCATACAATTTACCATCCTTTCACGACTCTCGAGAACGTACTTCAACACTGAGCATGGTTTCTGCAGACCTTCCCATATCTCTTTCACCATGGACAGTGGACCCCTGACGTTATGGCCAAAAACAAGCAGCTGGTTGGGGCTGAAACCCAAAATCTCACCAGGTACCTCTCTCGCTGCGAACAACACATAAGGCAGTCCCAGATCCCACTCCTTGCCATTCTCCAAGCAGTAACATTTAAGCATACTCTTGAGGGTCGAGTGCCACCTCTCAAGTGCCCCCTGACTCTCGGGGTGATAGGCAGATGAAACGACAGAGTATATGCCATGCTGCTGGAGAGTTTGTTGGAATAGGTTCGAAGTGAAATTTGACCCCTGATCTGACTGCACTTCTCGCGGGTACACGTATCTTGAACAGTAAAGCAGCAAGTTCGTGACCACAGTCTTAACGGAGCCATTACGCATGGGGTATGCATCCGGGTATCTCGTAGCAACATCCACTATAGTCAATAAGAATTTATTCCCAGCACTAGTAGGTGGTAGAGGGCCAACCATGTCCACAACTATCTTACTAAAAGGTGGCCCAATGACAGGAATAGGGTACAACGGAGCCTTGGGTATCACCTGGTTGGGCTTTCCTACAGTCTGGCACGTTACACACCCTGCAACCCATGCACCAACATCTGCCCTCATCCCTGGCCACCAGAACAATCTACCCAACGCCGCTACCGTCTTACTGACCCCCAGGTGCCCTGCCACTGGCACATCATGAGCCAACCGCAGTAGGTTTTCACGACACCCACTCGGCACAACCAGCTGGTCTACTACCCTCACACCACCCTCCCACTTCGATTTGGGGTCTAGATACCGTCTGTATAAATTCTCTCGTAACGGAAGAAATCCCCCGGCTTAGCATCCCCATCTTCTTCGAGGTCCATTGCGCCATTACTGTAACTTTGGAGCTCAGGGTCATCAATCTGAAGTCTACTGATATCTGCAGGTGTCAACGCATCAAGCTGCTCCCGGAGCACTTTGTTACCCTCACCGATACTAGACTTAGATACCCGATCTTGCCTGGCTACAAAACGGCTCTGCCGTGGAGTCTTCACTGGCCCTGCCTGTTCACCCAGTGATACAGGCTCAGGGTCCACTCCAGACAATAATAATGGTGCCAATACTGAGTCCCCCAGAAGAGCCGCGGAATCAACACCCTGAAATCCACCTTTAGCTACTTTCCTCGGACCTTTCCTCCGCTGATCTGAAGACTGAAACAATGGTTGTGACTGAACTGACGCGCGAGAACGGGTGACTGCACAGGCCATCTGTTTAAGCTGACACCTCTCGACCCACTCCCGATTCTCCCTATTAACGTCGGCCGCCCTCTCGGCAACAACTAAGGGTGGAACCTCCGAAGTGAGCACCGCAAAGTCGTTGCCCAGAAGGAGGTCGACGCCCTCAACTGGCAAGCTCTCTATGATCCCAACATCAAGTTCACGACACACACCATCCACCTCCACCTCCAACCTAATCAACGGGTATGACCTGGTAGCATTGAGCCCCTGTACCACAACAACCCGAGCCGCGTTTATAGGTTTGCCTGTGAAATTTTTAAGAAGTGTCTGTGATGCCCCAGTGTCACGCAACAATTTGACCTGATATTCCCCCAGCTCACAAGCCCGCGCCCTCGATGGCTGCAAAAAGTGTCTTGGTCGAGCCCTCTAAACCCTTCTTCACAGGCTGTGTCCCCGCAACTGACGACCTACCCCGGGCAGACGCAGAAGAACTCAGAGACACCCCCATGTTGCGAACCAAAGACACAGGCTTAGCAGGAATATTACTCGGACATGTACGTGCAAAGTGACCCACCTTCTGACATTTAAAACATTTCACTTCACCACTAGACTTCCCCCCTTGAGGTGGTGGGGAAGGGCCCTGCCCCTTTGAAAACAGGACGGTTTGGTGTTTGTAGTTATAATGGCTATCATTGCTCTTACTTTTTACAGTGTTATTTTGTGCTTCATTGACTTTGGGGGGTGGAGTGTTATGCCCCTTGTTACCTGTCTCACTTCGATGAGCAGACCCGCACCCATGAATCAAAGAAAACCGGAGGTCAGCAAGCTTAGCTGCCTCCTCTACGGTCTTAGGGCATTTTTCCTTCAGGTTTAATGTCAGGTCGCTGCCTGTTCACCGGAAGAACTGCTCCAACAAAAATAACTGCTTAACCTGATCAACTGTTGTCGCATTCTCAGACCGGAGCCAGTTCCCCATAGTGTCAGTCAGTTCCCGAGCATGTTCAAGGAAAGAGCTCTCCTTGCTCTTTACAACGCCCCGAAATTTCAACCTGTAGGTTTCTGGTTGCAACTCATAGGCCCGGACCACAGCCTCCTTTAACACCACATAGTTAGTACAGTCCTCCAATGACAGCGAGTCATATGCATTGAGACCTTTCCCAACAAGCTTTGATGATACAAGGGCTGCCCACTTAATCTCCGGCCACTCATGCTCCCGACACTTCTTCTCAAACCGTGCAAAAAACTCATTCACACCAGACTCATCGAACACAGGGACTAATTTAAGCAAGTGCGATAAAGACTCAGACCCACGATTCCCAGAACCGAGATGCCGCCCTGTTGTCTCCACCCTAAATTTCTCAACATCCATCTCAGCACAGTACCTAGTTGCTTCAACCTGCAACTCTGCCTCACGGTATGCTGTCCTCTCCTCAGCCTGAATCTTAGCCATCTCAACTTCACGCTGGATCTTAGACATCTCCACCCTCTCCTCAGCCTGAACCTTAGCCATCTCAACTTCACGCTGGATCTGGATCTTAGCCAACTCCAGTTGCAACAACATATCAGCAGTCAAACCCTGAGGGGGAGGAGCAATTATAGGAGACCCACCCAGTGGCTCACCCAGGGGCAAACCACGCTGCCAGCGACTATCAGATTGCAGAAGCGTGCCAAGGTCTGGTAACCTAGGGGGCGCGATAGGAGTAGAGTGGAAGGGAGGCTTGGATAAAGGCTCCAAAGCCCCCACTCCACCCTGCAACCCACTGCCACCACCCAACACACAAGCCACCAGGTCACTCTTAGACATGCTGCCAAAGCTGACACGCCCCAGGACCGTGGCCAAACAACGCAGACCATAGTAATCAATCCCCTCCAACTGACTCGCTGTTACTGGTATCTCCACAAACTTCCTCGCATCAGCCTCACAATTAATAACTCTGATGCCGTCATTAAAATTCTGCTGCTGCTCAACACCCGTAGGCTGTACTGTCTGATTATCCTCGTTAACTGAGCTGTTGCTAGACATGGTGTATACTAAGAAGTGTGCAAGTTTATAAAAAAAAAAAGTATCTATAATCTCTTATGCAAGCACCTATTCACCCAAAGTTATCTGAAGCCTCTTTATGTGTTATACTGCTTGCCAAAAAAATCTGTGTCCACTGTATTTCTCAATAAAAAACAAATTACCACTATACTCCCACAGTATTTCTTAAGTTCACAAAATCCTAAGCAAGGTCGCCATTTGTTACAATCCAGGTTCTACAAGACACAGGGCTCTTCATCATTGGACTAGATAAGGCTAAATGCAACAACGGTAACACTAGTTCCAACCCCTGCCTTAACCACTGGAGAACAAAACACCTATACCGCCCTGAGTCGTGCCTGGACAACGAGGTATCCTATGACTCGGTAAAAGGTGCACACTATAGGCTGATGATCACTGAAGCAGCCTATACTCATACAACATACGATTACTTTATTAAGGTATACAAGAAAAAAGATAGATAGCGTAATTAAATCGCAGCAACGATTTAACCCGTACAGCCCCAGCGACGCGTCTGACGCGTCGGCGATGTATGAAACGCACAGCCCCAGAGACGCGCCTGACGCGTCACCCTAATTGCGCCGACCGTAACCTCAGGTGTAGCCACTCAAGAGAGCTGAGATTTGTATGGGAACTGTATACGTATCCCACGCAACCGCGCCGATGGTTGAAAACTCTCAAAGTCCACGTGCGTGCGCGCGAGCGCGCAATTACCTGTTTTTTTGGGATAATTGCCTTCAATTTTTTACTCTTGTAAAATCAGTTTTCGGGGGCTCTGTAGGACCATTTTTTAAGCTTTTTGAGCGGTTTTTCGTGGTTTATCCTTCATTCCTAACCTATTCGCTATTGTTTCTGGAATAAAACAATTTTTTGAAAACTGGCCGGGTTCTGGTGCGCAAACATTACAAAACTAGCCGGGGCTCCACGGGTTAATAGCAAACTAGAAGAAGGATAATTAACGTTACGATAAATAATCAGTAAACTGTCACTCCTGTCTGAAAGAAAGTGAAACAAAGAAAGTCCTAAAGCATCATGCCGGAATCTTCTGCAAAAGTCAGATACAACTAAGAAGTATGTATCGGATTCTGAACTGTGTATTATTACTGTGGGAACATATATAGTGTAGGGACATACGGTGTTATCTGGCACAGGTGTAATTATAAAACAGTCGGCAGTCTAAACTCTAACCACAAAAAGATGTGCTTTCTCCCACCAGGCACTAGCCTGCTCTGGTTGGGTCTCTCAGCAACAATCACGACTTACTATAAACATAATGAGCAATAATGCTGCACACATATACACAATGAGATTATAAACCCTAATCGGGGGTCTGCCAGGTGGACGAAGTCTAGCAGGGGAGTCGTAGGCTAAGCTACCTGGGCCGAGCCACCTGCTCGGTAGCCTAGTGTCGTTCTCAAGTCTGTGCGCCTAGTTACATTAAATGACAGGGTGCTCTCTTGAGAGATCCAGGTCTCGTGTACCTGGTTCTCTCCTGGCGACCCTCCTAAGTCAAAAGCTAACGAGCTAGCACAGTGCTGGGTGGACTAGGCCAACGCCCTCATGCCAACACAGTTCTAGGCTCTAAGGTACACAGACAAGAAAATAACCAAGGCCTCCGCAGGAATCCGGTACAGTTGCATAGGCTCAACGAAGTCTATGCTCATAGGAAACTGCAACCTGATAGCCTCTCCCCAGTCTAGCATCGACTGACCTGGCAGATACCCAAGAAAATAAGGTTGGGGCAACACAATGGGTATGTCAAACCTCCCCAACCCAAAATGGATAACCCTCTGATCCAAAATGCCTAACTAAGTACATATATTATCTCTGAGAGCTCCCTGTATAATACAGTGACGGATATATGAAATCAACGTCAAGGGGGAGGGCAGTTAATTAATAGTAGGATATACAGAGAGAAGAAGGTAAGCAGTGGTAGAGAAAGTTCACAATAGGGGGGTGAGGTGGGCTGATAGATTTCAAAGGGATGTTAGCGTTACAGCACTACGAGGAGCTCTGAGGGAGACACAAGGACAGGAGCCCGCACCACCGTCCCAGGACCGCGGCCGCCAATCACAGATGACCACGTCACCAGGCAGCAGGGCTGCAGAAGGCGCCAGGATCCACCTGCCAATCAAGGGCGCAGAAAAGCACGCGAGCGGGAAAACTCCTCGAGTGAGGGAGGCAACACATACCTACGCACGCACACATTACCACCACGCTCGCGCTATTCTCTCTCTCCCCCCACAATGCATCTTATATTCTACCAATGATATAAAATACTTCCCGTTGTCACAGACAAAAGTAAAGACCACCACGGGACTGTCTGTAACAACACGAACACTATGAAAGAAAGAACAACATTCTCTGATAACTGTAGCCCATTTCACTGCCGGGGAGAGGGAAGAAGAGGATAGGGAGCCAACCGCTGCCCCCTCGCGGTCGCTGGGGAGCTGACGTGCGTCACAGTCTGCACAGTACATGGCCTTTCTCTCCTCAGCCTGAATCCTGAGCTCAGCCTCTCGCTGCCGTTGCTCGAGCTCAGCCTCACGTATGGCCTTTCTCTCATCAGCCTGAATCTTCATCTTAGCCATCTCAAGCTGGAAGATCATATCTGGAGTTAAACCTTTAGGAGGAGGAGATGCAACAATTGGAGACCCACCCAGTGGCAAACCACGCTGACAGTGACTATCGGCCTGCGGGAACGTACCTGGCTTCGGAGCCCGAGGGGGCGCCATGGTAGGAGTCGAGTGGAATGTGGGCTGGGCCGAAGGTGCCCCAGCTCCCGCTCCACCCGAAGCCCCACGCACCCCACCGAGTACACAGACCACCAGGTCTCTTCTCGTCATGCTGCTAGTGCCAACATGCCCTATGACCGTGGCCAAACACTGGAGACCATACCGATCAATCCCCGACACCAGGTCAACAGTAATAGGCATCTCCAGAAACTCCCTTGCATCCTCCTCACTAGTTACTACTCTAATGCCTTCTAACAAACCCAGTTGCTGCACCTCAGAGTCTGCTTCCCGTACTGTGTCCTCACTGTGCATTGATCCGTCGTTCGACATAGTGTCCACCGAAAATTCTCAACGTTTATAAAAAAAAGAAGTACCTAAACTCTCATGTAGCACTATTCACTCAAAAAAATGTTTGAAGACAACTCAAGTGCTATACTACGTTGCCAAACAAAAATTCCAACGTGTCCAAAATATTCCTCCAAAAACAAATGTCCAAAAATCCTGCAATTATTTCTTAGTTCATTTGGTATGACGACTAAGACAAGATACTAGGCAAGGTTGCCATTTGTTACGACTGGGGCTACGAATAAAACAAGGGCACTTAATGATTGGACTAGTAATAGGGCACTATGCAACAACTGTACGCTAGATCCAAACCCTCGAACTTATATGCCGGCGAACAAAAACACCTATACCCTCCAGAGTAAATCTACGATAACGGGGTATCCTTAACTGGGCATAAATGTACTCTACTTCAGGCTAACCCACACTGGTATAGCCTGATAGCAAACAAGATGCAAGTAACGTTAAAATGCATAAAAAGGAATCTATGGAAAGATCAATTAAATCACTGCAAGATTTAATACAATAAAAAGATGCTTCAATACAGTTACTCTAAATAACAATAAACTCTTCACTCCTATCTGAAAGAAAGTGAAGTATAGTCCAACAGCATAGACCTGGAAACTTCTGAAGAAAGTTTGATGCTCATAAGATGCTCTTATCTTAAGCTATATAAAGGCAGGGGGCAGGACACCACACGTGTAAAGTGAATACACTAAAAGATAGGACATATAATGTTAACTGACACGAGAATACTATAAATGCGCAACGGTAGCAATGCTCGACACTAAAAGAAGTACTTCCTCATCAACGAAACATTCTGCTATGGTTGTGCAACTCAACAACAACCTAGACTAATAAATGCTGTGAATAATAATGCGTACATATCAAAGAGCTTATATTAAATACTAATAAGTGTCTACTCGATTAATAATGTCTAGCTGGAATACTCTAGGTAAGGAACTGTGGTTGAGCAAGACAGGCTCGTAGCCTAGCGATGTCCTTAAGACTGCATCCTTTAAGTTACGTTAATTGACTAGGGTGCTCTCTTGATAGATCCAGATCACAAGTATCTGGTTCTATCCTGGCGACCCTCTAAAGACAAGCAAAGAGGCAGCAAAGTGTGGAACTGTAACAGGCCAAAACCCTCAGTCAACACAATGCTGTACTCGCAAAGGACGCAGCCGAAAAGACAACACAGGCTACCACAGGACCGGTCGAAGTCGTGTAGGTATAAGCAAACCATACACACATCGGAGACAACGACTACAGTTACCTCATCCCAGTCTAGCATTAAATAAAAGAGCAGAAACACTAAATCAATAATGGAGACACACTAAGTTCTTAACCTATACTAACTAAGAACCCTCAAAACCTATTCTAAGTACATGTAAATATCTCTGAGGACGGCGCATGCAATACAATGGGCCGGCTATGGAAACCGTATGCAGAACCCAAGGGGACAAGTAATTGAATAAAGGTGAGATGCAATGGAAAAGAAGGTCAGAGAGAGAGACAGTGGTAAAGGGGGTGATCGGGAGAGAGTATGCAATGGGATGTTAGAAGCATGCACGCCAAGCCTGTCCTGAGGAGAACAGCTCCTGGGAACCCTCATGGAGGAGGTTAGTTACACAGGAGCCCGCAAGGGCGCGATGGTCAGCCAATCACGGGCCGAGACAATCACAAGGCTGCAGGCCCCTAGGACGCGCCAGGATCCGCCAGCCAATCAAGAGCGCGGGAAAGCCCGCGCACGAGCGGAAAAACTCCTCCGAGTGAGGGAGGCAGCACATACATACACACGCACATATTACTACCACGCGGCCTATATCTCTCTTTCTCCTTAACTTTACACAATGCATCTTATATTCTATTAATGATATAAAATACTTCCCGTTGTCACAGACGAAAACAAAGACCACCACTGGACTGTCTGTGACAATGCGAGTACTAGGAAAGAAAGAACAACATTCTCTGATAACTGTAGCCCATTTCGATGTCCCTGGCGAGCGCTAGTGGCCAACGAGAGGCAATTCTGCCAATGCTGGTAGACGTCACATAGTCAATATAAACCAAAATATAAAAAGGACAACCAATAAAAACAACTGCATTAGTTAATGACCTGGTGGGTTCTAATATCTGAAAACTTAAAAATCAATAGGCAGCAGCTGCGAACAAGGGCAATGAAGCATTGGGATTTATAAAATAAATGGTACATACTTAAAATGAGAACATTATAGTGCCATTTCCTATAAGCATAGTGAGGTCCCATCTTGAATATAGCATGCAATTTTGGGCTCCTTATCTGAACAAGAACAGTAAGAACTGGTATCAGTGGAATGTACAGCGGCAAAGTTGATACCATTAATGAGAAATAAATCATATCACGAAAAATTAAACAAATCAAATTTGTTTTCACCTAAGAAAAGAAGATTAATTGATTATTTCAAAATACTAAAGAGCCCTGAAAAAAAAAATGTGGATTCACTGTTAAAAAATCAATAATAATTTATCTACTCCCGGCAATGGAATGAAATTATATACCAGGAGGGCAAATCTCTTTGCAGCAAGGCACTTTTTTCACCTACAGTGTGATCAATTAGAGGGGCAAGTTGTCAGAGAACATTGTACAATGTATTGCAATTGGCACAATAAAAAGGAGATTAGACATCCATTTCGAGGAGGTTATAGTAAAATAGGTTGAAAAACAAAGTATGTAAAATAGATGTGTAAAGTTAGATTCAGTATCAGTATCATACAATGTTTCTTAAATTCGTTCATTACTATAAATTTCCCTGTAGAACTGTTCTCATTCTGCTGGGGGTTTTGTATCCCCAACTAAATTTCATGCTGACCCAGGGATGTTCCTTTAAACATCGTAAAAGCTTTCCCTGCGAACTTTTCCGACCGAGATTGACCCTTATCGTTTATTAAAGGGTCAACCTGGGTCGGGAAATGTCGTAGGAAAATCTTTTACGATGTTTAAAGGAATGGCCGTCTATGTCGGAGGGAATGGTGGGTCGAGCTGGAGCCTTCTGCTTTCCTGTCCTAACCCTGTCCGACATAAGTTGCTAACTTACTGACGAGGTGGCGGAGCGCCCGGTATTTCCATCACAACACTCTCTCTGACACTGAGGTACCGGTAGAAGTCGGAGGTATTTGGGGTTGCCACCAACCGACAGATTCTGATCTAACTTACCTAACTTACTGAGCTCAATATGACGCAAATGCGTCATATAACTTACTTAGTTGAGCTACTTCACTAAGTTCATATGACGCGATCGGGTCATATGATACTCTTGGGAATACCGCCATATGAATGACGAGATCGCGTCATAGATGTCGGAGGGGATTAACCTTCCACTCCATTGCATATTCTATGTTGGAATTAAGTCCGGACTGACAGGTACGGACCTCAAAGTCTGTGCAGTCTAGGTAACTCTCTCTTTTTCTCTCCCTTATTATATCTCCGGACAATACTTTTATCTCAACTTCAAGAGCTTCACAAATCTTTTGTCCTCAAAGTTGTAGGGTCTTATCAGAGATGCGGTTTCCTGAAATCCATCACAAAAACGAAACTGAAAAATTATTTTGTTTACCTGTACTTAATACATTTCTATTATTCAGGATATTCAGTAGCGAATGATTGGCATTACTGATACAAGATATGAAGTATTAACATCAGGTCATAGTATATAAAATATATAATAATATTATAAGCATTTAGATATGAAGAAAGTCACCCTCATTGTGAGCGAATCCAGCTGTGTCTCAAAACATAAGTAACGCCTGATATAATTGACTGAGTGATTACAGCTAATAGATATGCATTGGTGGTCTTAATTAACATATTACCGTCATGGCGGTCACTTATCCTCATGGCAGTAGACACGATTATAAACTTTAATTATCATCTGTTGATTGATGCTGATGACCCAAACATTTTACATTAATAATATAATTAATCTCTCTCTCTCTCTCTCTCTCTCTCTCTCTCTCTCACTCTCTCTATGTATATATATATACTGTATATATATATATATATATATATATATATATATATATATATATATATATACGGTATATATATATACACAGTATATATTTATATAAATTATACATATATATATATATATATATATATATATATATATATATATATGATTGATAATTGAATATATAGTTAATTGCTCAATAGGTGGCGTTCTGAGAGTGAGGGTCCGAGTGTGGGGGATGAGACGGTGAAGCGCAGAGGCGAAGCGGCTTCAGAGATGGAATTGCTTCGAACAGGGGTGCTTCGCATGTCTCACTCCCTAGACTGGAACAAGACCTCATTGGCCTCACCGTGTTCAGCGGTGTAGTGTAAAGGCTCTCAGCCTATGCCCGAGAAGGAGTAGTTGGAATATAGAAGAAAACAAATATATATATATATACTGTATATATATATATATATATACTGTATATACATATATATATATATATATATATATATATATATATAATTATATATATATATATATGTATATATATATATATACATATAAAGTAAAAAGGCCATCCACCAATCAGCGCGCCCCCTTTTACCTTCTCTCTTCATCAGCTGAGTTTGATACTTAGAGCTCACGTCATAAACATGCCACGCCTTCCCGGCCGACCAATCAGAAGCCTCCATTTTTGGGGCGCACGGCTACGTGTACCGCCACACCTTTAAACTCGCTCTCGCTCTCTTCACCGGCCATTTACTCTGGTCGCAATGGGTCTAATATATCAGTGCCAGCCCTATACTCCCGTAAGCCACTAAAAGACATTTGCAAACAGCTTGCAGGAACATATTATGAAGAAAAAAAGAGTGGAGGCGAGGTAAGAGAGAATTCAAGACGCGCGGATGGCCGAGCGGCCGGTTCAGCCAATCACAGCGCCGGAGAGTGGGAGGCGTGACTATATTAAGGGGGTGGGGGAGGCTGCAGCGGTCATTCACCTCTCGGAACCCACTGGGTGTGCTTCTTGCAACCCACTTCCTCTCTCTCCCTTGGGCACCAAAGGGAACTCGGAACCACTTATTTCAGCCACCCAGCCCTCACCAAATGTTCCAGTAAAGACCACCTCAGTCCTAGCATCGCTCTCACCTACTAGGCGGCTACACCTTCAGTATCTGGCCGCCTGTCGTCACATCGCTGGCTTGCATACTTACAGCCAAGCGATTCAAGAGGGACGACAGATAGTAGACGGGAGCAAGAATTGGCCAGCTCTGAGGTGGTGAAATTGTTCCAGTACACACCTAGCAGTATACCATAATTATATATTTTTAAAGGACCCATATTGGGCCCGAACCAGACTTAAAGAAAGAGAGAAAATGCATGACTAACCCAGTGGTTCCATAATAATTGATGTGTTCTTATAGGACAAACTAAAGAGAAAAGATACTAGACTTTTGTTGATAAATAAAATGATGATGTCTTAAGAGGGAAATAGTTATTCTTGTTAGAGAAGGCTCCATGCCGATTAATTATAGCTAGTATAGGATCTGCTAGGACAGCACATAGATATTAATAGTAAAGTAAAAGGGAATAATTCTTGAGGATAGACACGCAACTATAAGGCTCAGGGGAATAAATAATTATAGTTGCCATTAGACTAGCTTTAGTTTGAGAAATAGGTAGGAAGGACACTAGTCCGTATGATCAGAGAAATCTTTGGTTATAAAGGAAACATTATCTGTTATCATAGTTAAAGGAATATTCGGTCTGTGTTAAGCGCTACGGGTGTTAAGTCCAGGATAATATTGTAATCATAAGAATCTATGTAAAGGGATAAAAGCGGAGAACCTTGTCCATGTAGAGTTATTGAGGTGCTTCTTACATTAGGTTAAGAATTATTATTGACCAGGTGATATATGTGAATATAAATTGTTTGTAATAGGATTACGCATATATATAATCCAAGAGTATTTAGATAAGGCAATCGAGGTAACTTGTAACAATGTCCTGGTCATTTAGAAGAAATGTATTGTGTGAAGTAACAAGGATGTTATGTAATCAAAGAGTATTTAGAAGGGCAATTGAGGTAAAATTGTAACTACGCCCTGGTCATATGAGTAAATGTATTGTATATGGTTAAGAGGATATATTAATTGAAAGGTCATATGTAGTAACGCCTTGGTCTCTGGAGTAGACATAATAGGCCCGGTAAGAGTATATAATTTCGAAGTTTAGTTTAGAAATATAACTCTTGTTTAGATAAGTGAATAAAGGTATGATTCATTAATGCCCTGGTCTCTGGAGTAGACACAGCAGGGCTTGGTAAAAACCATATTATTTTAGAAACTAATAACGTGCCTTTGGATCGAAGCCGACTTAAGTCAATACCTGAATATCGGGAATCCAAATAGGGAGTAACGGGAGTTCTCGGGTTCCAAAGTACAACAACCTATGTTGGGTCGATGTAATATTCAATCCGTATCTCGAACTCATCTCGGCCCGACAGAGAAACGGTTATTAGTGTAGTAGCAAGTTGTTAAATAAAGTATACAAACTTCTAAATGTCTGTCGATTTATCCCCCACTCTAGTAGTATATTCGAGATAAGAAAATAAGTACAACAATATTATATATATATATATATATATATATATATATATATACAGTACATATATATATATATATATTTTGTTTTTGTTTGGACAAACTAAGTTAATGTAAATAGAGGTTTCACAGTTAATGATTTTTTTTTATTAAACTTTTTCAATATTTCGAACTGTTTTCCTCTCGTCTTCAGGGATGAGTTGGACTAGCTGTCCTATGTTTGGCCTGGACGTCTAGGAATTTTCATATTCCATCCTCAGCAGAAGTGATGTATGAGATAGGTTCCCGGGTTATATAATTTTATAGGTGATCGTCATGGTGGAAGGAGGAGTAAGTCATCGTGAGGTCGGTCAGGTGTCAGGTCAACATGATTTGATTGGCCTAGCGGCGGAGGAAGGGGCTAGGGGGAGCTAAGTATGGATATGATTGAAAATAGTTCAAGTTGATGAGCGCAATGTCTGGCGGTAGCAGGAACGGAGGGTGTAGGAGCCAGGGGAGCGGCGGGAGATGTAGGAAGGTGGGTAGCAAGGGTAGATGTCCAGTGACCACTGGGGAGAACTTGGAAGTCATCAATTTGAATATTGGGGGAAGGTTTAAGGGTTTGGTTATAGATCGCCTCTAGAAAGGCCAGGCGCCGACGGTCTTGCTCGTCTTCTATAATGGTGGTATGTTGGTCCAAGTCAGATCTGGTGAGGTCTCGGTGGTGGGGGGCAGTATAAAGGAGTACAAAGGAGTACAAAGGAAATCAAGCAACAACAGATCTAGTGACCCTTCTAGGTTGCTTGTCCTCCAAAACACTGAGGATCAAGTGCCCAAACAGTGGTTTAGAGTGGGTAAGGGAACATTGGAAAGGGAATTACTGCCCTGGAACTAATGTCCGTGGCAGGATTAGGAAGTTAGTAGGGGACAGATGGGTTAGTAACTGAGGGGGGGATAAAATAAAGTTATTCATTTACAAACGCAGTCAGTCGCGGGTTTGATGCGAGATATTTGTCTAGACGGAGTTTAAATGAATCAACGGTGATGCAGTCTATAACGTTTCGGGGAAGCCCATTCCACAAGTTGACAACTCGATTGAAGAAGAAATTCTTAGATTCGTGTGAGTTAAAAGATTTACCAATAATTTTGCAACCGTTTCCCCGCGTGTAATTAGATTGGTCGATAGTGAAGTACTTACTACAGTTCATATTGTCGATGCCTTTGATGATTTTGAACACTTGAATTAAGTCACCTCTTAATCTGCGCTGGGTTAAAGGAAATAGATTTAATTCTCTAAGACGCTCTTCGTATGGTTTGTTCTTTAGGCTAGGTATCATTTTGGTAACTCTACGTTGAACTCGTTCTAGCTTGTTTATGTCTTTTTGGTAATAAGGGCACCAGGATTGAACGCAGTATTCCAGAAGAGGGCGGACTAAGGAATTGTAAAGGGTTAGGATAACTTCTTTGGATTTATGCTCAAATGACCTGCCTATAAAGCCAATTATTTTGTTTGCCTTCTTAACAACTTCTGAACATTGTTGACTCGGTTTTAGGTTACTCGATATTGTTACTCCCAGATCGGTTTCTCTGTTTACATTCTTAAGCTGAGTGCCATTCATCGAATAGTTTGCTTTCTCATTTAGGTATCCGATATGTAGTACTTTACATTTATCCGCATTGAAACTCATTTGCCAAATTTGGGCCCAACATGACAATTTATCTAGATTGTGTTGCATATCGTCAACTTGTTCTTTTGAGAGTACGCTATTTGCAATTTTTGTATCGTCAGCAAATTTTGAGATTGTACAGGTGAGACCCTCATCTATGTCGTTGATGTAAATTAGAAAGAGAATTGGTCCTAGTACCGATCCCTGGGGTACCCCGCTACTTACATTGGTCCATTTAGATGCCTTACCGTTTATGACTACTCTTTGCTTTCTGTCGCTGAGCCAATTTTCTATCCATTTCAACACACCGTCTTGTAGTCCATGCGCTTTTAGTTTTAGCAGTAAACGTTTGTGGGGAACTTTGTCAAAGGCCTTTTGAAAATCAAGGTATATAATTTCTACAGCTTTACTCTCATCGTAGAGGTTGAGGATATCGTGGAAGAAGTCTAAGAGGTTTGTTAAACAGGAACGTTTTTTACGAAAGCCGTGTTGAGTATCTTTAAGTATGTTATTTTCCTCTAAGTGATTTACGAGTCTGTCTCATATGACCGTTTCTAGCATTTTACATACAACTGAGGTTAAGCTAATTGGACGATAGTTACTGGGTAGGGATTTGCTGCCTTTTTTTAGTATCGGTGTTACGTTGGCTAGCTTCCACTGATCAGGCATAGTTTCAGACTGCAAGGATTTATTGAATAGTAATGTCAGTGGTTTGGAGAGCTCATCCTTAGCTTCCTTTAGAACTCTAGGCGAGATTGTATCAGGTCCAGGCGTTTTATTTACCTTGAGTTTATCTAAACAATTCAATACTTCTCTCTCTGTAACGGTGATATTGCTTAGAACATCTGAATTATCAATCTGAATCGGCGATGGTGTAGGGATATCACTGAGGTCTTCTGTTGTAAAAACTGATGCAAAGAAAGTATTGAGGGCATTACTCATTTGTACTTCGTCTTTGGTGTATTCTCCATTTTCATCGACTAACGGTCCAACAGTTGAAGTAACTACTTTTTTCTTTCTGATATAACTATAGAATTCTTTCGGGTTTGTTTTACTTTGATTCGCAATATGTAACTCTAAGGTCTTTTTACTTTGCTTAATTAACTTTTTGGCTTTGCGTCGTAGCTCTACAAATTTCATCCGTTCTTCGTCATTTTGTGAGGATTTTAATCTATCATTAGCAATTTCTTTAGCAACCAGGCAGTTTGAAATATCTTTATTCCACCATTTGGGCTTATTATTATGGCCTGGACGCCGTATTTTCGATGGTATGCAGTCTTGCACTGCTTTTAGGTAAGAGGTTTCGAATAACTTCCAAGATGTATTTATGTCGTTATTGTTAATTAAAAAGCTCCAGTCAGTTTCTTTAAACATAGCTCTAAGTTTATGGAAGTTTGCTTTCTTGAAATTAGGGACTTTTTCGATGCTACTATTTGGTTCGTTACTAGTAAACTTTAAAGTGAAAGTTATCGTACGATGGTCGCTGTTACTGAATTCATCACCAACATTCAAATTCTCTATTAATTCTTCTTTTGTTGCAAGTACAATGTCAAGAACGTTATTACCACGGGTCGGCGTTCGAACAAATTGATAAAGCGAACTCTCTTGCAAGTTCGTATACAAGTCATGTCCGGAGTGTGAAGTAAGAGTATCGCCCCCCTTGATCACAGGTAAATTAAAGTCGCCAAAAATTACGGTATCTTGTGAGTTACTTACATCTGCAATTTGTTCGTAAATTTCTCGGTCAGTTTGCACTGATTGAGCTGGAGGTCTGTATATTAATGCAAGTATTATTTTTGTACCTTTATTATTCTTTATTAGCACAAAAGATGCGTCGACGTTCACAATTTGAGGTTTTGACAAGAGGGTAGGGTTAAGACTTTCTTTGATATAAAGTAAAAGGCCACCTCCATTTCGATTTATTCGGCTTTTCTCAAACATTACATAACCGGGAAGTGAATACTCTGCTAAAAAGTCTCTATCTTCTGTATTGAGCCAAGATTCTGTTATGCCAATCACATCATAATTTTCTGTAAACACTAGCTCCTCTAATTCTGAAAATTTATTGCATATGCTACGAGCGTTTGCATAGAAAACCTTTAAATTTGTTATTTTAGAACTCACGGAAAGCTCTTTAATAATATTTTTGGTCCTTGTCGGATCTACATTTATGTTCATGGCTGTCCTCGGTCCTCGCTGTCTTCGGTCCTTATCGCTGGTGGTCCTCGGTTGCCTCTGTTTTTTTCTTGGCGTTGGATGATTTATGTCACTGCTGCTTCTTCTCGGATGGCGTTTTTTGATCCATGGCTGTGGACTGCTTCGTGTAGGAGACGACCCATGCGTGCTGAACCCACCGGATTTAGGTGAGTGCCATCCTTGCGGAACAGAGTAGGCTGGTTGTAGAAGTTGTCCCAGAGGTTGATGAATTCAACTTCTTCCCTCAGACACAAATATTTTAGTCGGCTATTTGTGCTGAACGCCTTGTCGTAGAATTTGTCAGGTGCGTCGATCTTGGGGAGAATGCCTGAGATGATGATATTCCTCGACTTGTTTTGTAGTGCTGGATCATCTTGCGATATTTCTCCATCAACTCTTCGGATCTGGTGCGCATGACGTCATTTGAACCAGCATGGATGACAAAAAGGGTATTTTCATTTGCATCCTTTCTGGTATCTTCGAAGGCTTCCACAATGTCGTCCAGTCCAGCTCCTGGGATGCAAAATCTTTTTCGTTGATTTGGGACTCTGTCGCAGAACTCTTCGACCTGTCCTCGTAGGATGGAATCCCCAACGAGCCTGGTCTCTTCTGGTTCCTCTTCCATCTCTACCAATATCTCAAATCTGTTTGACATTGTGACTGGTAGATGAGACCTTTTCTGCGTTGGCCGTGCACCGTTCCTCACTGGTGTAAATCCGGAAACCTGTGGTGGCGGGACTCTACGTACAGGTCGGGGAGAGGAGTGGTTAGAACGGGGCCGAGGGGTTGGTACTGTTCGTGCTAGCAGGCTTCTTGCACGAGGAGTGGGGGAGAGACTAAGGTGAACAGGGCGGCTGTCCTGGTTTGATGTCGGCTCAGGTACGTCAGAAGCATCTGCTGCAGTGTCTACTGCAGGCGTTGGATTGTTGGCAGATGACGTTGGGGCGCTGGTGGATGCTGGAGTTGAAACAATTGGAGTTAGTGATACTCCAACGTTGAGTGTAACAAACTCTTGGAGTGATTCCATCTTCCTGGTGAGGGCGTTGATCTTGTTGTGGGCTTCATCCAATTTTGCTGTCAAATCCTCTCGTTGGTGGCAGAGTCGGCAGACTTGTGGATCGGCAGGAGCAAACATGGAAGCACCAAACCTACCGGCGCAGTTCGTACAGGCACGAGGCATGGTGACGATCACTTTCTTCAGATCACTTCACTCACTTAAAAACACTTAACTCACTGTAAAAACACTAAACTCACTTTAAAAACACTTCACTCCCTTCAGGTCGCTTCACTTACTTAAATAGGCCTAACCGAAAACAAAAATGTTGAAATACACACAAATAGGTTATCAGCGTTGATAGCCTAACCGAAAATTAAAACAAAACAAAATCAAATTTGAATACGCAGTGATAGCCGAACCGAAAACAATTTTATGTTTATTTAAACAGAAATAGGCCACCAGGGGTTATAGCCTATCCTAACCGAAAACAAAAATTATGAAATACCGGTACGCAGAAATAGGCCACCAGCGGTGATAGCCTAACTGAAAATTTAAAAATTGAAGTACGCAGAAATAGGCCACCAGGGATGATAGCCTAGACTAACCGAACACAAAAATTATGAAATACCGGTACGCAGAAATAGGCCATCAGCGGTAATAGCCTAACTGAAAATTTAAAAATTGAAGTACGCAGAAATAGCCTAGGGATGATAACCTAGACTAACCGAACACAAAAATTATGAAATACCGGTACGCAGAAATAGGCCACCAGCGGTGATAGCCTAACTGAAAATTTAAAAATTGAAGTACCGTACGCAGAAATAGGCCACCAGGGATGATAGCCTAGACTAACCGAAAACAAAAATTATGAAATACCGGTACGCAGAAATAGGCCACCAGCGGTGATAGCCTAACTGAAAATTTAAAAATTGAAGTACGCAGAAATAGCCGAGGGATGATAGCCTAGACTAACCGAACACAAAAATTATGAAATACCGGTACGCAGAAATAGGCCACCAGCGGTGATAGCCTAACTGAAAATTTAAAAATTGAAGTACGCAGAAATAGCCTAGGGATGATAGCCTAGACTAACCGAACACAAAAATTATGAAATACCGGTACGCAGAAATAGGCCACCAGCGGTGATAGCCTAGACTAACCGAAAACAAAAATAACCAAAAACAAAAAAGTATGAAATATGCAGAAGTAGGCTAACAGGGGTGATAACCTACCTAAAAAAGCAAAACAAATATATATATATATATATAATAGAATATGTAACTAAATATACAATTAACCAAATAGAGATTATATAAAAATAAAGTGTAACTGCACACAAGGGGTTAATATACTGTATCAACAGATGGCACTGGTGTCACTGTAGGCTAGTCAAGCAGGATTATATTTAGATAAACAAAGTTATCAGTCAAAGGTTACTACAAGATCATGCAAGCAACAACTAAAATTACAGATATATATAGCTACAGTAGGATACTGAATACGATAACTACTAGAGTTAATAAGAAAATACAAAGCTAGGTCGATTAGAGGTGCGCGTGCGTCGTCTGCTACAAGCTAGGATAACAAATGTAAACAACAATGTTTATCAGTCAGAAAAGCAATAAAATAACATGCACGGCAACTACAGAACTATGTGGAGGTTAAACAAGCACTTAACTACTGTTCATGCAATGAATAAAGGGAATTGGGATATGAAATACTCAAATTAGGATCGAGTTTTCTCAGTGGCGATGCGGAGCTGTTGGCGGTGCTAAAGCCGGCGGGTGTGTGTATAGTGGGATTTGATTGCGCCATTTTGGAGGTAGAGGGTTAGACATCTTGTTTATATGGTCGTCGTTATATATATATATATATATATATATATATATATATATATATATATATATCTTGTGACGTTAACCACTCCGTTAGAACCGCATGGCTTGTCCTACAGTGACTCGCTAGGATCGCCAGGGCAGTGGATGGGGCTACAGTTTGTGTATTAGAGTGTGCTTTATTTCATATGAAAGCTCGTGTCATGGGCAGTCCAGAAAGGCTCTTTGTTTTCGCCCATGTCAAGGCTTTATATATTTAATTGTAAAGTATATATTTTATCATTAACTAGTAATGATAGGATCTGGGAGAGAGAGAGGGAGTAGAACAGAGTGAGAGGGGGCGCGCAGTGTTTTTTGTCCCGCTCGATGACGTCACGGCTGGCTGCCTCGCGGGGGTTGGTGGAGAGAGGCCCTTACCATGCTGTAAGCTTTGCTAGTGGTTAGATGACTTGTAACCGCTGTTTTCCCACGCGGCTCGAGCTAGTGCGAGTATATATACAGTTCCTCGCCACTCTCTCTCTCAGATCTGGTTTCTAGAACACACCCATATTTTTTCCCTTGCTATCTGTCCCCGCTCCGTACCTGAGAATCTTTTCCTCTGCCTATCTCTCTCATTTTCCATATCCTTCACCACCTTTTATTAATATTATACCCCCTCTGGTTAACTCTGCAAAATCAGCTTCATGCTGGCCAGTTGTATTGTGTGTTAAGGTCTGATATAGCCTATGTATGTTAGTTGTTAAGATAAGTGGATCACGAAGCATTGGTTGGCATTTATATTGTTTAGTACTGCTTCCTTTAGTTATTAGTGTTCTGCTGGATTAGATAATGCTAGACTAGGAGTCTGATATTATAAGGTATTGTTTCCTATGAGTGCTGGCTTTAGTTAAAAGCTGCACGACATACCTGAGAACTGGAGTTGATTGAGTAAATTCTAGTCTGTGTGCCATTGAGAGTAGAGCATGCACGAATGAAGGTTTTTTGCCTATACCATTCTGCACTGTTCTAGTCTCGATTGTTTGTCTTTGAGGTACGCCAGGAGAACGCTTAATACTTCGGTATTAAGGTTTCTCAAGAGAGCTACCCTTCATTATAACGTAATATTTGACGCACAGACTTGTGATTTACACTAGGCTATGCGGCATGTCATGCGCACCAGTATCTCGTATCATTGACTCTAGCTAGACTTTATCAGTCACAGTAGACATTAAGTATATTAACCTAATTACTCTTTTTATGCATACCCATTTATGATTACACAAGCATTTCGCAGCCTAGTTTGATGTATTGAGACACAAACGACTTAGGCTCTTTTTGTTGATAGGAATACTGCATTGTCGTGGCGATTATTATTATTGTTGTAGTGTTTAGGATATTCTTGGCTCCGACGGCATTATATATATTCTGCCTTTTTGTGTGCATAGCCTGCACGAGCATTGTTCCGCTGCCTGCCTTTTTGGGTTCCATTTCCGATACGAGCATCTTTATAGCATCTAACATTTAAAGAAGATTCCTTGTTAGTGTTGAAGGACTTTAGTGCACTTTCTTTCATGCAGGAGTGCCTGACATTTATTGATTAAAGTAACGTAAGCTGTAACTTCTCTTACCACCTTACTTTGCATACCATAACCAAGCACCTTCGGTTATAGGAAGTAATAGGCTGTTTTCACATAACATTAAGCCTAGAGTAGACGCACATTTATTGAGAGTTTGATAGCCTATTATTGCATATAGAACTCTGTAGAGTATTTGTGTTCTTTGTTCACTGGGAATATACATCAGAGGTTGGAGCTAGCGCTTTCCGTTGTAACATTTATGCCATTACTAGTCCAATGAATAAGAGCCCTGATATATTTGAACCCCAGTCGTAACAAATGGCGACCTTACCTAGGATTTGGTGAACCTACATTTATTAAGCAGGGAACATTTGTTGTTTTGGAGAATATTTTGCGGGGATCACCAAGATTTTTTTTTTTTTTGCAACATAGTATAGCCCTTGAGTATTTCCGAGAATTTGTGTGTGTATATTGAGGTATAAGAGTTTGGGGTGCTTCTTTTCTGAATATTGTGGTGAGAAATTTTTGTGAGCATCATGTCTTATACCGGATCAGAGGAGAATGGAGACACAGTACGTAATGTCGAAACTGAGGAACAGCAGCATGATGAAAGGGTTAATCGGGTGAACTGTGAGGAGGATGCTAGGATATTTTTGCAATGGCCTGTTACTGCCGAGCGGTTGGAGGGTATGGATCGGTACGGTCTTCAATGCCTGGCCACAGCGCTCGGTCATGCGGTTACTAGCAGCATGACCAAGGATAACTTGATAACGTGTGTACTGGGCAGGGTGACTGGTGAGCGAGATGGGTTGAGTGCTCAGAGCCCTTCGGCCATGCTTCCCCTACACTCGACTCCCAGCCATCCCAGTAGTTTGCCGACCCCGGGTACGCTTCCACAGGTGGGTGGTGACTGGCAGGGAGGGTTGCCCCTGGGGGGACCACCGGTAATTTCAAACATTGTAGCACCTTCACCTCAAGGGTTAACTCCAGAATTATTACTTCAGCTCGAATTAGCTAAGATCGAAGAGAGAAAATGTCAGCTTCAACAGCAACAAAGGGCATTTGAGCTTCAGCAGCAATTAGAATTAGCCAAGATAGAAGAGAGAGCCAAGATAGAAGAGAGAAAAACTATCAGTCATGAACACATAGAGCTAGCAAAAATCCAAGCGGATTTAGAGTCGACTAGGTACTGTGCCGACATGGACGTAGAGAAGTCGTGCGTAGAGGCAACGGGACAGCGACTTGGGGCTGGTAACCGTGTTCATGAGCAGTCTCTCTTGCACTTATTGAAACTGGTTCCGGTGTTTGATGAGAGTGGTGTAACAGAATTTTTCACACGCTTTGAGAAGAAGTGCCAGGAACACCAGTGGCCAGAGAATAAGTGGGCAGCACTTGTATCCTCTAGATTAATAGGCAAGGGTCTTAAAGCCTACGATGCGTTACCTTTGGAGTTATGTATTGTGTAAGAGGATCTCAAGGAGGCTGTCCTGAGGGCTTACGAACTGCAACCAGAAACGTACCGTTTGAAATTCCGGGGTGTAACTAAGGGAAGAGATAGCACCTTTTTGGAACACGCTCGGGACTTGTCCGATGCTATGGGGAACTGGCTCCGATCTGAGAAGGTAACAACGTTTGATGGAGTTAAGCAGTTGATGATGTTGGAGCAGTTCTTTAAGAGCACGGGCGGTGATCTAACTTTGAACTTAAAGGAGAAAAACCCAAGAACTCTAGTCGAAGCAGCAGAAATGGCTGATCGACGGCTGTCGTTGATTCGGGGTTGCGGGTCCTCACAGAAGTACGATGTAAGTGCTAAGGACCGTTATCCTCCCCCTCCCCGGAACAATGACACATTTAAACAGAAGAGCCATGAAACTAAAACTGAATCCAAACCTTACACCACACCGTATGTGAAAAGTCAGGGGCCTTTTACATCACAGTATAAGCCGAAACCAAAATTTATGTGTTTTAGTTGCCACCAGGAGGGTCATAAGGCAAATGAGTGCCCTAGTCGACCTCCTCCGGCAGCCGTGTCTTTTGCTCACGGCATTGGAGTGTTCAAGAGGACATCGGAGTTTGTTAGAGGCATTTCTTCCGAGGTAAATACACTGCCAGTGCAGAAGGATCCGGAAGGCTTATTCCCTGTCCGTGATGCCTTTAGTGACCACAGGGGACTCGGTTGTGTGGAGTGGGGGGGTAGAAGACATGAGGTGAGAATTTTGCGTGACACTGGGGCATCGCAAACACTGTTGAGAAATTTCACTGGTAAACCTGTCAATACGGCGCGGGTGGTTGTGGTTCAGGGAGTTAATGCGACAAGGTCATACCCGCTTGTAAGAATGAAGATGGAAGTTGATGGTGTGACTCGTGACCTGGATGTAGGAATTGTGGAGAAGTTACCTGTTGGGGGCGTCGACCTCCTTCTCGGCAACGACTTTGCGGGGCCTACTTCTGAGGCTCCACCCTTGGTCGTTGCCGAGAAGCCGGCCGACGTGAGTAGGGAGGAGCAGGAGTGGGTTAAGAAGTGTCGGGGGCAACCTATGGCATGTGTTGTCACCCGTTCCCTTGCACCCAGGGAGTCACATTCTGGTCAACAATCTTTAGATCAGCGGAGGAAGGGTACCGAGAAGGGGTTGAAAGTTGATGCGGTTGAGAGTTTAGTGTCAACGGACCTTCTCGGGGACTCCTTATTAGGACCACATTTCGAGTCTGGAGAGGACCCAGTAACTGTTCCTGAAGGGGCAGAGGATGGGCTTAAAAAGACGAAAGAGTTGAAGGAGGACAGTGATGCACAGTCGGGAGATGTAGCAACAAGGTACCCTGACGCGTACCCTATGAGAAATGGGTCGGCGAAAACGGTGGTCCGAAGCTTGCTTGTGTATTTTTCCCGGTATGGTTACCCGCAGGGGATTCAGTCAGTCCGGGGACCCAACTTTACTTCTAGCCTCTTTGTACAAGCAATGCCGCAGCATGGGATTGTTGGGGTTGTGTCATCTGCATATCATCCGGAGAGCCAGGGTGTGTTAGAGCGATGGCACTCAGCCATGAAATCTGTGCTTCGTTGTTGTTGCTTTGAGAGTGGGAGGGATTGGGATCTTGGCCGGCCATGTGTTTTGTTTGCTGTGTGGGAGGTACCTGGGGAGAGTTTGGGATTCAGCCCTAATGAGCTCGTCTTTGGACACCGTGTCAGAGGGCCTCTCCATATGGTTGAAGAAGTATGGGAGGGCGCAGAAAAACCTTGTTCTATGCTCAATTGTGTCCTCAACAGTCGAGAACGGATGTTGCGCAGTCTGGAGTTGGCTGGCCATAATTTGACTAGCTCTCAGGCCCTCAGGAAGGACAGGTACGACCTCAAGGTTGAACTCAGGGAGTTTCACGTGGGTCAGGAGGTGTTGATTCTACTGCCCCTTGTAGGTCACCCCTTATCCGCGAAGTACGCTGGTCCTTATAGGGTGGTGGAGGAGCTATCGGACCTGGTTTACTTGGTAGCCACTCCAGACAGACGGAAGCGCAATCAGTTATGTCATGATAATCCCGTGAAGGAGTATGGGAGGCACCACCCTGAGCCTCTCACTGTGCCTGTGATGACGTTTAGCAGTCAAGGTGGAGAAGGAGAACGGGACAGTCAAGCTCCGGTGGAGGATAACTGGAAGGATACGAAGTTCAAATGGGCGCCTGAGTGTGAGAAGGTGTTTAGGGAAGTAAAACACCTGTTGTGCACTCACCCGATCCTCAGGGCCCCTGACTTTAGCCTACCTTTCCAACTATCAACGGAGGCTAGTCGTGTGGGGGCTGGTGCCGTCCTTGTGGAAAAGGACGATGATGGGCTGGAGCATCCTGTTAGTTTCTGCTCGGAGAAGTACAATTCGGCCCAGGGGAGCTGCTCTGTTGTCGAGGAGGAGCTGCTGGCGGTTGTACTTGCTCTGAGGCATTTCGAGGTCTGTTCCAGCCTATGGTCCGGTCGTTGTAGTTTACCCAGATCATCACCCTCTCAAGTTCTTGGACCAGTTTCACAATCGGAATATGAGGCTGACCAGGTGGTCAATAAGGTTACTGGTATATAACCTGGACATACGCCATATTGCCAGTTGTGACTACGTGGTTGCAGATGGTCGTTCAAGGGTATATGATCCTGGGTAGATTGACACACGGGTAGCCTCCTGCTTTAGTTTGAATAGTATTTTGCGCTTGGTGCTTGCTGGCTCGCGGTTACAAAGTGGTGTACAATCTATCTTATTCTAGTTACATTGTAGTTTATCCTATTGTACCAGTACCTCCCTACAATCAACCTAGTTGTTCCCCAATTCGTCCCTCCGCCACGACCATTTCAAAGTCCAAGTCTCTCACTCTTGTCCTCTGTAGCGGGGAACGTTGTAGCCCAGCGTATTGGGTCGTAAAGCAGGAGTTGAGCGTTTGGTATAGAAGAAAAAACTAGGCTTGCCCCTATAGTGCAGCCGAAATAAACAAATTATAAACATAAAAAATCAAATAAAAACTCTTTCTTTGATAGTTGAATTGTTTTAGTATGTTATAGCAGTAATTCTGAGTTGCACTCCTCTCAGAATGCTGGGCTAGAGAAGCTCGCTCTTGAGGAGCATAACTACATATAATTTAACCTATGGTGTTGGGGAGGGTTATAATTTTGAAAAATGTTTTGTTGAAGAACTGTGCCAGATATTTTACTGCCGCTGGGTGATGGGAAGTGGAGATATAGCATGGGTTCTAACCATCAGATTTTTGTGAGCCTTGGGGCCTCTGAGAAAAATCTTGGGGGGGGTGTGACGTTAACCACTCCGTTAGAACCGCATGGCTTGTCCTACAGTGACTCGCTAGGATCGCCAGGGCAGTGGATGGGGCTACAGTTTATGTATTAGAGTGTGCTTTATTTCATATGAAAGCTCGTGTCATGGGCAGTCCAGAAAGGCTCTTTGTTTTCGCCCATGTCAAGGCTTTATATATTTAATTGTAAAGTATATTTTATCATTAACTAGTAATGATAGGATCTGGGAGAGAGAGAGGGAGTAGAACAGAGTGAGAGGGGGCGCGCAGTGTTTTTTGTCCCGCTCGATGACGTCACGGCTGGCTGCCTCGCGGGGGTTGGTGGAGAGAGGCCCTTACCATGCTGTAAGCTTTGCTAGTGGTTAGATGACTTGTAACCGCTGTTTTCCCACGCGGCTCGAGCTAGTGCGAGTATATATACAGTTCCTCGCCACTCTCTCACTCAGATCTGGTTTCTAGAACACACCCATCTTTTTTCCCTTGCTATCTGTCCCCGCTCCGTACCTGAGAATCTTTTCCTCTGCCTATCTCTCTCATTTTCCATATCCTTCACCACCTTTTATTAATATCATACCCCCTCTGGTTAACTCTGCAAAATCAGCTTCATGCTGGCCAGTTGTATTGTGTGTTAAGGTCTGATATAGCCTATGTATGTTAGTTGTTAGGATAAGTGGATCACGAAGCATTGGTTGGCATTTATATTGTTTAGTACTGCTTCCTTTAGTTATTAGTGTTCTGCTGGATTAGATAATGCTAGACTAGGAGTCTGATATTATAAGGTATTGTTTCCTATGAGTGCTGGCTTTAGTTAAAAGCTGCACGACATACCTGAGCACTGGAGTTGATTGAGTAAATTCTAGTCTGTGTGCCATTGAGAGTAGAGCATGCACGAATGAGGGTTTTTTGCCTATACCATTCTGCACTGTTCTAGTCTCGATTGTTTGTCTTTGAGGTACGCCAGGAGAACGCTTAATACTTCGGTATTAAGGTTTCTCAAGAGAACTACCCTTCATTATAACGTAATATTTGACGCACAGACTTGTGATTTACACTAGGCTATGCGGCATGCCATGCGCACCAGTATCTCGTATCATTGACTCTAGCTAGACTTTATCAGTCACAGTAGACATTAAGTATATTAACCTAATTACTCTTTTTATGCATACCCATTTATGATTACACAAGCATTTCGCAGCCTAGTTTGATGTATTGAGACACAAACGACTTAGGCTCTTTTTGTTGATAGGAATACTGCATTGTCGTGGCGATTATTATTATTGTTGTTGTGTTTAGGATATTCTTGGCTCCGACGGCATTATATATATTCTGCCTTTTTGTGTGCATAGCCTGCACGAGCATTGTTCCGCTGCCTGCCTTTTTGGGTTCCATTTCCGATACGAGCATCTTTATAGCATCTAACATTTAACCTCTGAAGTGCGCATGGGGGTAATTGGAAACGTCCCCCTGTGCTGACGTATTTGAGGTGTTTCCGTCACTAAAATATTCATTGTGCCATTAATAGCATTAATACTTATCCATATGCGCCTATTATGGGTTGATTATAAAGGTATTAACCTGAAACAACAATAAAACGAGTGAAAACAGCGTTTGGATGGTCAAAATCGGAGATATAGCCCGCGAGTTGTATAATGTATGGGTGAGGCAATCTGCTTTCCCGCCAATTTCCCCCAAGGCCACTGAGACACAGTCGATCGATACTCTCTCTCTCTCTCTTGCACTCGCTTGCTATCAGTGATGACCACACCCTCCAATCGGATTTCTAATGTTAGCACGAAAATATACCTCAGAATAAGGGAATAACAGGGAAAATAGGTGATAACTGAAGGAGAGGAGGAAAGTGGGGAAGGAGGGGAGGTAGAGGACTGAGATTTTGCATGGCCCAGGGGCCAAAACAAAAATATTTTTTTTTTTTTTTTTTTTTTTTTTTTTTTCGATGTCAAAAGTTGATTTTTTTTTTCTCTGACTCTTAAGAGTCTCCCCGCAGTGCGCCGGGGGAACTCTTAAGAGTCTCCCCGCAGCTCCCGGGTTAAAGAAGATTCCTTGTTAGTGTTGAAGGACTTTAGTGCACTTTCTTTCATGCAGGAGTGCCTGACATTTATTGATTAAAGTAACGTAAGCTGTAACTTCTCTTACCACCTTACTTTGCATACCATAACCAAGCACCTTCGGTTATAGGTAGTAATAGGCTGTTTTCACATAACATTAAGCCTAGAGTAGACGCACATTTATTGAGAGTTTGATAGCCTATTATTGCATATGGTTTGACCATAATTGTGCTAGAGTAACTGAACAAAAAGCAATAGCCTACAATGCATACACAAGATCAAAAACACATGAAGCCTTTAATTACTTTAGAAACATCAGAAATCATGCCAAAACTGTATTAAACCTAACTAAATCAAACTTTCTCCATAAGCAGGCAAATAAACTTCTAAATAATCCAAATGATAACAAAATATTTTGGTCTACTCTTAACTCATTCAAATCCAACTTCACTACTGCTTCATCCATTCCACCATTAAAATCTCCGACTGGCAATCTTGTAAGTGACCCACGAGGTAAAGCTAACCTTCTTGCAGATATTTTCTCCACCAACTCAACCTTAGATGACATAAATCAAGATGTCCCTGTACTTAATTTTAATTCACCTGAAATTCCCTCACTTAAGATCCACACCAGACATGTCAAAACTATTTTGCAGAATCTCTCAGTAGATAAGGCTCCTGGTCCAGATGAAATTCCTCCAATAGTACTTAAGAATTGCTCCTTGGTGCTCGCTCCTGTATTGGCAAAAATTTTCCGTCTGTGTACTCATACCTCATGCTTCCCAGTACCCTGGAAAGAAGCAAACATCCATCCAGTTCCTAAAAAAGGTGCCTCTTCAGATCCATCAAACTACAGACCAATAGCTATAACTTCCACTCTTGGCAAAGTTTTTGAAATTATATTAAATAATCACATAATTAAGCATCTGGAGAATAATAAATTAATCAGTGATAGGCAATATGGTTTTAGACGATGTCGATCAACTGCAGACATTCTTTGCCTTCTTACGCATCAAATCAACCAAGCTACAGACCAACATGGTGAAACACATACAATAGCACTGGATATATCAAAGGCATTTGATAGAGTCTGGCATCAATCCTTATTGTCGAAGATGTCACACTACGGCCTTGCATCATTAGTTCCACTAATTTCTTCTTATCTTCATAACAGAAAAATACGTGTAATGGTAGATGGCCTTTATTCTCAATTTCACTCAATAAATGCTGGTGTTCCCCAGGGATCAGTTTTGGCCCCAACTCTGTTCCTCATTCATATCAATGATCTCATATCTACCACTCATAATCCAATACATTCCTACGCAGATGACTCAACACTCCACAGTTCCTTCACATTTACCAATTCTTTCACCCAACCCGATCTTATAAATTCAAAAATAAACACTGCAATTTCTCTGAACCAGGACCTTTCTAGAATTAATGAATGGGGACAAGAGAATCTAGTTTCCTTTAATGCACAGAAAACCAAGTACATTCAATTTTCTAACCGACAGAATCTCACGGACTCCCATATATTTTTTAATGATGTAAATATTCCCACTTCCCCTAGTATTGACATTCTCGGTGTAACATTAACTACTAACTTGAGCTGGACACATTATGTTAGAAGCATTGCTAAGAATGCCTCTAAAAAACTGGGACTCCTGTACAGAGTTCGAGAATTCTTCACTGACGAGCAGTTGGCCGTAATATATAAAAGTCATGTGCGCTCTCAGATGGATTACTGTTCACCTCTGTGGGGTGGAAGTGGAGTGGTTGCATTGAGGCAGTTGGACAAAATTCAAAATAAAGCTATTAGATTAATCAATAACCCTGCAATCACACAGGACCTTCCTACATTAGCCATACGAAGAAACGTTGCATCCCTTGCATTATTCTACAGATATTTTCACAGCAATTGTTCCGAGGAACTTGCTTCAATTGTGCCGCCTCTCCACATCTTTCCCCGTAGAACTAGGGCAGCTGAGAGCGCCCATGAATTTACACTTTCTCCTCCACAATGCAGAACTTCTGCTTATCAGAATTCATTTATCCCCAGAGCTACTACTCTTTGGAATTCACTTCCCTCGAATTGCTTTCCACAAACTTACAATCAACAAATGTTTAAATCCAGTTGTTACAAACATTTTATGAATGGAGGATGCCTTTAGGCACATGGACCTTTTTGTTTTATCTGTGTTTTTCCTTCCTCCGTTCATTGTCTCTTTAAAAAAAAAAAAAAAAAAAAAATATAGAACTCTGTAGAGTATTTGTGTTCTTTGTTCACTGGGAATATACATCAGAGGTTGGAGCTAGCGCTTTCCGTTGTAACAATTATGCCATTACTAGTCCAATGAATAAGAGCCCTGATATATTTGAACCCCAGTCGTAACAATCTATATGCTCAGGCCCAATCCCCACTTTTCCTCTTTTTTGTTTTTTTGTTTTTCTTGGGGGTGGCCAACTCTAGACAGAGCAAGAACAGGGAAAACACAAACCACAAGACAAAACAATGAAGAAACACAGACAAAACACAAAATTCACACACATCTAGGTTACCCAGGAGAATACCCAGAGACCAGGGTCACCAAGGTCACTCCCGCACTCCTCTGGCCCCCGACCACCCGGAGAGGCTCCGATCTCGGCAGGCAGACATGCAGCGGAGCCAAAGCCACAAGCACTCCCACCACACTTCCAGGCGCACCCTTCATATTAATCGTCCCCCCGGGTCAGGCGCCTGATGGACTATTATCTAGTCCAACTTGCGCCCGACCCCTTCCCCCCAAATGACGATGTGTTCACTCAACTATTTACAAGCATTCTCCATTCATTCCTGTTTATTATCACTTCCTTTGCCTGATCTATAGTCATTCCTCTATCATCCAAAGCTTGTCTTACACAGACTTTCCATCTCAATGGGGGTCTTCCTGCCCTTCTACCTCACCTTGTATCTGACTCACATATTCTCTTTGTAAGCCTTTCATCTCCCATTCGTTCAACATGACCATACCAGCTGCAGTACCCTTCTGTCCACTCTGGCTGACAAATGTTCCTGCTGCCCCACTCTCCTACGTATCTCTTCATTCCTCAATCCGTCTCTACGAGTAACTCCACACATACTCCTCAAGCAGCTCATCTCCATCACATCCAGCTTTCTTCTCTCCTTTTTCTTCAGAGCCTATGTCTCAGCCCCATACATCACTGTTGGCACAACAATTCCTTGATACATTGCACTTTGTACTTTCATTCCGAGATTTCTCGTCTTCCACATACTTCCCATTGCTCCGAAAACTTTCCTTCCTTCACACAATCTCTGTTTTACCTCCATTTCCATACCTCCACTCCTGCTTATCGTTCCTCCTAGATATTTAAAACACTCTACTTGTTCCAATGTTTCCCCATTCAGCCTCACATCTAGATTTACCCTACGATCACCACTATTACACACCATTACTTTACTTTTATTGACGTTCACCTTCAGTTTCCTCCTCCCACAAACCACTCCAAACTCTTTGAATACCCGCTGCAGTTTCTCCTCAGAATCCGCCACCAACGCTGTGTTATCAGCGAACAGCAACTGATTCAGGTCCCAATCTCTACCATTCTTTC
The DNA here is from genome assembly GCA_032716605.1 of Paralithodes platypus. NCBI lineage: Eukaryota > Metazoa > Arthropoda > Malacostraca > Decapoda > Lithodidae > Paralithodes > Paralithodes platypus. The sequence continues at coordinate 1,724,173 of CM064576.1, read as the reverse complement.
CTACTAAACCCAATCCTCTTCCCATAGTTCTCATATTCACCTCCCTCACCACACCATCCATAAACATATTAAACAGCCATGGTGACAATACACAACCCTGTCGCAAACCTACCTTTACCAAACCATTCACTCAACTCACCATTTCCTACTCTAACACATGCTCTGCTCCCTTCATAAAAACTCTTAACTGCTTCCAACTAATTTCCTCCAATTTCATAAATCCTTAACACCTTCCATACATATATAATATATATATATATATGGAGATGTCCTAAGAGAATAGACGAAAGCTTGGTGTTCTAATGTTAAATATTTCCTGCGAATTATACAATATAAATATATCTATATATATATATATAGATTATATACTGTATATATATATATATATATATATATATATATATATATATATATATATATATATATATATTGTATATATATACATATATATACTGTTATATATATTCATATATATATATATATATATATATATATATATATATATATATACCGGTATATATATATATATATATATACTGTATATATATATATATATTGTTACGTATCTTGATCCTCAAGTGGTTAACTTGATGAATCTAGATAGCACAGAGATATATATTAAGGTATCAGTCAGCTGAAGGCAAAACAAAAGTAAAATCTAATAAAATAATTTCCTGTTGTTGCTTCCTTTCCTTTTTGGATCTTAGGACTTAGTATCCTTTATTGACTGATACTCTTTAATTATGAAAAATACTGAAACTAATTAAAGTTATGTAGTATTTATAAAGAATTATTATTTAACCGAAGCTTAGTAGGCTATGGTTATGAACCGAATAAGTTATAGCTAAAGAAGGACTATTAATTTTTATAAAAAGTCTTGAAAGATATATATTAAAGTAAGAATATTTCTGTCTCTTACCCATTTTGAAATGAATAGATAGTTTTCTTCTATGTCCTTTTATTTATATTTAATGTAATTATTCTTGGTTCTTGTCTTACGTTAATAGTATTATATTATTATTATCATCAGGAGTAATATCAAAGTCACATAAAAAGTTAGATATATATTTAATAATTAGTTAAATTTATTTCTTAACCACGTAACATTGAGGTTTGATTATGAGTAAATAAAGTTACAGGATCGTTTCATAGATTCGATTCAGGTCTCACTCAAATAATATGAAAAGCAAAATATAATATTTTGAAGCAAAAGAATTTTCTTCAGCTTAGAAAATCACTAGAAGTAATATTATCACAGCCATGTTAGTCTAAGGCGATATTACTAATACGAGACAATAGCATCACCGTACTAAGCACCATTAAGCAATGTAAGCTTAATTCAAAGAAAATGAAAGAACTCGCAAGTATTAATATAAAACAATAGTATTACTTTCATCATAACCCAATTACTTAAAGAGTTGCTTTAGTCCACAAGTTAGTCAACTAAAATAGTTAAGTACATAATAATAGCGTTAACGTTAATTCGCAATCAAATAGTTAAAGCACATAATAGTAGCGTTAACGTTAATTCGCAATCAAATAGTTAAACACATAATAATAGTGTTCACGTTAATTCCCAATCACATATCTCACTAACCAACATAACATAAGTGTTTACACCGAACACACTTAACACACATTTATATAATCTGACTGACAGTCACAATCCCATTATAATACTTCACCCCGTCTTCCTCCAGCTGCAAGTTCACCTTCCCCAACTCCAAATGAGACTGATTTGAATGCCCACAACTCGGGTCTTATATACCAAACAATGATGGTGTAGGAACGAATCAGGAGGCGGCGGGTGGTGCCGGCTCCAATCATAGCTCCTCGAATCACATAACAGGTGCCTGGTCCACTCACAGCTCCTGGCGTCGATCATACGTCATAGCATCGGTCATCGAGGTGTGAAGGCTAGCATGCTGGTATGGGGCGAGATGGTTTGCCCACTCACTCGTTCGCTCGCTAGTCTGCTTCACCGCTTGGCTCCTTGAACTCTAATTCTAACTCTTAAATTAACATAAAGGGCTCCGTATGTCAGACCTCCCCCCTAGAAAAGAGTTTAAGGAGTATAGTACATAATATTAAACATAATACATAAATAGATTCACCACCAGATTGGCAACAGCAAGATTATAATGAGGATATAATAAGGATATCACCCAAAGTAGGCAACGTCTCCAGGTACCACATCAGAACATAGCCGGAACGTAACTGGAGCGTTTATTCGAACTGCAAGGCATCTCACAGCTGAAGGCTTAAAAGCGCACTACAAAAGCATGATATTTACCTCGCTACAAGGGAGAGCTAATTGCCAAAATCCTCTCATTAAATTACACTTACTGCTGTATGGGGCCAACCCGGTAAATGCAATCTTTGATCCGTGGCAGTGGGTAGGTATCGTTCTTTGTGACAGCATTGACTTGCCTATAGACCCTACAAAACCTATGGCTCCCGTCTGGCTTCGGCACAAGTATGACCGGACTACTCCACTGGCTGAAGGCCCTTGTGATCAGCTGGTTTGAAAAAATTAAGTCAAGCTCGACCTGCAGTATACTCCTGCGTTGTGGTGAGACACGGTAGGGGGATAGTTTAATGGGAGTTGCATCCCCTACGTCGATGTCGTGCACGGCCAAAGAAGTGAGCCCTGGAGTATCACGGAACACACTGGGAGACTGAGATAAAACAGAGATTAGTTGGTTCGCTTGATCAGAGGGAAGATGACATAGTTTAGATGGTAATTCCCTCAAAGCCACTGAATTATACTGAAAGTTGGATAGGCTACATGACAAGTCAAAGTCTGCATGGATACCTTCAGGCTCTGGAACAGTCTGTTGCGGGTCAGTAAGAGAACTGAAGACTTTGTCCGCACCAGGCTGCCCACAGGTCCTGACATTCACTGCCACAGTGGGAGAATCTGGAAGAGAGGAATCAGGGGACCTATGGTAGGGCTTCAACATATTTATATGGAATACTTGCGTGGGCTTTCTCCTGTCTGGGGTAGTTACTAGATAATCGGTAATGCTCACCCTCGGAATGATCATATATGGGCCCCTGAACTTGGCAGATAAAGGTTGGCCAAAAAGGGGGAGCAGGACCAAAACCTCATCACCGGGCTTAAACTCCCTCTCACGGGCTTTTCTGTCATACCATTTCTTCATGGAGCTTTTAGCCACTGTCAAGTTTTGAGCGGCAAACTCACATGAGGATCTCAGCCGGGTTTTGAAATCTGAAACATACTTGAGGAGGTTTTGGTTCCCCTCCTGGCCAACTAGGCTATCCTGCAATAGTTGCAAAGGACCTCTTACCTGGTGACCGAAAACTAGCTCATTAGGGGAAAAACCCAGGGATTCAGTTGGAACCTCACGAGTAGCAAATCAAAGAAAAGGTACCCCCTTATCCCACTCAACTCCGGTCTCTGTACAATACTTACGTAACATTCCCTTTAATGTCTGATGATATCGTTCGAGAACCCCTTGACTCTCTGGGTGGTAGGTGCTAGACTTTACATGCTCGATACCCAACTCCTTCAGGGACTGCTGGAAAATGTTAGAGGTAAAATTAGTTCCTTGATCACTTTGCACCTCATGGGGGAAACCCATTCTGGTGAAAAATTTGAGCAGTTCCTTGATTACAGTTGGAGCAGAGGTAGTCCTTAAGGGTATAGCCTCTGGGTAGCGAGTTGCCATGTCCATGATAGTTAATAAATAAATGTTACCTTGGGAAGTCTTAGGCAATGGGCCTACAATGTCCACTACCACCCGAGTAAAAGGATTCTCGAAAACGGGCAAGGGCACCAGAGGATGTACAGGCACCTTCTGATTGGGTTTTCCTGTCATCTGGCAAGTGTGACACACTCTACAACACTCCACTACATCTGCACGCATTCCTGGCCAGTAAAAGTGGGATCTGATTCTGTCTAGAGTTTTTCTCACACCTAGGTGTCCTGCCAATGGTATACAATGTGCCATTTCCATGATATCTTTACGACAAGGTTTTGGGACTACTACTTGATGGATGTCCCAAGCCCCGTCATCGATTGGTCTGTGTGGCGGTCTCCATCTTCGCCACAATACTCCTCCTTTGAGGTAGAAACATTCACCACCCTCCTTCTCACATTCCTCTTCACTCACGGACCTGGCAGCTAACTCCTTGCATTCACGATCATCTCTCTGTAGCTCTACCAGGCCACTAGGACAATTTGGAGGGGTTTCATGGTCATCGTTAGGGTCAAGATGAGCCATAAAGGTGTCAGATAAATCCACCTCAGTCACATCATCAGGCACAGTTGGAGCATCATTCACACTCTCATCATCCCTTTCATCAACTCTTACATTCGGTACATTTCTGTCTGAGGGAACTGCTACTTGAGACATTGAACGTGTGTCAGCACACACAGGGAAAACAGTTGGCAACTCCTTGTCGAGCTCACCGGTTAGTGGCTCGTTAACAGGGGAAAGTGACAAAATGGGGTCTGGTCGGACCTTCTCACCTGCTACATCATTCCCCAAAAGGAGTGTTACCCCAGGCACAGGGATATCTTGGGACCTACACAAAGCTATGGTGGCCTCACCCTGTAGTAACTCACATTCAATTTCGCCTTTTACCAAGTATGCATAAAACTGGCCTCCAGCACCTCTCATTACAACTGGTTCGCCAGGTGGGCACTCAGTGTAAGGATTCACCATGAGGGTGCTAGTAGAACCTGTGTCTCTCAGAATTTTTACCTCATGCATGCAACCATTTAATCTCACGTTGCCAGATGAAATAAAGGGACGGTAACTGTCCTGCACTGATGGTGAAATTATTATTGGCTTAACCCTAGTGGGTTGCACCACACATGCTACTACACCCCTGTCTAGATGATTTACGTTAGCTGCTAGGTACTCCTTCTGTCGAGAGTCCTGCATTAAAGGAACTTTTGGTGCTAGGTACTCCTTCTGTCGGGAGTCCTGCATTAAAGGAACATTTGGTGCTAGGTACTCCTTCTGTCGGGAGCCCTGCATTAAAGGCACACATGGAATTTGAGATACGGCGGCAACTGTCTGCCCCGATCTCTCGGTTTTTTCCTTGGCCCAGCACTGATAAGCTAGGTGGCCTCTCATGCCACAAAAAGTACATACTTTAGGGGATACGGGAAAGTTCCCTCTTTGAGCATTACTATTAGTTTGGGGCCCACCTCTGTTACCATTGCCCTGAGTCGCATTTTTAGTTGGGGGAACATTTCTATTTTGGCTAGCTGGAGAAGACGTTATAGGCTTGTGACTGGGTCTGTCAGATTTGTGATTGGGATACTTAAAATTAGAACTAGAATTATCGTAGGGCTTCTTTCCACGAAATTTGTTGTTGAGCACGTATGTGTCAGCCATGTCAGCGGCGTCGGCAAGACAATCTACCTTTTTCCCCTTTAAATGATAGGATACAGAAGAATCAATTTTCCATAGGAAATTTTCTAACAGGACCAACTCCTTCAGATCGTTGTAGCTTGTGACTTTCTTACTCTTGACCCAATGATTGAAAGTTTTAGTCATGGTCCTGGCAAATACCTTATGGGTTTCTTCTACTTTCTTCTGGTTTTTACGGAAAGATTGCCTGTAAGCCTCAGGCTGCAATTGATAGGTTTTTAGGATAGCTTCTTTGAGATTGTCATAATCCTGCCTAACTTCTGCTACTTCTGACAAATACGTGGCTCGAGCCTGCCCTGTCAAAACAGTTTGTAACATAAAAGGCCATTGATCTCTTGTCCACTTCATACCTCCAGCAACTTCCTCAAACAAAACAAAGAAATCCTGCACATTATCCTCAGTGAAAGGTGGAATGACACTAGTCATAGTCAATCCCAGAGGGGGAGCAATTACGGGAGCATTTGTATTGACATTTAGTTGAGCCGTTTGATATTGATATTGATAATGTTCGGTCTTTATTCTGGCTTCTAGTTTTAGTCTGGCTAGTTCCAGTACTTGATCACCGGTCAAACCAGGTGGCAATTGTTCATCAAGTTGGCTAGGTTTACTAGGGATCCCACCAACTGCTCCGTCTCCCTCCCCGCCTTCTACAGGGAACAGGTGGGTTTTTATGGTCTGAGCCACCTCTACTTTAGACATGTTTGAGACAGATAATTGGAGATGTGAGGCAAGCACTTTCAGTTCAGATTTTGACAGACAGTCAATATCTGGGGATGTGGGTTCTGATTCTATGAAAACTCGAGCATCTTCGTTATTAATTAGTTGAGGCATGATTAATATTTGATTGTTAACCTGACAAGCGCGATATAGACGTAGGTGCTAGGGTAGTTATTTGTGCATTTCTAGCCCTGGATTCTGACAGAATTCGTTATATTTACAATATAAACCATTATTTGTTTTCGGTATGCTTTTATTTTACATATATGATGTATATATGAACCTTCAAGAGTGCTAAAATAAGTGGGAAAAGCATTTGGTTGGTGAAAAACGAAGATATTGGCCACCCGGTCATAATCTCAGGCGAGAGAGAGAGACAGGCAGCCTTCCCCTCTCGCTGTCTGGGAGTCAACTGAGAAGAGCGTGCCGGTGTCTGGGTGTTGCATAACGATATTTTATGCAACCCACTTGTACATTATCGCGGGAGAGAAAAATAACCGATAAATGATGATAATAAGAGGAAAAATAGGTGATAATTGAGGAGGGGAGGGAGGGGGGAATAAGGTGGGGAAGGAGGGGAGGGGGGTGGGTGAGATTTACATGGATGAGTACTGGAGGGGAATTATCTCACCTAGAGACAAATTCCTTTGTTTTGATAGGCCCTTTTTTTTTATGGAAGGCTTTTTTTTATGGTCCTGCTTCCGTGAGGCCTATCGCGTTCCCTATAGGAAGCCTTCCGTGAGGCCTATCGCGCTTGCCGGGTTAAGTAGTGAAACGTTAATGAAACTGAGTGAAACTGTATGAAACGAATCCTTGGCAAGGTCGCCACTCTTCTGTTACGTATCTTGATCCTCAAGTGGTTAACTTGATGAATCTAGATAGCACAGAGATATATATTAAGGTATCAGTCAGCTGAAGGCAAAACAAAAGTAAAATCTAATAAAATAATTTCCTGTTGTTGCTTCCTTTCCTTTTGGATCTTAGGACTTAGTATCCTTTATTGACTGATACTCTTTAATTATGAAAAATACTGAAACTAATTAAAGTCATGTAGTATTTATAAAGAATTATTATTTAACCGAAGCTTAGTAGGCTATGGTTATGAACCGAATAAGTTATAGCTAAAGAAGGACTATTCATTTTATAAAAAGTCTTGAAAGATAAATATTAAAGTAAGAATATTTCTGTCTCTTACCCTTTTTGAAATGAATAGATAGTTTTCTTCTATGTCCTTTTATTTATATTTAATGTAATTATTCTTGGTTCTTGTCTTACGTTAATAGTATTATATTATTATTATCATCAGGAGTAATATCAAAGTCACATAAAAAGTTAGATATATATTTAATAATTAGTTAAATTTATTTCTTAACCACGTAACATTGAGGTTTGATTATGAGTAAATAAAGTTACAGGATCGTTTCATAGATTCGATTCAGGTCTCACTCAAATAATATGAAAAGCAAAATATAATATTTTGAAGCAAAAGAATTTTCTTCAGCTTAGAAAATCACTAGAAGTAATATTAACACAGCCATGTTAGTCTAAGGCGATATTACTAATACAAGACAATAGCATCACCGTACTAAGCACCATTAAGCAATGTAAGCTTAATTCAAAGAAAATGAAAGAACTCGCAAGTATTAATATAAAACAATAGTATTACTTTCATCATAACCCAATTACTTAAAGAGTTGCTTTAGTCCACAAGTTAGTCAACTAAAATAGTTAAGTACATAATAATAGCGTTAACGTTAATTCGCAATCAAATAGTTAAAGCACATAATAGTAGCGTTAACGTTAATTCGCAATCAAATAGTTAAACACATAATAATAGTGTTCACGTTAATTCCCAATCACATATCTCACTAACCAACATAACATAAGTGTTTACACCGAACACACTTAACACACATTTATATAATCTGACTGACAGTCACAATCCCATTATAATACTTCACCCCGTCTTCCTCCAGCTGCAAGTTCACCTTCCCCAACTCCAAATGAGACTGATTTGAATGCCCACAACTCGGGTCTTATATACCAAAACAATGATGGTGTAGGAACGAATCAGGAGGCGGCGGGTGGTGCCGGCTCCAATCATAGCTCCTCGAATCACATAACAGGTGCCTGGTCCACTCACAGCTCCTGGCGTCGATCATAAGTCATAGCATCGGTCATCGAGGTGTGAAGGCTAGCATGCTGGTATGGGGCGAGATGGTTTGCCCACTCGCTCGTTCGCTCGCTAGTCTGCTTCACCGCTTGGCTCCTTGAACTCTAATTCTAACTCTTAAATTAACATACAGGGCTCCGTATGTCAGAATATATATATATATATATATATATATATATATATATATTTATATATATATACATCAAGTATATCTCACATATACACATGAGCTAATATATGTTTATATACCCCCAGCCGGGATCGAACCTCCGACATTCAGAATGGAGGTTCGATCCCGGCTGGGGGTATTTAAACATATACTGTATGTATATATATATATATTTATATATATATATATACTGTATATATATATATATATATATATATATATATATATTTTCTTATATTTTCTTTTTGAATGAAGGAGATAAACGGCAAAGCAGACTGTAACAAGTGTCTCCCCCAAAGTTGACAGACAGAGAGCCAAAAGCAAGGTATGTTGGAGTCAATATGTCTGGACACACGGAGCTTGAATCAGTTTAAGTAATAGGATGAGGTAAAGATAGATTGTAGGAGAGAGTTCCAAGGCTTGCTTGTTGAGTAAAAGAAAGACTTGGAACATTTTTCAAATCTTGGATTGCAAAGGTGGATAGAAAAAGAGTGGTACTACTCTGAGAGAGGTCTGAAGAACTGAGTGTTGTAATAGCGATAGAATAGTGAAAGAGCTGCAACATTGCAGTGTGTACAAATAGATTGTAGGAAACTACTAAGAAATGAGTTGATGAGGCAAAATATTTTTGACTCTACTCTTTCTAGGAGTGCGGTATGGGTGGGACCTCCCCACACATGCAAACAATACTCGATGCATAGGCCCAATGTGCCCCTACATAGAGCCAGAAGCTGTGGTGGGTGTAGAACCGACGGAGACGGTTGAGCACACCTCACTTCTGGGAGGCCGGTTTAGCAAGAGTGATAATGTGATCTTTCCATGAAAGGTCGGATAAAAAGAATACACCAAGAATATTGAGAGAAGATGAAGGGTTGATATGTATATTGTTGAATAGGAATTGGAAATCTTGTGGAAGATTGTGATAGGTAAATAGATGGAGAAAATGGGTCATGGAGGCATTGACAGTTACAAGATTTTCTTTGCTTCAATCAGTAATAATTGATGGATCAGAAGATACACTCTATGGCCTCGGCACATGAGTTTTCGAGTGATTGCATGCTGGGTTGTTCAGAAAAAACTTAATTGTATAGTGTAAGATAGAGTCATTAACATATGAGTGTACAGGACTATAGGTACAGTTGAGAAGATCATTAATGAATATTATAAAAAGAACTAGAGACAAGACAGAACCCTGGGGAACACCGGGGTTGACAGTGAGCGATAGTCGTCCACAACTGCAACTATGATATGGTTAGAGAGAAAATTTGAGACAAAGGCACAGATGGAGGGATGAAAACCGAAGAAGGGTAGTTTGGAAATTATAGATTTGTGGCAGACTCTACCAAAAGCCTTCGATACCTATAGCACAATAGAAAAAGTCTACCGAAGCCCCGAAGGGAGGATGACCAAGAGTTAGTAAGATAGGCAAGGAGATTACATGTAGAGCAGCCCTTAATGAAACCATACTGGCGATCTGAAAGTAGGCCATGGAAAGATAAATATTTAAGACATTTTTTAATTAAACATAGTTTTAAAAACTTTATAGAGATGAGAGAAATTGGACTAAAGTTAGAGTATTGAGAGCGGTCACCATTCTTTGGCACAGGTTGAATGAGGGCAAACTTCCAGCAAGAAGGAAAGACGTTAGAGGAAAAACAGAGACGGAAGAATTTGCCTAGGCAGGGAGTCAGCAAGGAAGATGTTTTGTTTAGTCCAACAGGAGGAACACCATCCGGCCCAAATGCCTTCTTGGTATTAAGCCCAGAGAAGGCACAAAGTACATCCTTAGTAGAGATTATGATATTGAGCATAAGTAAGTGAGAGGGGGGTGAAGAGGGAGGAGTAGCGTCAGAGTAATTCAAGGTGGAGTTTTTATTGAAAGTCTGCGCGAAGAGTTCAGCTCGGTCAAAGGAAGAGGTGAAGGTGGTACTGGCAGAGTGGAATAGAGGAGAGAAAGATGAGGAAGTTAAATTGTTAGAGAGATTTTTGGCTAAATGCCAAAAAGCTTGGGAATAGATAGAGTTGGAAAGTTCAGAGCATTTCAGATTGATAAAGGAGTTTTTGGCAAGTCAAAGAACAAATTTTGCTTGATTCCGGACAGAAACGTATAAAGTACAAGATTCTTGAGATTGAAAGCAACATCGTCGTTTGAATGCTTCCTCCTTATTGCGGACAGCAGTAGAACAATCTTGAGTAAACCAAGATTTTTGTGAATTAGTTTGAGAGAAAGAGAATGGGATGAATGCCTCCATACACGAAAGGATTACTTTAATAATGCACTGGACACTTTCTGATAGTCCATGGCCACGGATGCAAACATATATTCCATGGAAAATGAAAGATGTACTGCCAAAGAGCCTCCCAGTCGGCAGCATCAAAATGCCACAAGCCCTGCCGACAGGATTGATCAGAAGGTCGTACTAAAGAGACATAACAGATAACAGAGATAAGGTTATGATTGGAGGAGCCCAATGGAGAGAGAATATTTACAGTGTAAGCGGAAGGATTTGAAATAGATCAAGAATGTTGGGTCAATCTTCAGGGAGGTCCGAGATACAGTTGGGTTGCTGAACTAACTGCTCTAGGTCATTTAGGACACAACAGATGTAGCCTTGTTCACCAGGTTGGTCAGTGAAAAGGGAGGAGAGCCATTGGCGGTGGTGAACATTGAAATCTCCTAAGATGGAGATTTCAGAGAAGGGAGAAATGGAGAGAATGTGTTCCACTTTAGAAATATGATAGTCAGAGTATCTTGGATAGTCAGTAGAATTAGGGGGGAGATACACTCTACAGATATACAGTAATTAGTGAGAAAGTGACAAGATAGCTTAAGCCTGAGAGTTGAGAATTCCGAATAGTCAAAGTTGGGAACACGTGAGCAAGAGAGATTGTTGCGTATGAACACACAACATCCACCTTTGGCTTTGAATTGAGGATAGAGATAGTAGGAGGATACAGTGAAGGGTTTGCTGTCTGTTGCCGTAGGCAACTGGGTTTTGGTGAGGGAAAGTAAGTCAGGTTTGGGAGAGGAAAATGGTGCTCTACAGAGAGGAAGTTAGAGGAAGGCCACGAATGTTACAGAAATTGATAGATAGAGTAGCAGGAAGAGGTAAAGTACACTTTGAGGAGTCAAATCCAGGAGTCTATTTAGTGGGGGCATATATGCCCCCCCAGCCCCCCTCGGGGACTCTGAGGTTGGGTGGTATAATGTCATAATTGATTTGCAAATTTGTTATATATATTTTTTTGTTTTTTCTATGTGAGTGAAGGAGGCAAAAGGCAGAGCTGCCTATAGCGGAGTGCCTCCCCCAAAGTTGAAAGTGACAGGGCCAAAATAAAGGGACGTTCGGGCCAAAATGCCTGGACACACGGAGTTTGAAGCAATTTAAGTCATAGAAAGAGGGAAAGACTGATTCTGGGAGAGAGTTCCAGAACTCAGCTGTTGAATAGAAGAAAGACTAAGAGTAATGTTTCACTCTTGGGTTGGAGAGTTGCACAGAGAAGGGGTGGGAATGTGTTGCAAGACGGGTACCACGTGCCCGACGTAAAGGAGGTGGTATACACTGGGAGATGAACAATACTCAATACAAGGACGCACTATGCCCCTGTACAGAGCAAGAAGCTGTGCAGGGGTAAAGAACCCCCTAAGGCAGTTGAGCACACCCAGCTTCTGGGATGCTGCCTTAGCAAGACTGGTAATATGGTCCTTCCAACTGAGAGCAGAAGAAAAAGAGACACCAAGAATATTGAGAGAAGATGAAGGATTGATTTTTGTATTGTTGAAGAATAAGGGATAGTCCACAGGGAGTTCCTTACGGGTAGATAGATGGAGAAATTGGGTTTTGGAAGCATTAAAGGTAAAATGCCCCAGAACGAGAAGCCCACCACAGAAGCCACGAACGAACACCACACCGAAACACCCAAAGGAAAGGTCCACAGAACGAAAGGACCAGCTGACCGAGCCAGCCAATTCAGACAGGCCCAAGCCCGCAGGGCTAAGCAGCTCCAGAACGCACCTAGATACTCCTTCTAAACTGACCATTTTTCCACACCTCACGTACACTACCCCCTCGTGTCCTACACTCCTAACTACAAAGATGATGAACAGGAATATACATTCATATTAAAAACACCCATGCCCTGTCCCTATCTTGAGCCAATGCCAACACATCAGACAGCCATAATTATATCTATGTATGTTCTTACATCCGAGAAGTAGATGTTATATATCTTAGAAGTTAAAACACCCACGCCTGTCTCTAGACCTCGTATATCATTTCCCATGACGAGTATAGATATAATATTATGTAACCCGTGCTCAGTCGCCCCCTTGCATTGTTCCTCTAGTAACTAAGTGTCTCTATAATATTAACTGCCACCAGTATTGATACGACATAGCGGCACTGTCCTTGTGTCGTATTGTGCCAAGTACAGATCAACCAGGTTTCATCACCTTATTAGGACGACGACTATAATGTCGTCGTTCATCGATGTATTCAATCCTTAGGTTAAGTATCTTTATCCGCCATTGTGTTCACCTTTTTCCATTTACTTTTCCACAATTGTCATACGTCTTCCACTTGCCTCCTTCGTATCCACAGTCCACACTACGCCAATTTGCTTCGTGTCATACACCTCTTACCCCAACCAGAGATTGTATAAGATAACCTTAAATGTTACCAGTATCTGTCATAAGTACCCCGAAACAATAACTAAGTACCCCTACGAACTGCCGCTTTTGTTGGTATATATATATATTTCATAGAAAACGCAGTTCCCAGGGCCAACTAATAGTATCCATAACCCCTCGGACTGATCACATAACTCTATCTTTTCCAGACTCATATACCACCCCATAGTTGCATTCCCCGGTAGCATTTGGCTAACGTACTCCCACTGCCTTTTCAAACTCCAATATCAACTGCAGCCTAATGCCACCCCCACGCCGAGAGACCTTAGGGTCAAATTCCCCTATAGCCCCCCTGAACTCCTCCCCTCTCATTATAAGACCCCGCGCTTCTCTACTCTTGTCCGACCTAGCCTCTCTCTCATACCTCTTGAAGATCCTTGAATTTCCCGTTGCTAATGCTCTCCAACCTTGTATATATATACTCCTATTCAGCCTACCTTCACTTAGTAGGCCAGAACAACATTAGAACTTTACTAACCCCTTGCATGCCATCTATTCTCTTACAACCCATTCACAACCCGGCACCCAATGGTCGTCGGTGAGAGGCTAGCCGCCTCACCAGTAACTAACTTCTATTGCCATACTTCCAGATAAATGTGGCAGAGTTAGCAACCCAGTCTCCACCACATCCAGCAAACCCTACAATTAACAACCAGCCGAGTAAAACCAGCTAGCCAAGGCACCTTCGGTTTTGGTATTAAGGACACCCACATCTGTCTCATACACAGAGGGTTATTACAAACACTGGTGATATGGCAAGCCCCTAGCCACAGCCGCCGGACGACTATCACAGAGAGAGGGCGCCCAGCTCCCTCTTTTTGCCCACCCGAGGAGGGAGACCCCCACCCCCGCAGAGGTGTACCTGGCCCCTGTTTTGACTTCTGAGTCATTGCCATGTAGCACAGGAATTCTTCCTATCAATGAACTATCCATGCATGACTAACACCTTTACTAACCTCTATTAACTCACAATAAACCATTTACCTTTCTTGCATACTCTGATCACTAAATTAGCACCTCAGCTATACCATAGAATGAGGATTGAACAATCTAAGAGAGACGCTCCTATCACAGCTGTCCCCATCCTCCTCGCAAAGTAGATCCAGTCTCTCTCCCCTAAATACTTCCAGTATAGCCAAAATAGTACCTCTTACTAAGGCTCAGTTATATTAAAATATGAAGACTTCCTATAGCCATGTGCCACAACAGTAATCACCATCTTACCTAGTCCCCATATCTATTGAGAGCTCAAATAAGTCCATAAGACTCGAGATCCCTACTGTCTACAGGGTCCAGAACCGAACCTATAAACCTAGCTCCCGCCCCCAGTCAAATCAGTTGAAAGCTAGACACCAACCAGCGGTCACTACCCTGCAGTTAACCTCTAGCTCTGCCCTTGTGTTGTTCCGGAGTTGAGATATTCCAGATCCGGCAGACTCCGTGGCAGAGAAGACTAATAGAAGCATCTGTCCATGTACAAGTCCTAACGTGCACCTTATAACCTTCACACAAATTCGTGGGTATATAAGTGTGTAGCCAGCAACGATCGTCAAGAGATCCGACTTGAGAACTTCCTACATATTGGACCACCTGGACGGCCGAGGAACCAGTCGTTAGCCCCCAACATCACCGGAAGCAAGATAACCAGGACCAGATCTACAAATACTATTCAAGATTCATGTTGCTAGTACTAAGTGTTATAGTACTAGTTTGACACTCACTTATTAACTTACTATAAAGTGGCTAAAAACTTGCCCAGTGTAACTCATATTTAACCATTCCATTTGGGGACATACTAAGCGATCAGTGCTCATTAATTAACAGGCGACATTGACTCTCGTAATTACCTTATTCAGATATTAAAAACTATAGTGATACTGATATCTAACGTTCGCCCACTGATTTGTGTTCTACGTATTTCTGCCATAAGAATATAAAACTTAGATCAGTACCCCCATGAGGTTACTAGAGATTTCCGTTTTCTACAATATACGCGTGTCTAATCCTAACTGTGAGCTGCTAGTTGGGCACGAGACCAGCCAGTAAGAGATCAAATCAGTGAAATTGAATTACATGAATATATTGAGGTCTTCCAGTAAAATAAAACTTGCTAATTAAGCCAGTGATCAGAAGATTAATACCTGAACGTTGGAAGTGGGAGACTAGGCTCCATCCAGATCCACTTATGCTAGTGTTGTTCGATTCTATTATATTGTCTTGCACGAGTATTCTGCAGTGGTATATAAATAAACGTGATCGTGTAACTTGTTACCATGTGTTTCTTTGTGTTCTCTATTCCTCATATCTTGTATTGTGCATGCAGCCTTATATACCCAGTCATTTAGAACTCACATTACCCAAGTTAATCCTGTAGAAAAACAGGGCATAACATTGGCGGCAGCGGTGGTTCTTGATTCGGATAAAAGGTTGCATTACACTGCAAGTTTGGAACAGTAGAAGCATGGCAACATCGCGAAATTGGCAGCCACTCACACACATTCCCAAGTATGATGTAAACACATATGATATTGCCACTTACTTAGACATAATAAAACCAGTGTTAGATGTGGCACTTCAAAATGACCGCGAAAAAATCGCCGTTGCATTATTGCACATTATGCAGTTGGGAAAAGCCGTTTCCCAAATTGCTAAACAGGTAACGCCAGAGAGTACCTGGAACCAGTTTCGATCCCTCGTGATCTGGACCTTAGGGCCACTTTTGGGTTCCCTCATCGCCCCCAAAATAATAAAAATCGACGAGATCAAGTATGAAGGGGATATAAATGTGACCCTCATACAATTCTACAGATATGTGAGGACCACGTATAGCTATGAAGATTACGATCAACAAAATGAACTCTTATTCACCGCATTATTAAACATCCTCCCACCCCACATCACCGCCCATATCGACCCGTATGGCTTATTCGAAGAACATATGCTCTCCATCAGAGAAGAATGCCTACTCAGTTCGATGAATCCCCTATTTAACCCTTCAGCCCCTATCCAAGACTCCGTGCACCCTTCCAAAATGACTTCCGGTGAAAGTCCAACCCCAGTGCACTCTTCCTTGCCTCTATCCTCTCTGGCCATCCCTAAATTTTCCCCTGCCCAGCCATCCACCAACGATCATCTTCCATCAATGGTGTTACCCCATAAACCCCATCCTTTTTCTATGCCTGCCAACAAACCACAGCACGTAGAAATGATCACCCCCACAGTAACCAATTCTTTTTCAAATTCACCCCTAAAAAATGCTGCTCAACAACCTGTCATGCCTCTCACTTCCTCATATTCATCACCTGTCCCTCCCTCAAAATGTTCAACCTCTACCAATAACCCCTGTTCTACACCTAACTCTTCCCCCACCAACCCTCCGCAGTCCCCCCAACAAGCCCCGTTTTCTAGCTATGCCTACCTATGTAGGCCTACCAAAACATGTTTTCCCCATGCCCCCAGAAATGTTCAGCTATTCCACAAACAACAAAATTCCCCTTGTCACAGTTTTCCGTCAGTAGCTCCCTTCCACCCCCACACAATTCACACCCCTAGAAAACTTCAAAACCCCAGACTTGACTCGCCCTCTCATGTCAAACAAACTCACCAGTCCCAGATAACCTCTAACCAGACCGAGACTGCCACCAAGAAAATTCCCCAAACTTGTCCTGTTAACAACCCCAAATCAGTACATCACTCCTCCCTCAATAACCCATGTCCTATGCCTAACTCTGCCCCCACTAATCCTCCCCAGTCCCACATAACCTTTAACCAGACCGAGACTGACACCAAGAAAATTCCCCAAATTCGTCCTGTTAACAACCCCAAATCAATACATCAGTCCTCTACCAATAACCCCTATTCTACACCTAACTCTTTCCCCACCAACCCTCCGCAGTCCCCCAACAAATCCCGTTTTCTAACTCGCTCACCTCTCACCACCCTGACCCTCCCACACGCGCCGTTAATCCTCCCCTCACGCGTGACGACCTAGGGACCCAACCATGTTCCCCCCCTTCCCCCAGAAATGCTCAGTTATTCCCCCACCAACAAAATTTCCCTTGTGACAGTTTTCCGTCAGTAGCTCCCTTCCACCCCCCCACAATTCACACCCCTAATAA
The DNA here is from genome assembly GCA_032716605.1 of Paralithodes platypus. Taxonomy (NCBI): domain Eukaryota; kingdom Metazoa; phylum Arthropoda; class Malacostraca; order Decapoda; family Lithodidae; genus Paralithodes; species Paralithodes platypus. The sequence continues at coordinate 1,706,898 of CM064576.1, read as the reverse complement.
ACTTCAAAACCCCACACTTGACTCACCCCCTCATGACAGACAAACCCACCAATACCATATAACCTCTAAACAAACCGTCACTGCCACCGACACACCCCACCACTTTGATCCTCCCACACGCGCCGTTAATCCCCCCCTCACGCGTGACCCCCACCAAAGTGATTTCCCCCCCCTCATGCATACCGAACACCTGCTCACCAGTCGGTCCCCCACCATCATGAGCCCAGCTAAACTTTCAACCTCCACCCATTCCCACCCTGCCAGCCTAACCTCTCACGACCACATTCAGAACGAACAATCACCCCCGTACATAACCCCTACCTCCTTTTTCCCCCCTATCTCTTCACCGTTACCCCACCCGCCCCAAATTCCACCCCCAAAGATCCCGCTCGACAAAATACCACTCCCATCCCAATCCAACCACAAAACTGTTTCCACCTTGGCTAAACCCCAAAATACTCTCTCTCTCGCCCCAAACAACATAATCATCCCCTCAACTTCAACCACTCCTCGAAATCCCATCCATGTCTCTCCCGAAAATAAAATCAGTCCAAAGTCAACCCCTCTCAAACCACAACCCTGCCTGCCCAGACCCCCCCACCATCTCCCTATCAAATCCCCACACCCCAAACCTCCAAACCACCCAATCATAGTAAACTCTCAACCTTCAGCCTTACTCACCCTTCCCCAAACCCCACTCACGACCACAACTCTCTACACAATTCAACCCCTCCCCAGCACCAACCTCTTCCGCAACAACAACCCCGACTCGACCTGCCCGTTTCATCTTTAAAACCCCCCTATCACTACCCCCGACCGAAACCACTTAGACCCCCCTCCAAAACTGGCCCCGGGCCAGCTCGCCCCCAGACCCACATTCCTAACGACAGACCTAACGGTATATCCACCCCTCCCTTCCAAAGTGAAACTGAACCACCAAGGTCAAAGCCACAACCAGCACAACCACCCCTATTACCAGACCGTCACCCGGACTAACGGCGACCCTAAATAACCCCCCCCTGATGATGATGATGATGATATTATTGGACTTAATTTGTTTTGTTTTGATTGTTTTCAATTCCTAAGCGATTGGGCATGATTCTATAAATTTACATGTTTTCCATATACTGTATATTATATGTTTCTTCCCTTAGTCATACTACTTTTCTTGTTAACCTACACTTTTCTGACTATCTTTTAAATTTGTTTTATACATTGTTAAACACTTTACCTCTTCTTAATTTTCCTGTGTTCTTAATTATCTGTTCTTTCTTAAATTTACATGTTTTCCATATACTGTATATATTATTTTTTGTTTCCTTAGTCATACTACTTTTCAGCCACACAACACACACCCCCTCCTTCCCACACACCTCACTCCGACCCCCACGGGGTAAAAATACACACCATTCATACGAAAGGTTAAAGTAAAAACCCCCACTGGACACTTACGTCTACAACGCTCACCTCAAGCCCGGGCAACCGCCCGTCACAACACAGATGACACATTCTTACAGGTATACATTGACTTACAAAAGAAACCTGACCGTCGCTCTCTTGCTTGGTGGAACCTTCTAAATACCCTCAAAATGACCCACCATGACTATGCTTCTTTTTATTTCACCCTTGAGGCTCGAGGATGAGCCTATAATGAAGGAGAGGGAAGTAAAATGCCCCAGAACGAGAAGCCCACCACAGAAGCCACGAACGAACACCACACAGAAACACCCAAAGGAAAGGTCCACAGAACGAAAGGACCAGCTGACCGAGCCAGCCAATTCAGACAGGCCCAAGCAGCTCCAGGCCGCACCTAGATACCCCTTCTAAACTGACCATTTTTCCACACCTCACGTACACTACCCCCTCGTGTCCTACACTCCTAACTACAAAGATGATGAACAGGAATATACATTCATATTAAAAACACCCATGCCCTGTCCCTATGTTGAGCCAATGCCAACACATCAGACAGCCATAATTATATCTATGTATGTTCTTACATCCGAGAAGTAGATGTTATATATCTTAGAAGTTAAAACACCCACGCCTGTCCCTAGACCTCGTATATCATTTCCCATGACGAGTATAGATATAATATTATGTAACCCGTGCTCAGTCGCCCCCTTGCATTGTTCCTCTAGTAACTAAGTGTCTCTATAATATTAACTGCCACCAGTATTGATACGACATAGCGGCACTGTCCTTGTGTCGTATTGTGCCAAGTACAGATCAACCAGGTTTCATCACCTTATTAGGACGACGACTATAATGTCGTCGTTCATCGATGTATTCAATCCTTAGGTTAAGTATCTTTATCCGCCATTGTGTTCACCTTTTTCCAATTACTTTTCCACAATTGACATACGTCTTCCACTTGCCTCCTTCGTATCCACAGTCCACACTACGCCAATTTGCTTCGTGTCATACACCTCTTACCCCAACCAGAGATTGTATAAGATAACCTTAAATGTTACCAGTATCTGTCATAAGTACCCCGAAACAATAACTAAGTACCCCTACGAACTGCCACTTTTGTTGGTATATATATATTTCATAGAAAACGCAGTTCCCAGGGTCAACTAATAGTATCCATAACCCCTTGGACTGATCACATAACTCTATCTTTTCCAGACTCATATACCACCCCATAGTTGCATTCCCCGGTAGCATTTGGCTAACGTACTCCCACTGCCTTTTCAAACTCCAATATCAACTGCAGCCTAATGCCACCCCCACGCCCAGAGACCTTAGGGTCAAATTCCCCTATAGCCCCCCTGAACTCCTCCCCTCTCATTATAAGACCCCGCGCTTCTCTACTCTTGTCCGACCTAGCCTCTCTCTCATACCTCTTGAAGATCCTTGAATTTCCCGTTGCTAACGCTCTCCAACCTTGTATATATATACTCCTATCCAGCCTACCTTCACTTAGTAGGCCAGAACAACATTAGAACTTTACTAACCCCTTGCATGTCATCTATTCTCTTACAACCCATTCACAACCCGGCACCCAATGGTCGTCGGTGCGAGGCTAGCCGCCTCACCAGTAACTAACTTCTATTGCCATACTTCCAGATAAATGTGGCAGAGTTAGCAACCCAGTCTCCACCACATCCAGCAAACCCTACAATTAACAACCAGCCGAGTAAAACCAGCTAGCCAAGGCACCTTCGGTTTTGGTATTAAGGACACCCACATCTGTCTCATACACAGAGGGTTATTACAAACACTGGTGATATGGCAAGCCCCTAGCCACAGCCGCCGGACGACTATCACAGAGAGAGGGCGCCCAGCTCCCCCTTTTGCTCACCCGAGGAGGGAGACCCCCACCCCCGCGGAGGTATACCTGGCCCCTGTTTTGACTTCTGAGTCATTGCCAGGTAGCACAGGAATTCTTCCTATCAATGAAATAACCATGCATGACTAACACCTTTACTAACCTCTATTAACTCACAATAAACCATTTACCTTTCTTGCATACTCTGATCACTAAATTAGCACCTCAGCTATACCATAGAATGAGAATTGAACAATCTAAGAGAGATGCTCCTATCACAGCTGTCCCCATCCTCCTCGCAAAGTAGATCCAGTCTCTCTCCCCTAAATACTTCCAGTATAGCCAAAATAGTACCTCTTACTAAGGCTCAGTTATATTAAAATATGAAGACTTCCTATAGCCATGTGCCACAACAGTAATCACCATCTTACCTAGTCCCCATATCTATTGAGAGCTCAAATAAGTCCATAAGACTCGAGATCCCTACTGTCTACAGGGTCCAGAACCGAGCCTATAAACCTAGCTCCCGCCCCCAGTCAAATCAGTTGAAAGCTAGACACCAACCAGTGGTCACTACCCTGCAGTTAACCTCTAGCTCTGCCCTTGTGTTGTTCCGGAGTTGAGAGATTCCAGATCCGGCAGACTCCGTGGCAGAGAAGACTAATAGAAGCATCTGTCCATGTACAAGTCCTAACGTGCACCTTATAACCTTCACACAAATTCGTGGGTATATAAGTGTGTAGCCAGCAACGATCGTCAAGAGATCCGACTTGAGAACTTCCTACATATTGGACCACCTGGACGGCCGAGGAACCAGTCGTTAGCCCCCAACATCACCGGAAGCAAGATAACCAGGACCAGATCTACAAATACTATTCAAGATTCATGTTGTGATTCATGTGTTATAGTACTAGTTTGACACTCACTTATTAACTTACTATAAAGTGGCTAAAACCTTGCCCAGTGTAACTCATATTTAACCATTCCATTTGGGACATACTAAGCGATCAGTGCTCATTAATTAACAGGCGACATTGACTCTCGTAATTACCTTATTCAGATATTAAAAACTACACTCAACCCTCAGCTATCACTCCTAATTGGTGCAGCTATAGCCGCGCGGTAACCGTAACCGCGATAGCCATACTGATGAACTAATGGGAATAATTCTAATTGGTGCCTGGGTGCCGAATTTGACAACTATTTTTCGTATTTTGCGATTTTTACCTAATAATTTCCACTGAACACTAACATAACATAATTATAATTATAAGAAACATTATAAAAGTAAATATAAGAACATATTACACCATCACATTTACCTTTTTAGGTGTGTTGAGGGATTTAGGTGGGTTGGGTTCCGAGGCTAGGGGTGGCGAATTATTGGCCACTCCTACGTTGCTCTATCTCGTTCAGTATCCCTTCAACATCAAATCCTTCAAATTCTGAAGTGTCATCATCCACTGTATCCAATTCAAGTGCCGTAAGTAAAGGCTGTTCATCGATTTGTTGCCGTGGTCGAGGCTCACCGGAGGGGCCCGGTCGAGGCTCGCCGGAGGGGCCCGGTTGAGGGTGGTCGGAGGGGCCTGGTTGAGGGTGGTCGGAGGGGCCTGGCCGACCACGAAAGAAGTCTGTGATCTGGCGTTGCTGGAGAGAGTTGATATGGGCGTGGTACCTATCCTCATAACCTGCCAAGACCTGATTAAGTAAGGATGTCCTTGTTTCACTGTTCACGTTTGAATCTTGCTCAATAATATGCCGCATCTGTCCACCTAACTCTATGAGGAGTTTTATGTCGCTTATGGGAATGCCGTCCATTTGTGTTTCAACATTCCCTTCATCTTCTGCACTATCCTCCTGTCCTTCTTCGTCCTCCTGGAGTAGGTCTTCTGCTGTAACATTTGCTGGCCTCAACATTTCCCTGATATCCTCGCCAGTTGTCTCTGCAAAACCACGGCCAGCGATCCCTCTTGCCTCCTCTGCCGCTGCCTCTAACTCTGCACCCACTGACTGCAGCTCACCTGCCACTATTACCTGCCTGTCCTCTGGTAGATCCTCCAAAATGTTGTGCCATGCATGGTTGATTGTAGCCGGGGTTACATTCTTCCAGCAATCTACCACCAAGTCTATTGCCTTTTTGACATTGTAATTCTTCCAATACCGAATCACTTTTTTTTCAGATTCGGTATTTGCTTCAGCTTCCTCGTCCTCTCCTTCATCCTCACTATCCACCAACTGCTGAATAAGTTGATTGTCTTGTGTTGCCTGCCGCATCTGACGAAACTGCCGTCGAGAATATGCAGCCTTCACTACCGCAATCACCTCCTGGTCGAGGGGCTGGATTAGGGAGGTTGTGTTGGGAGGCAAGAATTCCACTTTCACATTAGGGTTCTCCGTCCTCATAAGGGGTGAATGGCCAGGGGCATTATCCAGCAGGAGTAGAATGTTAAATCTAACGTTCTTGGCCTTGCAGTACTCCTTAACTTCCGTGACGAATGCTTCCTTAAACAGCCAGTGGACATTTAGGTTGTTCATATCATGCCCCTTGTAAGCCCTAGGCCTCTTGGCACGATGAATGATGGTAGGTTTCAAGCAGCAGTTACCTGAGGCATTCATGGCGAAGAGCAGGGTGAAGCGTTCTTTTATCGCCTTTCTACCCCTAATTTTGGCTGACTTGTTGGTGATAAATGTACGTTTGGGCATTGTCTTCCAATAGAAATTTGTTTCGTCCATGTTAAATATTTGGTCTGGAGTGTATTGTCCCGCTTATATGATGTTTTTCAGGACCTCTGGATATGCACGAGCGGCAGGCCTGTCCCCACTAGCTGCCTCACCCGATACTTTAACACTCTTTACCCGGGAACTGCGGGGAGACTCTTAAGAGTTCCTCCGGCGGACTGCGGGGAGACTCTTAAGAGTGAGTGAAAAAAAAATCAACTTTTGACATCGAAAAAAAAAAAAAAAATTGTTGGCCCCTGGGCCATGCAAAATCTCAGTCCTCTACCTCCCCTCCTTCCCTCCTCTCCTTCAGTTATCACCTATTTTCCCTGTTATTCCCTTATTCTGAGGTATATTTTCGTGCTAACATTAGCGAGTTGCAAGCAGGGTGTTGTCATCACTGATGGCAAGCGAGTGCAAGAGAGAGAGAGAGTATCGATCGACTGTGTCTCAGTGACCTTGGGGGAAATTGGCGGGAAAGCAGCTTGCCTCACCCATACATTATACAACTCGCGGGCTATATCTCCGATTTTGACCATCCAAACGCTGTTTTCACTTGTTTTATTGTTGTTTCAGGTTAATATCTTTATAATCAACTCATAATAGGCGCATATGGATAAGTATTAATGCTATTAATGGTACAATGAATATTTTAGTGACGGAAACACCTCAAATACGTCAGCACAGGGGGACGTTTCCAATTACCCCCATGCGCACTTGTTAGGTTAATTGTATGGTGGCTCATGAACTTGCTAACCCACCCTTTGGAAGCCTGAAATGCTTGGGGGTTATCCACACCAAGCTTACGAGCCACACTTTGATAAATCTCCTTGGCTGTGACCGTAATCTCACGTGTGTCCACGGGCAAGTTCAGCTTTGCCTGCTTATTCAAGTATCGCCCCAACACTTGTTCCGTCTTAAGTAGCACTTTATTAGAACTTCGAAAGGCATTCGATGCAGCAATTGATGGGGCAAGTTTCATGTGACTCTTTATGTTTTCTCGCTTTTGATAAATCCCCCTCACTGTCGATTCATTCACTCCAAACTTCTTTGCCACACTCCTTTTTGTTTCACCCTTGCCTATTAAGTCCACAATTTCCTGTTTCTGAGCATACGTAAGGTTCTTTCTCTTCTTAATGTCTCGATTTGGTGCGGTCACATTACGCTGAGCGAAGGTAGGGGGATTCGGTGCATGACCGTTGGGGTGGGTTAGTAGCTATTGTTCACAGGTATAAAAACACTTCACAGCTTTCACCAGACAACAATGGGGGTACCGGAACAAGTAAGACTGAGAAATTGTAAGTATGGCGGGAGGGTAGGAGGATGGGTGGCAGCCAATCACAGCGCTTGCTTCCCATGAGTCACGCCCAATCAGAGAGCGAGTATCGTAAACGTATGCTTGCCGCCCGCCTGGGAATTCCCAAGCCTGGGAATTTCCAATTTTGTTGTATTTTTGGCCACATTTGGTGCGTGATAGCCAGCTCATAGGCGTGAACGCCATGGTCTGACAGCTTTTGGGGAGCATGCGATAGCTGTGGAACGCGATAGCTAAGTGCATGATAGCTGAGGGTTCAGTGTATAGTGATATCTAACGTTCGCCCACTGATTTGTGTTCTACGTATTTCTGCCATAAGAATATAAAACTTAGATCAGTACCCCCATAAGGTTACTAGAGATTTCCGTGTTCTACAATATACGCGTGTCTAATCCTAACTGTGAGCTGCTACTTGGGCACGCGACCAGCCAGTAAGAGATCAAATCAGTGAAATTGAATTACATGAATATATTGAGGTCTTCCAGTAAAATAAAACTTGCTAATTAAGCCAGTGATCAGAAGATTAATACCTGAACGTTGGAAGTGGGAGACTAGGCTCCATCCAGATCCACTTATGCTAGTGTTGTTCGATTCTATTATATTGTCTTGCACGAGTATTCTGCAGTGGTATAAAAATAAACGTGATCGTGTAACTTGTTACCATGTGTTTCTTTGTGTTCTCTATTTCTCATATCTTGTATTGTGCATGCAGCCTTATATACCCAGTCATTTAGAACTCACATTACCCAAGTTAGTCCTGTAGAAAAACAGGGCATAACAAAAGGTAACAAGGTTTTCTCTGCCCCAATTGGAGATAGTAGTTAGATCAGAATTTAAGTGTTCTATGGCTTCATTCCGTTTGTCGTTGAGGAATTGCTGGCTTGGGCGTTCTGAAAAACTAATGGAGTAGTGTAAGGTTGAGTCATCTGCGTATGAATGGATGGGAGTTGAGGTACAGTTGAGAAGGTCATTTATAAAAATTAGAAAGAGAATAGGAGATAGAACAGAGCCCTGAGGAACACCGGAGTTTATAGGGTGAGGAAGTGAGCGATGGCCGTCCACAACCGCAGCTATGGAACGGCTGGAGGAAATTAGAGACAAAGGCACAGATGGAGGGATAGAAACCGAAGGAGGGTAGTTTAGAAATACAAGATTTGTGCCAGACTCTATCGAAGGCTTTCGATATTGTGTGAGAGGAACCTCCCCACACATGTGAACAATACTCAATACAAGGACGCACTATGCCCCTGTACAGAGCAAGAAGCTGTGCAGGGGTAAAGAACCCCCTAAGGCAGTTGAGCACACCCAGCTTCTGGGAGGCTGCCTTAGCAAGACTGGTAATATGGTCCTTCCAACTGAGAGCAGAAGAAAAAGAGACACCAAGAAAATTGAGAGAAGATGAAGGATTGATTTTTGTATTGTTGAAGAATAAGGGATAGTCCGCAGGGAGTTCCTTACGGGTAGATAGATGGAGAAATTGGGTTTTGGAAGCATTAAAGGTAACAAGGTTTTCTCTGCCCCAATTGGAGATAGTAGTTAGATCAGAATTTAAGTGTTCTATGGCTTCATTCCGTTTGTCGTTGAGGAATTGCTGGCTTGGGCGTTCTGAAAAACTAATGGAGTAGTGTAAGGTTGAGTCGTCTGCGTATGAATGGATGGGAGTTGAGGTACAGTTAAGAAGGTCATTTATAAAAATTAGAAAGAGAATAGGAGATAGAACAGAGCCCTGAGGAACACAGGAGTTTATAGGGTGAGGAAGTGAGCGATGGCGGTCCACAACCGCAGCTATGGAACGGCTGGAGGAAATTAGAGACAAAGGCACAGATGGAGGGATAGAAACCGAAGGAGGGTAGTTTAGAAATACAAGATTTATGCCAGACTCTATCGAAGGCTTTCGATATGTCTAGTGCAATAGAAAAAGTCTCACCGAAGTCCCAAAAGGAGGATGACTAAGAGTTAGTACGATATGAAAGAAGATCACCAGTAGAGCGACCCTTAAAACCCGCAGAGTGCCAGACAATTATTGACCCTATGCATCTGCCAGTGCCAGAGTATTTTTTATTTTTATTTTTTTGGCTAAATCTATCAAGTTGGGTGAGAAAGGAAGGGTAATGGTAAAAAAAACACTCCCCTTGTCCATTTTCGCCAGAAATTAGGTCCCCGATGGTCCCGAATGTAGCTGAATTTTTCAGAGTAAATCATCGACTTTTATGGTATCGGAACGTATAGGTAGGAGGGTGGTGGGAGGGTGGAATTGGGGATGGTGTGGGGAAGGTAGAGGCGTAATGAGGGAAAACTGTACTAAAAATCCAGATGGCGGTGGGGGTCTTATTCAAATGACTATCGTGTGTGATGCACCATTGAGGTGTTTGAGGGCTTTCGTGATTTAAGAGGTTTAATACAGTTTGCACACTTATCTATGACACATAGTTGTGTAGTATATTTTTACTAGATTCATAATATGATGGTTATATACTCGTTAATGCAGTGAATATATAATAATTAACATAATTTGATACATAAATATCAGCTTACTGAACAAGAAATTTAGTTTCATTTAATGTGGTGTGATAGGCTGGGCGAAATTTTAATACTCATTGAAGTATTGTATTTACTTCCTTTTTAGTTACTAACAAATACGTGTTTCAGTAGAAATTGGCTGAACATATGGTATTATATTCTGTAGCTGTAGAATTTGGCAGGTTGAATGTCTGTGCCTGCGCACTATAGTTTCTTTCCTACAAAACAAGGTATCGTGCGCTTTTAAGTTACCAATTTATAATCCACAATCAAATCGGGCAGCTAAATATGTTACCGGCTATATTTCTTATTAGACCAGTGACAGGAAATCAATCAATGTGAATCAGAATGTCATAGAACACAGAGGCAACAAATTACATACGTGGAGATGCAGGAAATTCGAAAAAGATGATGACAAAAAAATGTACAACACTGCCTTTTCCACGGGCGACTGTTTAGGTCGTCAGCTGACCGCGGCGGGATATACGTACTGTAACAGTGTTGCCAAGGTCTTCTTTTGTTCGCACCATTGGGCTAGTTAGGATTCGTTCAGAAGCGTAGATTTGCGAGTTTCCATTTCAAACGATATTATATTCTTGATTTACAGTGTGATGGGGTGGATAGCCTCTGAAGTATTATCCTAACTAACTAACATTGAGGAAAGCGGAATTGGGCTGGTTCTATATACTATTAAAGTTGTAGAGGTGTCGAGTGTTGAGTAGCCTATAGCTAGGCTACATGTCATACAAACGTTCATCATGGCTTTCTGTTGGTTGTACTATACATGTATGGTAGCCTATGTGGTGGTGACTGAATTATACATGTATGGTAGCCTATGTGGTGGTGACTGTACTATACATGTATGGTAGCCTATGTGGTGGTGACTGTACTATACATGTATGGTAGCCTATGTGGTGGTGACTGTACTATACATGTATGGTAGCCTATGTGGTGGTGACTGAACTATACATGTATGGTAGCCTATGTGGTGGTGACTGTACTATACATGTATGGTAGCCTATGTGGTGGTGACTGTACTATACATGTATGGTAGCCTATGTGGTGGTGACTGAACTATACATGTATGGTAGCCTATGTGGTGGTGACTGTACTATACATGTATGGTAGCCTATGTGGTGGTGACTGTACTATACATGTATGGTAGCCTATGTGGTGGTGACTGAACTATACATGTATGGTAGCCTATGTGGTGGTGACTGTACTATACATGTATGGTAGCCTATGTGGTGGTGACTGTACTATACATGTATGGTAGCCTATGTGGTGGTGACTGTACTATACATGTATGGTAGCCTATGTGGTGGTGACTGTACTATACATGTATGGTAGCCTATGTGGTGGTGACTGTACTATACATGTATGGTAGCCTATGTGGTGGTGACTGAACTATACATGTATGGTAGCCTATGTGGTGGTGACTGTACTATACATGTATGGTAGCCTATGTGGTGGTGACTGTACTATACATGTATGGTAGCCTATGTGGTGGTGACTGTACTATACATGTATGGTAGCCTATGTGGTGGTGACTGTACTATACATGTATGGTAGCCTATGTGGTGGTGACTGTACTATACATGTATGGTAGCCTATGTGGTGGTGACTGTACTATACATGTATGGTAGCCTATGTGGTGGTGACTGTACTATACATGTATGGTAGCCTATGTGGTGGTGACTGTACTATACATGTATGGTAGCCTATGTGGTGGTGACTGAACTATACATGTATGGTAGCCTATGTGGTGGTGACTGTACTATACATGTATGGTAGCCTATGTGGTGGTGACTGTACTATACATGTATGGTAGCCTATGTGGTGGTGACTGTACTATACATGTATGGTAGCCTATGTGGTGGTGACTGTACTATACATGTATGGTAGCCTATGTGGTGGTGACTGAACTATACATGTATGGTAGCCTATGTGGTGGTGACTGTACTATACATGTATGGTAGCCTATGTGGTGGTGACTGTACTATACATGTATGGTAGCCTATGTGGTGGTGACTGAACTATACATGTATGGTAGCCTATGTGGTGGTGACTGTACTATACATGTATGGTAGCCTATGTGGTGGTGACTGAACTATACATGTATGGTAGCCTATGTGGTGGTGACTGTACTATACATGTATGGTAGCCTATGTGGTGGTGACTGTACTATACATGTATGGTAGCCTATGTGGTGGTGACTGTACTATACATGTATGGTAGCCTATGTGGTGGTGACTGAATAGCCTAATTAAGTGATTGTTTGTGAGGGGGGATTGGGACATTGATGCAGATTTGATGAGTGCATGATTGTGATAATAATGTATGTGGTATTTCATTAATATTTAAATGATGTGACACATAGGCCACTACTCATACAGTAGGCTATATGGGACTAGGCCTAGTTATATTTGGGGAACTCATAGTATCATGCATGCATGGCTGTTAAAGATAAACATATCAGAAAATGTGTGTGATAGGATTAAAATAGCTGAAATTGTCTGTTGTGCGGTATTAAGTGATTGGGCTACTTTTGGGCGAGTTTGGAGATGTGATGTGCGCTGGCAACCTTGGAATACACACACACACACACACGCACGCACGACACAATCTATAACTGAACATTTTACCTTTATTAAGACTATAATCCACATTATATTAAGATTTCCATCTGTGAGAAACAAATATCTACCGCCATTACTGCTAATGTGCACATAGATGCACAACTAATGTCAAATTTAACAAAGTAAGTTAAATGGGGAATAGACGTTTACTGTCCGAGAAGTTTCGTATAATGACTATTTTGGGTAGCGAACACTGGCATCAATTTATTATGCGCTTGCCAGATCTGAAACTAGTTTATAATTGTATAATCTAATATCCAGTAAAGTGGCAAATGACGATTATTTTATAAGTTCATCTCGAGTTTTTATACATATCATTTTAATTTTAGGACATGGATACCTATCTATTAAAATATTAACAGGACTATTTTTCGAATGGCTGCCATGTGTTTTTGTGGGCCTAATCAAATATGTTTTATTAATCATAAATACTTTGTATATTGGACAATGTACTGAATAGAATGTTAGAGTAATATGTCTGTAACATTCATGACTATAGAAGTCCAGTGATATTTTGATGACTGCGATTTAAAAAATTAAATTCACTCGATGGCAACAAATTAGTGCGGGAAAAATAGCAGACGAATTTTGTATTGTCCCCCATTGACTCGTGTTACAAATATGAAGCCCATTGGTGAGGTAGTTTCGCCACCACGGATTTTCCTTTTTTTCCTTTTCTTCGTACGGATACACTGGAAGTGGGAGGTGGGAGGCGGTTGAGGGTGTGGTGGGGGAAAGGCAAAAGGGTAAGGAACTTGTTATTCACACAAATATGGAACCGATTGGTGCAGTCGTTTCGCCGCCACAGATTTTCCTTTTTTTTCCTTGTGAGGCGACCGATAGTCAGCGAGTGGGTGGAGGAAGGGGGTTATGTTGGTGGTGGCAAGAAGCCAGGGGCCGGATACTCAAAACTCTACCTTAGGTGCAGGCCTTAGTGGTCTTATGGTACCTTCCACTAAGGACAGGATATGGTGCCATAGCTTATGGCGAAATCTCCCATACACAAAGATTTTTCAAAACGTCTTATGTTGTTCGTAAGTCGCTAAGGCGATATATCGCCTTATTCGCACAATATTTCGCTCAACCAATCATACGGACTTATTATTCTTGCATTAAAAAATACCGACCAATCACAAGCGAGATGAACTGAAGTCAGCTGAGTAATGTAAACAAAATGTCACGGATTCGGAGAGAGCTGTCATGTCACCAAGCTATTATTATGTCTTTATTGATAATAAAAGTGATTATCGTAAAAATATAGCCCTCCAAGTAGGCTATGTCAAGGGTAGACAGTTGAAATGCACGCAAGATATAGGCCTAGGCCTAAGCAGGATTGGAAGGGCTGCAGGCTTAGGCCAGAGTTTATTCTAATGAAGCGTAGACCTAGGCCTATTTCAATATAATTACTGATAGGCTACTACAGGCTAGGCTAGGTACTATTGTACCTACACATATGTGTTACGATTTTAAAGATTCGAGTCTTTGAGTTTACAATATAGCCTAGGCCTAGGCCCATTTTTCTTTTTTCTGCTAGGCTAACCTAGCTGCACCTCTATCCATCCCATTAATCACGATTACTATAGGCTAGTAATTAGTTTTATAAGAATAGGCTAGCTCAAATTCACAAGTCTAGCCTAGGCTGAGGCTGGGCATATCATCGCTTAAAATATAGGCCTAGGCATCCGGAAAGCTGCACCTCTATTCATCCCATTAATAACGATAACTAGCCTATAGGTTAGGCTAGTAATTAGTTTTTTAATGAATGGAAATGTTTAATAAGTGCACAGACACGATTGAAGGAGCCCCATTTAGCAATGCTAGCAGCTATATTGAAGTGCACAAGATATAAGCACAATTGTAAGGCCAGAAACTAGTGCAGGGCCTGCATATTTAAGCCAGGGTTTAGTCTAGTGACGCCTAGACCTATTTCAATATAATTATTGACACCACAGCTAGGCTAGGTACTACCGTACTTAATTTCGGCTACTCATAATTATGTGTTACGATTTTATAGATCGAATCGTGGAGTTATACAATGTAAGCTAGGCCTAAGCCTAGGTTATTTTTCTTTTTCGGCTAGGCTAGCCTAGCTTTTTTCTATAGAATAAAATTCAGGGACTTCAGATCAGAGATAAAAAAACGGCAGCCAAAATGAAAGGAAAGGAATAAAACTGGTAAGTTGTCATTATGCTATCCTCAAACCTGTAACCTCATTGAACATCAATTAGGCCTACTTGAGTATTTCCAATGAAAGGATGGGCATTCCCGAATCCCGAGACTGGCAGCCATTTCCGAGAAATTGTCTAGGCTAGGCCTAGCCTGTACGAAAAACACACATGGCTGTAGTGTTACAGCTATGTATGTATATTAGGCTAGTATATACACTGCCTTCGGCCTATTTACCAAGTGTTCTTTAAATTTGTTCAAGGAATAGGCCTAGCCTATAGGACCTAGGCTAGCCTAGTGTTCTATTGTGTTTCATGATAAATCTACAGTTATACTACCCCTATTTTGTAGCTATTCTGTTGGTACTAATAGGTTAATATTATTAGTAGCAGACTTAGTATGGTTTGATGATGCGCGGAATTGTATATTTGACTTGAAATAGATACATTGAAGTATTACAAACCTTCGCGAACCCATAAACAGGGAACGTGAGCTGGGTTTAGACCGGTCGTGAGACAGGTTAGTTTTCGGTTAGGTTAGGCTAATGTTAAAAATACTAAAATGCGACGGTCCTCGGTATTAAATAACACTGTATATCAAATAAAAAATAAAAAACAACACATTACCTGAGAAACTTTGTTTACATTCATGACTGATTATTTGCAATATATAGTATAGTACCCGGTATTACAATGTTATAATTATTTTGATTTTTTTTTTTTTTATGCCAAGTCCAATGTTGAATATGTGAAGAATGAGTAGGATAAATTCAAGATACATTTACTTATTATGCCTTGCAATACAGCTACTCTCATACATACAGGTACTGTATTGTAGTTTTCAAGCAGCTATCATACTTTTGAGAATAACGTATCCCACTCTTTGATAATAGTTTCTTATCTTATACTCGTACTGGCAGAGTAGATGTACGGTAGGTAGAATCAAATTCCAATGGTAGGGTATGAAGGTAAACAATTTTATTTCCTGTCTTTTATTATGAAAAATGTAATTTAGTTCTATAATAGCCTACTGTATGCATAAAACAAGAAGTACAGTATCTGCATTATCGCGATGTGTTCTACAAAGGATATATATTATACAATAAGATGGCTGTGATATTATCTACCTTTGTATGTAAGAAGTTGTGATTATATTTTGTTAAATACATGAGATACGGTAGTAAAATAGCCTCTTCTATACAATAACCTAATATAAATATACAAAAAATATCTTATAGAACTTTGAAAACAGGATAACAATGACCTGTTGTATTGGCTTCATAAACATGTCGAAATGAAAATGCAAAACTAAGAAATCTAAACAGGAACCAAACATTATGAAGACAATAGAAATGCTCAAAATCATAAGGTGGATATAACGCATTAATGATTTAGAAGATTAACCTATAGTCATAGCCTACATTCAAATAAAATGAAAGCTTCATGGAAAATAATATATTTTAACTACTGTATATTCTTACTCCACCATACTGTACATAGATGCTTAGTGTAAAGACACCAACTTATAATCCCATTACTCAAAAATAATAATGGTACCGGTAACTAAAAAAGGAATAAACAACCTAGATTTCTTGGGTTCATATTGCAATGAGCCACCAGAGTGATGAAGGGATCTAAATCTAGATTTAAGTAGCCCAAATGTCTGTTCAATGATCACTCTGGTGCTTGTGTGACCTCGGTTATACCGTTCCTCTGCTGGAGTACTGGGATTTGAGAATAGGGTGAGGAGGAACAGCTCCAAGGGGTAGCCACTATCACCTGAAAGTAAATGCGAATTAGGCCTACTTGCATTAGGAAAACGCTAACTTTATTGTAAGCGAATGAAAGATTACTGTCTAAAATATGCAAATAATGTACAAGCAAGCATAAATGACGTCACACTCATTTATATCGGTACTGAAGGGAAGCGAGATAATAAAAATATAAAATACTGTATTATTGGAGTCAAAACTTGGGTTCTAATTTTTCAAAAATGTGCATTGGTATAACCTTTCATATGCTCGTGCCTATACCTAACTGGCATGTCCTAATAATATAATAATAACACCGAGCAGTTCCATTATGTTCAAGCTTCTTTCACTACTGGTACCGGTACTATAATTATGAGAACTTAGTTTTGTTATTATTACATAGCCTAGGCTATTCCACATATATTGTGAGTTTAAGAAAATATTCACAAAACAGTGTTTTAATTTAGGGTTTGATTTTGTCAAAAGCAATGAACATTAACCCTTACAAACGGGATGACACTAGATGACGTTAATAGGGTTGTGGGAAAATATAACCGAAACTACCATTAATTTTCCCATGGTTTTTCCCTTGGTTTTAGGTAGTTTTCATCATTATACAGTAGTTTAAATTAGTCACAATCCCCGGAAAATGTTATTTTTCCCATTATCCAACAATCTTAAAACACTCAGATGTAAGACATTTTCAAAGATACCGGTAATAGGCCTATACAATATTTTTTTCCTTTGGATACAGGATGGGTTGAGGGGGGGCTTTATCCCCCCTCACCCCCCCATGAATGATTGAAATCAGCATCTATTTTAACAGTAGCCTAAGGGGCTTAATAAGATAAGAGGCTACCGGTACCATAAAACAAAATTAGCCTCTGGTGGATGGGCCTGTTGGGGCATTAGGTTATATTCTTTAATATGTGTAGGCCTACCTAATGATCTAAATTAGGTCCAAATTAGGCTAGGCCTACACTTTAAGATTTATCTTTCCAAGGAAACTTATTAGGCAAACATGAACAGTGTACTGTACTGTGTTACCAGTACCTTTTACACTATAATTAAAGGTGCTGACTTCTCAAACCATGCAATAATACTTTTAAATTAGGCCTGTTAGAAGTTAGGCTAAAATTCAACTATGGTAATTCAGTCTCCCATTTTTGGATGCAATTGTTTTAAAGATCAATATGACCTTGGCTCCAGGCATAGGCCTAGGCCTATAATCACTGCAAATCAAATTAAACAATAATTGTAAGAACTGTAACCTATTAATAAATACTGTATTCAAAATAGGCCTAGGCCTAATTAAGCAAAGTACTGTACCAGTAATTTAAATACTGCATGTGCACAAATTCAACGGACTTGCTAAGAATTTCAGTCACTAACACTTGAGTTAGGGTTTAATTCTAGTTTCGCTTTCACAGCATACTCATAAATTTCTATGGCTACTTTAGAGTTGTCATATACCATACTTAATTCCTATATATGTCCAAAGCGGCGGAAATGCATTATAAGGAATTATACCTACTGTAAAAAAAAATCTCCCCATATGCGGCACCATAGCTATTACATAATACTAGGTTAGGTTAGGTAAGGTTGTTAGGTTAGGCTAATGTCGTTAATGTAGTTTATTATCATTATATTACGTCTTTTACCCAGCAATTTCCCTGATATTCATAGTTGGTCGGGAAGCTATGCCTTTACAACGGCGCCTCCCTTTTGTCGCTCTGTACGTGAAACTAGAATTTTACCCAAAATAGGCCTAGGCCTAATTAAGCAAAGTACTGTACCAGTAATTTAAATACTGCATGTGCACAAATTCAACGGACTTGCTAAGAATTTCAGAGTCACTAACACTTGAGTATGTGTGGGAATGGCATGGCCTCTTCTTGTCCGCCTAGCAAGAAGTGGGTCCATTTCTTGACATAGGCCTAGCCTAAAGCAATTAATTCATGCCGAGGAAATTTGTAATATCTCAGCAAGTGTGCATCGCTAACATAGAGAGGGTCGAGTGGGTCTCTACCGTCTCTATACCTTCTTTCAAGTCTTAAATTACGACGAAAGAGGTAGGCTGCCACTAGCTCCATGATAGAAAGTCGGGTGAACAGTATATATCCAAGTAGTAAGTATAAAAAACGCAACGAAACGGTTGTTGTTGTTGCAGGGTCGTCGTCTGCTTTCTGCAGTTGTCAAGCATTCCTACTCCAGCAACGCCTTGGTATCGGCTTCCTCCCAGTTCAGTTTATAGGTACTGCCTTGTTGACTGTTCCTCCATTGGCGAAGTTGCTTAGTTTAGATTCCACCTTAGCGACTTAGAACACCCCACGGAGGTGTCCATAAGCTAAGGCGGCAGTCGGCCATGTTTTTCAAGATGGCTGCTCCCATGTTAAGCTTTGAGTATGGCCTCACAAGGACATAAGGCAGCAGTTGGGAGATATGGCGCCATAAATCGCCCATGAAATCTTTGTGTATCCGGCCCCAGAAGGGTAAGGTTACATGTGGTAGAAATATGAAAGCCATAGGTGCAGTCGTTTCGCTGCTACGATTTTTTTCTCGGCGAGTAGGGTGTATTGAAACAACTGTTACAGACCATGATGAACACATTGTACAATGGAAAATATACATAATGTTGTATCACATTTTTCCCATAAATGTGTTATTTTAGAGATAAATTACTTTTTAGATATGTAGCAAAACAGGGTTACAAATAAAGCACTATATTATTAATACATGATAAGACTATTTATTAACGACTTAGATATAGGGAAAGCATGGGTTTACCTATTCACACATTAGTAGTTACGAAATAAAAGTATCTTAGAATGTGGTGATGATATTATGTGGTTAGCAGAAAAATACTAATTATTAGCAACATATTAGCGTAAACAAAATATGTAACATTTGTAACTCTGGTCATGGGACATAATGCTGATGCCCAAGTCTGGGTCGGGTATCCGAACGAAGCAGAAGGTAATTCAATATTTTATGAAGCTTAGTTATATTGGGGGCTGATCGTTCTCGCGCAATTGTTACGTATTTAATGAAGATAGTATACTGCATGTACAGTTATGTTCAGGAATGAAGAGTCATCGAGCAATACGAAAAGTTATAGGAGCCAAATGTTACATACCGTACAATTGTGATCACGCATACCTGACCAAACACTCATGTTATAAAAGAGCGAGGTTAAAGAAAATTAATGACATACACAGACATACAGACACACACACATAAACCTCTCATTTCCATGTTTATGAAAGGTAAATAAAATAAACGTGACAAAGGGAGACGTGTGTGTGTGTGTGTGTGTATGTGTCTGTGTGAAGTGAAGTTTGCTTAATCATTGCTCGTCTCAATTATAACGTCGTCATCGACTATTACTGACAATATTGGTGTGTAACAGTTATCCTGTACAAATAATAGGTTAAATATTTGGAAACAGGCATGATATCATGTCCACGCCGATAATTCGATATTTGAGCAGATTAGAGTGGAATCCGAAGCTTCATAAAACGCCTCGAATAATTTTGCAAAACTGTATTACATCACTTGGTGGGAATTATGCAGTATTTGTTTAAATTAATCTTCTTATTACACTGTAATGACCATGTACAGTCACGAGCACAAATACTCCGACACCGACCAAATAATGTTCGCCCCTTTGTCTCCAAAGGTATTGCAAAACTTAGTATTCAAACTCATAATTATTTCTGTATTTCATTCTAGCTACCGTCAAACGATTTTATTCAGCTAAGTATAAACCCCTAGTGATGAAGGAGTTGACGTTATCTGGTTGATGTCGCAGCATTTATGCTCGTGACTGCACAGCAATGGTAATTAATTCTGATCGATTTAGAAGTGTCGAACTGATTAAAGAAATCTCTGATATTCAAATAACCCAGTATAAATTAGTTAGGAGATTCAATTCAACCCGAGACCGCTTCGAATATGTTTGTATTGAACAAATGTTCACAACTGTACAATACATTAAATAACATTGGGCAATAACTTCGTAATGCCCACATTTTGTGGTTCTATGTATCATTCAACATTGGTAATAATTACTAACATATGCCAGTAATATCTGCAGACCACTTGAAGATCGTAATTTGTTTCGTCCAAGATGTTTCCTATGTTGAAAGAAAGATACATAAATGTTTGATGTAAACAGAAAATATTTTTAGTTGTAAAGGGTTTATAAAGGGAACATAAATTACATTATGTCAACCCGAAAAATAATCATGTTTATAATTCAACATTCCTGGGTATAAACTAGGAAATTGGGGGGAGAAAGGGGTGGGGGTGGGGGTGTGAAGGGGGAGACCAATGCCAGTGTTCGGTTTATAGCACATGCTTGGACGACACTGATTATTTTACTGTATATCCTGTTAATCATTAATGCTTAATTATTTTATATTTCATTATAGAATAAAGTGAACTTGTTTTTTTAATCTGTACTTAGCAGTTAAAGTCTGTAAGTATTGTTTCAATACACCCTAGACCTGGCACTGGGCGTGACAAGACCCTAGTCCGTATATATACGGACCTGGCACTCAGGGGGTTAAGGAAGCCATACTGGCGATCTGAGAGCAGATTATGAGAAGAGAAATGCTTGCGAAATTTGGAAGCAAGAATAGTTTCAAAAACTTTAGAAATACAAGAGATGTTGTATGTAATGTGTTTGTAGTATAATCTATTGATAGGAAGAGAAGGTGTTTTGGAGGGCAGCCTGGGGTTGCCCTCAATATTGATGAGGCACAGAAAGGATCAACTAGGGATGCCAGGTGGTGATGCAGGAGTACCAGCTGTTCTTATCATCCACCTGTAGCATATGCGTCAAATGAAACTTATTATAGTAAATACAAATTTTTGACAGTAATTATGTCATATATTTAATTGTTTGTGTCAAATTCCATTATCCTTTCAAATATGTAAAGAAATAACACATCAAGAAGGCAAAACATGCTGTAGTATAGGCCCATAATATACCTAGATATATGTTATCAAGAACAAAGACAGTTGTCATTGTTAAACACCTGTTTTGAAATATATGAAATGTAATGTTCACATTCATATACTTCTTCATTCCATCCTTCCTCCTCCTAGTCGGTCTACTTCTCCCTCTCTGTCCTTCCACCTCGCTCTCATACACTCTCTTAGTCATTCTCTCGCTTTCCATACAATCCATATGGCCGGACCATCTCAGGTGTTCCTTTTCACACTTTCCAGCACATCTACATCCACACCACACCTCTCTCTTACTTCCTCATTCGTCTGTCTATCCCTCCATGTAACTCAGCACGCACTTCTCAAGAACTCATTTCCACCCCTCTCACTCTTGGTCTGAGTCTCTCCACCAACGTCCATGCTTCGCTCCCTTAGTCAATGTCGGGATTATCACACTGTCATGCAAGGACTTCTTTTCTTCCATGCTGACCACCCTATTTCTTCTTACTGCTTTCAGCATTCTTACAACCCTCTTCCCCTGTTGCACCCTCTCCCGCACTTCTTCAATCATACTCAACACACTGCCCAAATACTTAAATGAGCTGACATTCTCCATATCCTGACCGTTTAACCCCTCCTCACACTCTGTGGCTGCACCCGTTTCAAAGACCACAACCTTACTCTTCCCCGCATTTTCCTTCAGATTCTGTTTTTCACTGAGGTCTTCTGTTGTAAAAACTGATGCAAAGAAGGTATTGAGGGCATTATCATTTGTACTTCGTCTTTGGTGTATTCTCCATTTTCATCGACTAACTGTCCAACAGTTGAAGTAACTACTTTTTTCTTTCTGATGTAACTATAGAATTCTTTCGTTTTTTGTTTTACATTGATTGGCAACATTTAACTCCAGGGTCTTTTTACTTTGCTCAATTAACTTTTTGGCTTTGTGTCGTAGTTCTACAAATTGCACCTGTTCTTCGTCATTTTGTGAGGATTTTAATTTATCATTAGAACATAAGAACATAAGAACATAAGAAAATGGGAGTCTGCAGAAAGCCGATTGGCCTAAGCAAGGCAGATCCCTGTCCCACACAACCCCAATTACAAAGCCCAATTATAGGCTCAACACTCTAATACCCTGAGGATCATCTAACCAAAACGGTTAGAGATTAACTCAGGATTACGGGGGTCTGCAGAGCGCTGATTGGCCCAACCCTGCTGATCCCCCTTCACACCCAACCCTTCTCGTCCATATGCTTATCCAATTTTATCTTAAAGCTCCCTATCGTTTTTAATCCCACTATAGCACTTGGTAGTCCATTCCACCCATCTACAACTCTGTTACCAAACCAATATTTGCCTATATCTTTTCTGAAACGAAATTTATCTAATTTGAAACCATTGGTACGAGTTCTTTCGCTATCACTGAGCTTTAGTACATTTGTCATGTTCCCTTTGTTAATCCCACTAACCCACTTGAACACCTCTATCATATCCCCTCTAACTCTGCGTCTCTCTAACGAATGTAAGCCTAATTTCTTCAACCTTTCTTTATACGGAAGATTTCTAATATTATGGATAATTTTTGTCATTCTACGCTGTACTCTCTCCAATGAATCTATGTCCATTCTGTAATAAGGACACCAAAATTGAACAGCATAATCCATATGGGGTCTAACTAATGACAAGTAAAGTTTTAAGATAACATCAGCAGTTCTATTACTCACACTCCTAGAGATGAACCCGAGAATCCTGTTTGCCTTGTTTCGAACGCTTATACACTGTTGTCTAGGCTTCAAATCATTGCTAACAAACACACCTAGATCTTTCTCACAATTCGAGTTTTCTAATTCCACATTAGCTAGTTTATATTTAACATTTGTATGTATCTTCCCTATCTTTAATACCTTGCATTTGTCAATGTTAAACTTCATCTGCCAATTTACTGACCATTCGTGTAAGGTATCTAGATCCCTTTGGAGGCACTCTATATCTCTATCTGAATCAATTGTTCTCCCCATTTTGGTATCGTCTGCAAATTTACTTATCCTACTAGTTATACCTAAATCAAGGTCATTTATGTATATAACAAACAACAGAGGACCTAATACAGATCCCTGGGGGACACCACTTTTGACTGCTCCCCATTCTGACTTCGTACCATTTATGCTGACTCTCTGCTTCCTACCAATTAGCCATGACCTAATCCATCCCAACAACGCCCCACCTATTCCATGCGCCTCAACCTTTCTCATCAATCTCTCATGGGGGACTCTGTCGAAAGCTTTACTGAAATCTAAATATATTATATCATATGACTTGTCATTATCTACTGCTTCATATACCTCTGAGAAAAAACTAAGCAAATTAGTAAGGCAAGAACGTCCCTGAGTGAATCCATGCTGAGAAGAATTTATTAAATTAAATGTATCTAAGTGGTTTCTAATTTTACTAGCAATAATTGACTCTAGTAGCTTTCCTATGATTGATGTAAGACTAATGGGACGGTAATTGGATGCTATTGATTTGTCACCTTTTTTGAAGATCGGAACTACGTTTGCAAGCTTCCAAGCTTCTGGAACTATACCTGTCTCCAATGACTTGTTAAATAAAAATGTTAATGGGTAACTTAACTCATCCCTACATTCTTTTAATACTCTAGCATATACCTCATCAGGACCAGGCGATTTATGAGGTTTCAGTCTGTCAATTTCCTTAAGCACATCATTTCTACTTATAGTAACCGTACTTAACCTATTTTCTATACTATCGCTATATACCTTACGGACTTCTGGAAACTGTGCCAAATTTTCATTAGTGAAAACGGAAAGAAATTGACTATTTAATGTACTGCACATTTCTAAATCATTTTCTGTCATTTCTCCTATCGAAGTTTTAAGGGGACCAATTACATCTCTAACCTTGGATTTATATAGTTGGTAAAAAGCTTTAGGATTATTTTTTGAGTCATTGGCAACCTTAATTTCATAATTTCTTTTTTCTTTCCTAATATCCTTTTTTACCTGTCTTGATAGATTCTGATAGTAAGCAAGTAGGTGAATTTCGCCTTTCCTAATTTTTGTATATATTCCTCTCTTTTGTCCTAGAAGATCTAATAGTCTATTATTCATCCATTTGGGTTGGTTCTGTGTTGATCTAAATTTTCTTTTGGGGATGTATTTATTTTGTGCATTGAATACTGACTTGATAAAATTATCGTATGTATCTACCAAGGTTGACGTCTCTTCCTGACTTAAGATGACAGGTGCCTGAGCAGGGGTACACTCATTTGGACACCTGGATCGACTTAATTTTTTGACCATAGGGTCAGCTAATAGGGCTCTTCTTAACCCACCATAATTGGCTTTTCTAAAGTCAGGTATTAATGTGGTATTCTCTCTGGTATTACCTTTCCATTGTATATTAAAATACACAGAATTGTGGTCACTATTTCCTAGGTGGTCCCCTATCTCTACATTATTTACCATATGTTCATTGTTACTGAAAACTAAATCGAGAATATTATTACCTCTAGTCGGCGTATCTATGAATTGAAATAAAAAACTATCTTGTACTACCTCTATAAACTCCTCAGAATCAGAGTCTCCTATTTGATGCTGCCAATCTATATTCGGAAAATTAAAATCCCCCATAATGCACACATTGCTAAACCTTGATGCCATTTTAATTTCCTCCCATAATGACGTTCCGTCATTTCTACTCATATTTGGCGGTCTATACATAACTCCAATAACTATGGTCTCACTACCTTCGTTAACCTCTACCCAAACACTTTCATTATCGTTATTTAGTCTAATACCTGATTTAATACAGCTTTTTAATGTACTCCTGACAAACACTGCTATACCGCCACCCCTCTTACTTGTTCGGTCATATTTAAACAAACTATATCCTGGTATATCAAATTCTGCTAAAAAATGCCTGGTTTCTGTATTAATCCACGTTTCAGTTAGCGCTATTATGTCTATTTTCTTTGCTAACAAGGGCTCTAAGTTCGTTCATTTTGTTACAGAGACTCCTACAGTTTGTGTAATATACTTTCAATTTACTTCTTTTCTTTATACCTAATTTACCTTTATTTCTAACGACATTTCCATCTTCCGTTGCACCATCACTACTATCATTTGCAATATAGTCATCATTTTAGCATGAGACTGAATATCCTTATCGCTTTCGCCTGACGCTAAAATTGTTCCATTTAACCTCTCATTTACACTCTCAATAGTTCTGTTCAAAACCCCACAACCACCCTATCTAAAGAACTAGCTAATGTAGAAACCCCTAACCGTGAAAGATGAACCCCATCCCTTGCGTACATCCCATCTCTCCCATAGAAACTATCCCAGTTATCAATGAATGGTATTGCTTTTTCTTTGCAATATTTCTCCAAACGGCAATTGACACCAATTGCCCTGGATGTCCATTCCTTGGGAACTCCTCTTCTGGGTAGGATACAATGTACTACCGGGATCCCTCCCTTCATCCTAACTTTATTTAACACATCCCGATACTGCTGCAGCAGTTCCTCACTTCTACCCTTACCAACATCGTTACTCCAATTCTATCGTCCAATTAGCTTAACCTCAGTTGTATGTAAAATGCTAGAAACGGTCATACGAGACAGACTCGTAAATCACTTGGAGGAAAATAACATACTTAAAGATACTCAACACGGCTTTCGTAAAAAACGTTCCTGTTTAACAAACCTCTTAGACTTCTTCCACGATATCCTCAACCTCTACGATGAGAGTAAAGCTGTAGATATTATATACCTTGATTTTCAAAAGGCCTTTGACAAAGTTCCCCACAAACGTTTACTGCTAAAACTAAAAGCGCATGGAATACAAGACGTGTGTTGAAATGGATAGAAAATTGGCTCAGCAACAGAAGCAAAGGGTAGTCATAAACGGTAAGGCAACTAAATGGACCAATGTAAGTAGCGGGGTACCCAGGGATCGGTACTAGGACCAATCTCTTTCTAATTTACATCAACGACATAGATGAGGTCTCACCTGCACAATCTCAAAATTTGCTGACGATACAAAATTGCAAATAGCGTACTCTCAAAAGAACAAGTTGACGATATGCAACACAATCTAGATAAATTGTCATGTTGGGCCCAAATTTGGCAAATGAGTTTCAATGCGGATAAATGTAAAGTACTACATGTCGGATACCTAAATGAGAAAGCAAGCTATTCGATGAATGGCACTCAGCTTAAGAATGTAAACAGAGAAACTGATCTGGGAGTAACAATATCGAGTAACCTAAAACCGAGTCAACAATGTTCAGAAGTTGTTAAGAAGGCAAACAAATAATTGGCTTTATAGGCAGGTCATTTGAGCATAAATCCAAAGAAGTTATCCTAACCCTTTACAATTCCTTAGTCCGCCCTCTTCTGGAATACTGCGTTCAATCCTGGTGCCCTTATTACCAAAAAGATATAAAACAAGCTAGAACGAGTTCAACGTAGAGTTACCAAAATGATACCTAGCCTAAAGAACAAACCATACGAAGAGCGTCTTAGAGAATTAAATCAATTTCCTTTAACCCAGCGCAGATTAAGAGGCGACTTAATTCAAGTGTTCAAAATCATCAAAGGCATCGACAATATGAACTGTAGTAAGTACTTCACTATCGACCAATCTAATTACACGCGGGGAAACGGTTGCAAAATTATTGGTAAATCTTTTAACTCACACGAATCTAAGAATTTCTTCTTCAATCGAGTAGTCAACTTATGGAATGTGCTTCCGAGACGTTATAGACTGCAGCACCGTTGATTCATTTAAATTTCGCCTAGACAAATATCTCGCATCAAACCCGCGACTGACTGCGTTTGTAAATGAATAACTTTATCCTCCCCTCAGTTACTAACCCATATGTCCCCTACTAACTTCCTAGTCCTGCCACGTTAGTGGCAGGGCAGTAGTTCCCTTTCCAATGTTCCCTTACCCACTCTAAACCACTGTTTGGACACTTGATCCTCAGTGTTTTGGAGGACAAGCAACCTAGAAGGGTCACTAGATCTGTTGTTGCTTGATTTCCTTTGTACTCCTTTGTACTTTGTACTCCCGGCACTGAGACAGATAATGGGGTTATCTCCACTATCTTCCAAGATGTGGTCCATCTTCTCTAAAACCCTCCCAACTCCATGGCCAGGCAGACACACAACCTTCCTAAGTTTAGTGCGGGTAGCCCTAACTAAATGTCTTACCATGGAGTCGCCCACAATCGACACAGACTTACCTTCTCGGGACACAGACTTACCTTTCCCTCGGGAGGATCCAGCAGCTGCAGTTGGAGAACCCCTGGTGGTGGCAGAAGCTCCCTTGGTGGTGGTGGTGGTGGGGGTAGTGGTGGTGGTAGGTAGCACAGCGTCAGAGGTTGGAGCTGAGTCGGCGGCAGGCACTTCGGTTATCCCTCCCTTATCCTGACTATCTTTTCCCTCACATTCGTCTCGCAAAGGAGAGAATGTATTTGTCACACTCATACCTATTCTACTATCCTGTAGAAAATTAGCAAACTTTTTAGCAAGCAGACAGTCTGAAATATCTTTATTCCACCATTTGGGCTTATCATTATGGTCTCTACGCCATCCACTGCTCTTCCTTGTATTTCTTTCGTGACTCCATTCATATATATATATTGAACAATCATGGGAACATCACACACCCTTGTTTCAACACAACATTCAGATCAAAGAACTCGCTCTGCTCATTATCCACACATACTGATGCCTTTGCACCCTCATGCATGCTCTTCACTGCTTTCAGCAACTTGCCATCTAATCCATATATTCTAAGAATTTTCCACATACCTTCTCTATCCACTCTGTCATAGGCCTTCTCCAAGTCCAGAAAGGCAACATACAACTTTTGTTGCTTCACCAGATATCTCTCCACAACACATTTCAGGGCAAAATCTGATCAACATACCCTCTTCCCTTCCTAAACCCGCCCTGTTCATCACCTATCCATTTCTCAGTTCTCGCTCTCACTCTCTCAATCATTACGTACCCTACTGTACAGTCACCTTCCCTAATACACTTAGAAGACATATTTTCCAGTGGTTACCACACACTCCTCTTTCCCCTTTACCCTTATACAGGGGGGCTAGAGTATGCCTGTCTTCCAGTCATCAGGTGCACTCCCTTTCTCCCATGCTAGTTTGCACATTTTCCATACCCATTCGATCACTATCTCACCACCATACCTAAGCATTTCTCCACACACTCCATCTATTCCTGATGCTTTACCCATTTTCACTCTTTTCATGGCTTCACACACTTCTGACCTCCTGATCCCCACCTCCTCCTCTATTACTTCTCTTCTTCTCCCTCCCATACCACATCCAACTATGTTTGCTGGCGCTTCATTCCTTACATTCAGCAATTCGTTGAAGTACTCCCTCCATCTTTCGACTCTCTATTCTTTCTCGGCTATTACTCGTCCATTCTTATCTTTCACACCCCTTACGATTTCCCTTGCTACCTTCGCTTACTGTCTTGACTTCTTTCCAGAACAATCTCTTACACTCACTCCATTTAACACTCAGATTCCTTCCAAACTCCTCATCTACTATTTTCTTACTTCCCTTCACTACTCTCTTTACCACTCTCTTTTTCTCTAAGTACCTTGCACTTGTAATAGTAATAGAAGTTTATTTAGCCTCAACAGTAATACATTGAAAATACACAAAGTTATATAATATATCGAGGCTGAGCCTGTTAAATGTGGACATTTTTTACAGGCTCATAATTGATCTAAAATTGTGAAACAACACCTAGTACAAAAGACATAAAATGTGTATTTCATTAGCAGGTTTACTGATAATTGTATTTAGGTACAGTGTAGTACAGAAATGTAAGTGACTATTGATATGATATTTTGTTTAAAATAGTTAGTATTTTATTTAATGTAGGACAAAACTAATATAGGAAAATCATACAAGAAAATTGCATTCTTTAATTGATACTGTTAATATTGTGATAAGATTAAGAAACCTAATATTGAATAATGATATGGCTCTTCACTTTTAACTATGAATATTAAAGCATTATTAAAGGATCTAATTTCTTGAGGTAAGGTATTACACATAAGACGTCCAGAATATGTAATAAATCGTTTCGTTAAATCGTTATGTGGTTTTGGGTCGCAAGCCAATTTGAATGGGTAGCCAAGGATCTCTGAGATTTAGGTTATTATTGTTCATATTTCTTGTAATTAATATCTCGTTGTTAATCAATACTTGGTTCCTAAGTCATATTTATATTGATTCGCTAAAGCCAGATGACTTTTTCAGCTTAGAAATACTCCCCAACACCTACGCTGCAATTACATTCTAAATCTAGCCGTTGGTATATGGGAGGTGGAGGGAGGGAGTGAATTAATTACGGTGGAGTACCAGTGTTGTCTTTTAACGGTTCTCCTGCAAACATCTAGCAGTTAGCTGTAATCCTGGTAAACCTGGCCAGTACATAATCAAATATGGTGATAGTACAAATATAGAGGACAATAAGTTCATATTGGATGACGATGGTAACGATAGTATGCAGTAAAAATAAGAATGTGTTACTTATGGATCTCAGACGCACATTTAAGATGATTTAGCACTCTCAAAAGCCATTCCATCCAAGAAGAGCTCTATGAATAGTTAAAAAATGCACAGACCGTGGAGGCAGAGTTGAGTGTCAGTTATGTTTGAACTGCTCGAATGGCATAGGATTAGTGTGGCCTAAGTATTTTGCACCAGCAATTACTCTGATAATTTTCTTCTGCAGCAAGACTAAGGGTTGCAGTTTGGTTCTGGTAGCTGCTCCCCATACCACGTTACAGTATTGAAGATACGGATATGTCAGGCTGTAATACAGACTCACCAAGGGTTCATTCGTCAAATGATTTTCTACCTTGTAAATTATGCCTAAGCTTTTAGATATGTTTTCCTGAACATACCGAATGTGATCTATCCAGGTTAGCTTTTCATCTACACAAACACTAATAAATGTTGTCGAGCGGCACCTTGCAATTGATTTATCACCCAAGACTATATCAGGTTCTATTTCTAAATGGTCATTACCAGAAAATAATATATAATGTATTTTGTATAAATTAATAGATAACTTATTTGCTACTAACCATGTAAAGACTTTAACAAGGTTTGTATTGATAACATTAATTAGAGTTGCCATGTTGGGACTTGAATAAAACACATTGGTGTCATCAGCAAAAGGCACACACCTTATAATATCTGAGCAATTTACTAAACCATTAATGTAAAGAAGGAACAACAGTGGACCTAGTGTTGTTCCTTGTGGAACACCCATAGATACCGATGCATATTCAGACCTCACTCCACCTATTTCTGTATATTGAAAGCGGTTTGACAGATAACTTTTCAACCAATCATGTGATGTTTGTCTTATCCCATAATGTTTTATTTTAAGAACATAAGAACATAAGAAAATGGGAGTCTGCAGAAAGCCGATTGGCCTAAGCAAGGCAGATCCCTGTCCCACACAACCCCAGTTCAATTACAAAGCCCAATTATAGGCTCAACACTCTAATACCCTGAGGATCATCTTACCAAAACGGTTAGAGATTAACGCAGGATTATGGGGGTATGCAGAGTGCTGATTGGCCCAACCCGGCTGATTTTATATAAATTTATGGTCAATTGTATCGAATTCCTTTTTCAGATCCAAGAATACTCCAATTGTGTAATCACCTTTATCTATAGCTTCTGTGATGTTAATTTAATTTCATTAACCGAGTTTAGGAGTAAAGTTGGTTAGTGGAGAGAACATAATAATGTGCTTAATTACATTTAGTATAGCGAAGTGAGGCGAAATATTTTTGCGGAATCCAAATTGTTCGTACAAGAATTCGGCTTTTCTTCATGAAATACTGAAAGGCATTTGAAAACTAAGCGTGTAATAACCTTACTAAGTGTTGGTAAAATTGATATGGGGAGATAGTTTGAGATTTGGAGAGCGTCATCACCTTTTTATATGGGAATAATATTAGTTATTTTAATGGTGTCTGGCATTATTCCCTGTTGAAATGATAAGTTCACTGAAATAGTTAATTTAGGAGAAATTATTCGGGCAGTTTGTTTAAGAAATTGAATATTAATGCCGTCATATTCAGGACTACAATTGTTTAATTCAGTGACTGTGGCTTGAACCTCCTGTTCATTAACTTTTGATAATTGAAATGTTGGGTAATTTCCCTTTAAATATTGCATAGGGGACGTTTCAGAGGTGGGTAGATTCATTGCCAAGTCTTTTCCTACTTAGGCGAAATATTTATTGGCAAAGTTACAGATTATATTAGGGTCGTTTACTTTCTCTTCATATATTAACAAACTATCAATACTTTTCTTTTTCGTGACTTTACGATGTAGCAATTCATTAAGTGCTTTCCATGTCTCCTTACTATGTATTCCCTTTTGCTCTATTTTTATTTTTCGCTAAATTGATCTTCATGTTGACCTTATTCCTCTGCCTGCGGTATTCAGTCCCATACGTTATTGGTTTCTTAACCCATTCAATACCAGCGAAGTCCTCTTTATCATATTCTGGACACTAATAGACGATTTTCTTCAGTTTAGGAGAGACGTCTATAATTTAAAAGGCTATAGACTATATCAATTATGCCTTTTAGCTACCATATATCTCTCCTAAGCTTAATAAAATCGTCTAAATGTAGCTGAAATCTAATAAAAGGGACGTCGACGGCACTGTACAGGTTAATACATTTCTTGTATCTTTCTGTCTCTCCAAATCTTCATTCCCTCTACTACCCATCCACTCTCTATACGCTTTCTTCTTGTCTTCAACACCTATTTTTACCTCTTCAGTCCACCACGATGTACCCTTCACTCCCCTCTATCTTCTCCTTACTCCACAAACCTCACATGCTGCACATATATCTTCCTTAAACACTTTGCTCACCTCCTCCACTTCTTCCATACCCTCCAGGTCAAATCTACCTATTCGTCTTTCTACTGTTGTCTTAAACTCTTCCCTGATCTTCTCCTCTTGCAACCTATCCACCCTCCTCGCCATTCCACCTTCCTATCGCCTCCCTCCAGCTCTCCTTGCCCACTTCTTTTGTATCCTAATTTTAGCTACTACTAGATAATGGTCAGACAGACCCCCCCCCCCCCCAATACACCCTAGCATCCAGCACATCATTTTTCATTCGTTCATCCACACGTATACTGTATATTCAATCAGTGCCTTTCCTTCCACCACTTTATCATCCTTCCTCATCCACACCACTTTCCATGTGTACCTGTGTATCATTCTGTGTCGGAAGGTGTTGGCTATCCACAGCTTCCTCCCCACACATACATCCACAAGTGCACTGCCATTCCCATTCACCTCTGACAGTACACCCCACCCTTCCACCGCTCCTAAAAACTTTCCTATCACCCACCTTCCCATTCATATACCCAATCAGAATTATTCGTTCGCTCTTGCCAAATTTTTCCAGGCACGCCTCAACGTTCACCCAGAACTCCTCTTTAGCTCTAACAGTTGTATCCTCTGTCGGAGCATACACACACACAACCACCCACGTTTGTATTCCTACTTTCATTCTCACCCACACAATCCTTGCACCCACAGAACCATAGTCTCTTACACACTCCTTCCATTTGTTACTTACAAACAAACACGCACCTTCTTTCTCTCCCTCATTCTCATCTACTTCAGCACACACACCCATTCCACACTCCGAGTCTCTCACACACATGCCCCTCCATTTGGTCTCAGTCATTCCGCATACATCCAGCCTGGCATGCACTAACATTTCCAGGACCTCTCTCTCTTTTGTGTCATCATTCATGCCTCTTTTAATACTTTCCTAAAGCAAACCCAAACTAAGGCAAAATCCCGAATACAAAGAAAAGTGTTGAATGTTTATCTGCACACCAAAGAAAGTAATCCCCGTGGACAACAATGAGAGACGCCACCGCCCAACTTCTGTTGTTAACAGCCAACAAAGATTCCAGCCTCGGGTAAATTGAGCAGGGTGTCTAGTCGCTGCCTCAGGATACTGAGTTTATTTTGTGCAATCCTGTTCTCACCAAACGTACAATTGTCGAACCATGAACCTGGGACAAATGCTGTGAAGAGGTAACTGTATCTATCCACCAAAGCTGAACAATGCTGTGTTAATGAAGATACAGTACATGGTCTTTCCTACGTCAGTAAACACTATTACAAAATGTTAACGCACCTTCAAATTGTATAAATACACATGTGAGATCATTAAAGCATCTAATAATTGCCATAATACACACAAACAAAATTATAATATAGAGTGAATCATATGAGACGTGGTTCTGCCATATGTACGGTATGACTGGTCAAACATGGGTTGCACAAAATAAACAGGTAAGGCCGGTGATTTTAGGCTAAGAAGAGCTGGGCCTGGCTTTAGGAGAATCCAGTCCACTAACTCACAGTAGCCGCTATGTTGTAAACCAAGTAAAGTATCAAACTGGTAGCAGAATTCCAAATACACACATACAACGTTTTTTTAAGCCTATTGATGTCATGGGATCTGCTTAGAATATCGATTATTTAACACTGCAACCTATAAATGTCTGTGAGATGTGGGTATGCATGATGTTTGTTTTATTATGATTATATGGATTTGGAAGCGTAAATTTAGTAAAAGATAACATGTATCTGTGTTATCATATATGGCTCGCCATTCGCGGAAGAATTGCTGCAATAGTTGGATATTTTGAGTAAACGTAAAATACAGTAATAATATAAACAAATGAATGGTGTTCACTGTTTCAACTAAATTGAATCAATTAATCTGTTACGAAGAGGGCAGGTTTTGTTTTGTTTTTTGTTTTAATATATGCAGCACAAATACATCACTATGTCTCATGTTCAGGGCGTAATACACCGCATTTTAGTTATATTGTTTTATGTAAGGTAAAATAAAATAACCCTGACTCAAGATACGTAGTGTGTGTGTTAGCTAATATACACCATAAGGTAAGGATATGAAATAACATTGACAGACTATTTTTGTGTGTTCTCATCTACTGCTATAATGAATATCTTGGTAAGCAACATGGCTCCTATAAAAACGAAGAAGGCAAGATTTTCGCATGTAGTGAGGAGAAAGAAAGAGAGAGAGAGACTAGCAAGAGTTAAGGCAAGAGCAGCTAACTGTTGTGGTGGTCGTAAAGGAAGTCCCCGAGATACTTGAGCGGACGTGGTTGAGAGTCCACCAAAATGCAGAACCGCTAGACCACTACCAAGGGTTTTGGCTCGCAGTATTATATGTTAATATATATTCTCATTTTCCACTCATATTGGCCTACTTTTTTTCAGCAAAAGAAAATATATAGAATGTTTTCCAAATATTTTGCCTGAAATTAGGATTTGTTTGTTTATATACTGTATGGTGGGGACCAGGCCCATTTAAGGTTAAGCATGGTGGAACAAAATGTTGTATGTTTTACAAGTTGCCTATGATTTCCAAGATTTACTGACATCTGGCAACAACTAGGTTTTGGCCTATCTTTCATCCAATCAATGTTTGATTTGGATAAGTTAGATTATGTTAGGTTTATTGAGGTTAGGTAAATTCAAATTCGTAATAGGTTAGGTATGTTAGGCTACGTTAAGTAGTAAGTGATTACCGACAGATATTAATATATAATTTGGATGAATCACATCATCAAAAGCCTAATTCACATGTTCTAGCATTGAATTGTGGCCTCTTGTCAAACCCTAAGGTGCCCTAAATGTATAGCATAGAGCTTGGGAGCTTAATTTGATTAATTTAATAATATATATATTGTTGAAGTGGTATTTGCATCCGATAGTAATATTGCAATAAATTAATATACCCTAGTAGATCAAGGGGTCTGGTAATAGCTAGATAAATATATACATATTGAAAGGGTACAATGTACTACCTAGTAAAGCAAAGGAGTCTGTTGCTAGGTTGAATGACAGGTATTCTGCATATGATCTTACCTGATGCTTGGCAGAGTGATTCCATTCCACCTGACTAAAATAGGACATCATGTATGCAGCACATATTCGAAAAAGGTAAACATAATCAACAGGACTGTAACAACTACCGTTGTCTTATACTGTTCATTGTACTAGGCAAGACCTTTGCTCTTAATATTCCAAAACAATTTCAAAAGCTTCTGGTCATAGGCATAAAACATGATAAATCTGCTATTACATTAATAAATCAACAGTTGAATAGATTTAATTTACTTTGGGCTGTCGCGAAGTGTAACTTGAGTTTCAATAGAGGCTGCTTGTAGTCTCTATCCTGAAAAGAATCATTAAACGCAATGTTAACCTTTGGATTTCCATAGGTCCCAGCAACTACTGTAGGGATCGTAAAGGATAATTCGCTGTATTCTTGGAATTCGTAATCGGTGCGATTTTACTATAGGGGCGCGCATTAAATATTGACAGGTACCACCAAGGATTGAATACAGATTTATTTTCGGTTTCCACGCATCCAACACAAAGCTACACCCTTTTCTGGTGAACGAAACACTAAACAAACAATTAACTAATTTCCCATATTGGCGGTTCAATTAAAATGTATGCCACGGGATACAGTGTGTGTTGAGGGGGGGGGGGGGGGGGGTTCACCCCCCCCCCCTAGACCTATTATCATCTTCATATATATTGCCAGCATGGGGCAAAACAACAACAGCAAACGTAACTAACGTTGAGCATCATGTCAACAAACCGACGATCGGAAGAGGCGGTAAACTCCTGATTTTCGGCCCAAACGCGCTTCTTTATTCA
The DNA here is from genome assembly GCA_032716605.1 of Paralithodes platypus. NCBI lineage: Eukaryota > Metazoa > Arthropoda > Malacostraca > Decapoda > Lithodidae > Paralithodes > Paralithodes platypus. The sequence continues at coordinate 1,670,727 of CM064576.1, read as the reverse complement.
CGTTGAAAACCACATTAAAAACGCTATTAAGTCGTTTCTATTACTAATTTACTAGTGTCAGACCAGAAAAGGGTGTAGGTTGATGGATGCGTGAACACCTAAAATAAATATCTAATAAGTACGTGGTAGTACCTGTCAAATGAGCGCCCCTTCAGTAAAATTATAACTCGTAATCAAGTATTTGCTGTATATTGTATCTATTGTATCTATTGTATCTATTGTATCTATTGTATCTTTAGAGATTGGAGACTTGTCCACTGTGACCCCAATATTTAAGAAAAACGATCGTGCAGGTCTCCAAAATGATCGTCAACAAAGCTTCTTTTTTAATATCCAGCAAATACGCACTTCTTTCACGACTAAGAAGAGAGAGACTTGGACATACAATATAATTGTTCATTCTTCCTACCACCTCCCCAAGTTTAAAACTAATTTGGCTGAACCATTTATATTCATAAACTAGTTCTGGTCTTGGAGTTACACAGGGTTAAAAAGATACTCAGACCACACAGACCTTGCAGTCCTTACTATGTGGTTCGGCCTTAATATTACTAGAGAGGGACAATTTATAGTAGAAGAATAGGACAGCAAAGTAAAAGGTTCTCTCCCCACCCTCTGGCTAAAAAGCCTTACCAGAAAAAGGATGAAGTGTAACCTTATGGGTTAGGAAATGCCCACAATCAAAGATTGTATAGAGAATAGAAAGAAGTTAGTCTGAAAGGGAATTTACACTTGCATACCTACTCATTTTCAATATAATGATTCATATTAATCTAATCTGTATTAATTCAATGTATCTGCTCTGTATTGTTTCCAGTTTTCTATCATTTATGCCATATTCATAATGTGGCACCACAATAATTGTACGCAGTATTCCAGATGGGAGCGGACCTAAGTGCGGATAGCATCTAATTTGTATTCTAATGATTTACCGATGGAACCAATGATTTTGTTTGCATGAAGGTAGTTAATACTTTGCCACAATGTTCACTGGGATGCTTGATATTGTTATTTCAAAGTAAATGTTGTTATCAGTGAGCTTAAATAATTTTCCATTCATTAAGTAATTTACATTTTCATACTTGTAAAATACATGTAGGCTAATACTTTGCACATATAAATATTGAAACTATTTTGCCAGGTATGGCTCTTTGATAATTTGTTAAAACATTTTGGAGCTGTTAAACATACAAATGAGATGCTACATGTTTGCAATATGTGTATTGTCTGCAAATTATTAAATTCTATATGAGAGACCATCATCGATGTCATTGACTTAAACAAAGAAAAGGACAGGCCTGAACTCTAATTACTGGGGTTTACCACTTGTGACATTTTTCCAGTTTGAACCTCTATCATTAATAAATATGCGTTGCTTCCGTCAAATAAGCTAATTTTCAATCTACGTATGCACCCTTCTCTGCCATATGCATTTAATTTCATCAAGAGACACATTTGGGGGACTTTTTCGAAGGCCTTCTGGTAATATAGGTATACTTTTTCAACGGGTTTACTTTCATCATCCATTTTTAATACATCATGAAAAATGTCGAGTAGATTAGTCAGGCATATGAACGTATTTTTTGGAAGAAGTACTGTGAATATCTTATATCTATGATTTCTTCTAATGGTCTATTTAATCTCTGATGCTTGTTTCTAGCAATTTACATATGACTGAAGTCAAACGGATTATACGGTAGTTACATGGTAATTATATATGTATATATATATGTATATATATATATATATTGTTACGAGGGGAGGTTCGGGGAAAGCAGATGCTCCAATAGCCTAGCCCACAGCACTGTCCAAAGAGAAACACCTAGCAAAAAGACCACAATGCTGTAGCCATGCACCCAACACTGCCCACCGTAGTACACTAAGCCTGCAACAGACACGCTCTGAAATAATCCCATAAGGGCCGAATAAACTAAATTATTACTCTCCTAGTGGAATAACAATATGGCAATGTAGGGTGCCACACAGATGGCAAGAGCTCGCCACGAGGGAAGAAAGGGAGGGAGAGAGAAAGAAAGAAAGAAGGCAGACCTCCCTCCCAAACAACTAGGCTATGTGAAATACTACAAATACTTACAACTGAAGCAACTGTAGTTCAGTTGGAAGTGACAACCTCCCACCCAGGGGGAGTCTGTAGGTGCATCTTGAAACAACAGACTGCCTATACTTCAATAACACTACAAATACTGTCTTTTTTCTAGTATTTTTATAGTTATTATATTTTTGTATTTAAAACATTTCATCTAGACAGAAACACAGCAACTCCAACTTTACGACCCTATGCTGGCGCGCGCTACATACGGCAACCAACAAGCACCAGACGTAAATATGCTAATCAAACCAAAGTAGGAGGCTACACCAAAACTAACTGACCAGCAAGATTTCTCCTTACAACATACCCTCCCGTGACAAACAATCAGCCATAACATTATTAGTGCCTTTAATATGCCGCACATCCAGACTGTGTTCCTGCAGCAAAAGAGCCCACCTTGTTAGCCGCTGATTTTTGTACTTAACCCGGCTGCTGCGGGGAGACTCTTAAGAAGTTATACTGGGCGACTGCGGGGAGACTCTTAAGATCCTAGGCCTACAAAAAAACATTTAGGACACCCCAGTGGCACTTAAAAAACAACAAAATGGTGTTTAAGTGAGATAATTCCCCTCCATACCTCCAATCACTCCTCCACATGTGTCAAAGTCCCCCCCTTCCCCCCCCCCCTCCAATTATCACCTATTTTCCCTGTTATTCCCTTATTCATTGGTATATTTTCGTGTCACTATCTCCAGGCCGGTTGCCATGTGACTTACCAGTGTATTGTGTAAGGGAGACACTGGGAGAGTGTGAGGGAGTAAGTCAGTATGGCTTCAGCCCTCGAGAGAGGAGGGTGTACATCCGGCTGGCTCACAATTGATGAATGAACCGCTCGGTCATAGTTAGCGATTTTGACCATGCAAACCATATTCCCTCTGGTTTTATTGTTGTTACAGGTTACTATCTTCATATTAAACGTATAATAGGCGCATATGGATAAGTATTAATTATATTTATGGTAAATTAACGATTTTAGTGAGGAATGAATCAAAATTCCTACACACAGGGGTATGCGCAGCCGAGAGGTTAAATTTCTCCAAAAACTGGAGGGGATGGTGGTTGGAGTAGATCTTAACAGTAGGGCCATTGGCTGGTACATACACTTGAAAGTGCTGCAGGGACAGAATAATAGCCAGGAGCTCCTTCTCCACCACTGAATAATTCCTCTGAGCTCGGTTGAACTTTTTTGAGTAGAAGGACACTGGATGCTCTATCCCCGCATGCTCTTGCAGCAGTACCGCACCTATCCCCACATCACTAGCATCAGTAGCTAGGATAAATGGCAACCCAAAGTCAGGAGCACGCAGGATGGGATGGTGCGACAGAAGATACTTAACTCCTGCAAAAGCCTCCTGACAGTCTTCTGTCCACTTGAACTTGATGTCTTTCCGCAGTAAATTTGTCAGCGGCGCAAGTACCGTAGAGTAGTCCTTAATAAATCTCCGGTAGTACCCGATCATTCCTAAGAACCGTTGCAGAGATTTACGAGTAGGCCTAGTAGGAGGAGAGAAACTAGCAATAGCCTCCACCTTTGCCAAGGGTGGAGACACCTCACCATGCCCTACCACGAATCCCAAGTAATTGACAGTAGCCTGTACAAAGTCGCATTTCTCCAGATTTACAACCAATCCTGCCCACCGAGTCTTTTGAAAAGAAGCTCAACATTATCAAAATGCTCTCGCCAGGTGGTATCAAAAATCACGACATCATCAATATAAATTACACAATTAGGGATATCATCTACAACCCGGTTCATCAATCGCTGAAATGTAACCGGGGCGTTCTTAAGCCCGTAGGGCATCACCTGACACTGGTAAACTGCCCCGTCCACTACAAAACCATCAACTTTCTCCGCTCTCTCAGCCAATGGGTCCTGCAAATAACCTTTCACTAAATCCACTTTAGTGATAAACGTGGCAGCCCCGATGCGGTCTACGGAGTCGTCAACTCTGGGTAATGGATAGGCATCTGTCTGGGATAATGCATTGACCCTCCTGAAATCAACACAAAAGTCGATCTTGCCATTCGGTTTAGTATACAAAGTCACTGGCGAAGACCACTCACTATCTCCCTTCTTCACCAGACCCTTCTCCAACATATAGTCCAGCTCTGCTTTTAAGGCAGGCTGCCGAGCAGGATTTATATGGTAGGGGACCAACTTGAGCGGTTTACTGTCTCCATCCTCTATGTCCTGTACCGCCCAGGACGTCAGGCCTGGAGAATCACCAAACACACTGGATTACTGCCACAGCCTAGTAAACAACTCCTCTTGGTGCTTGGGACCAAGATACTGCAACTTGTCTCGAAGGGCAACATACCCATTGCCCTCCCACAGCTCAGCCGGGACTGCAGTTTCTAAATAGTCAACCTTCATCTCCTCTGTCCCTACTACAGCCAGATCATGAGGGGCAATCTGTACCACCTGTGCAATGACTCCCACAATTCATAAGTACAAAGGCTTCCCCTCCGATACCAGACATGCGCACCCCCGCATTCCTTGCGGCCAGATGAAGTCGGTCTATAGTAGGGCTTTAAGATATTGATATGGCAGAATTGGGAGACCTTGCGACGGTATGAACCACAAAACTTAGCAGCTAAGGGTCGACCTTAAACTGGCAACAGTGCGAGAACCTCGTCGCCCAACATAAACGCCCTAGATTTAGCCTGCTTATCATAATGGCATTTCTTCTTGCTCTGTGCTACCACTAGATGCTCCATAGCTAACTGCAGGGCAGTCTGCAACCTCTCCCGAGTCTTCTGCACATACTCGAGCAGAGGCATAGGGCACCCTGCTGCATACCACATCCAGGGGCCCCCTGACACGATGACCAAACACAAGGGAATTGGACGAGAATCCCAAGGACTCTGAAGGGACATCACAAATAGCAAAAAGGACAAAAGGTAAAGCGGTGACCCAATCCCGCTCATTCTGGAAGCAAAATTTACGCAGCATACTCTTCAAGGTCTGGTGAAAACGCTCGAGAGCTCCCTGTGATTGTGGATGGTACGCATTTGACAGCACATGCTTTATACCTAACTCTGAGAGGGTTTGCTTAAATAGATTTGATGTAAAATTAACCAGTCGGTCGGACTGAATTTGGTGTGGCAAACCAAATCTAGTGAAGAAATACAGAAGGGGTTTGAGAACAACCTTCGCGTTCATGCTGTTAACCGGAATAGCCTCCGGGTATCTAGTTGTGGCATTCATCAAGGTAAGCAAGTATTTATATCCCGAACTGGTGGGTGGTAAGGGACCGACCATGTCAATTATGACACGAGTAATTGGCGGTTCAACTGCAGATATAGGGATCAAAGGTGCCACGGGTATTCCTTTGGTTGGGTTTTCCAACTACCTGACAAATATGACATGACATAAAAAAAGTAGCCACCGATGCATGCATATTAGGCCACCAAAAATGAAAGCGTAGCCTATCAGTAGTCTTGCGTACCCCTAAATGCCCTGCCAGTGGTGCCTCATGCACTAGAATAACCAGCTCCTCCCTGAACTGGGCAGGCTCCACCAACTGCTCTTCCCCCAATCCTGAGTCCGTATCCGGCGTCCACTGCCAATACAACAATGGCCCTTTGACAGTAACTTCTCTGGACCTTTCTTCCCACCAGTCATGCCAACCTTCTTAAACAGGAAGTCCAGACTCGGGTCCTCTTGCTGCAACTTGCTCAGTTCGTCTCTAGGTATCTCCGACAAGGCAGTTACCTCGGACCTCTCAAAAATAGCAGAAGGTTGAGTCGGCGGCACTATGTAAGACTCCTCGTCCAATACTAGGTCACCTCCACTAGTCTCGGTAGCCTCACTGGGGTCAGCCAAGTCCACAGCTGCCTCCGAGCCAGTATCATCTAGTAGTGCATCATGGAATGGCCCGCTCTCATGGCTGTCGGCCGCCGCATCCACTAAATTATCACCCTGTTGTGCCACTTGTACCATTGATCGGGTCACTGCACAAACAGGGTAGATAAAGTCCATGTTATCTTCTTGCAAACCACCACCAGCAGGGGGCTCAAAAGCAGCCTCAGCAACGACTATAGGAGGTGGGAAAATTACATTTACATCCCTAGCCAAGTCAGTCCCGAGCAAAAAGTCCACCCCCTCAACTGGCAGAGTCTCCACCATGGCCACCTTGCCCTCGGCTGTCAAAAGTGGGCATTCTAGGGTCACCGGGACTAAATCACAGCATTGCTCACTGTTGATTACCCTGCATATTACAAACTCTCCCGTGCTAATAGATCCTCCTGTCAGCTTGCGACACATGGATTGCTGACCACCAGTATCCCTAAGCACCTTGACAGGGTACGTCTGCTCCCCAATCCGTACTTATCCATCATGTATAAATGGCCGACACCAATCAGGGGAAGTCTGGTTATGCTCAGGTGGTGCTACCACCTGGGGCGGGGTAGTGCTTAATACCCTGCTTACCGCTGGCCTACACTGCCCCCCAGACTCAACCGTACCTGGCTCGCCTTTCACAGGCACCTCCCCCTAGTGACGCCACCAACTGGACAGCCTTGGGCCCCTGGGTAGCCTTCCACTTAGCACACTGAGGTTTTATATGACCCACTTGTTTGCAAAAGTAACACCGCACTTCCGTAGAAGCTCGCTGGTTATCAGCCTTGTTACAATATTGTGTCTTATTTGTGGTAACTTTGGGTGATGATGGGCGAGCGGATACTGGGGCTGCCTGGTGCATAGGTCGGTCCCTCCTGTCACCAAAAACGCTACCCTTGCCACTGCCACGCTGGGCTAGTGCAAAGTTATCAGCCCAAACTGCTGCTTCCCTTAATAATTTAAACCGCTTTTCTTTTAATTTTGCCCCAATGTCCCGTTCAACTATGCTGGTAAACTGCGCCATCAGCCAAACCTCACACGCCGCCTCAAACGTATCAGTGGACTCTGAGTGCAACCACTTAGATAGAGTATCGCGCAGGTACCGGGCACTTTCCACATGCGAGTCCCCCTGCCGCTTCCGAGCCCCCCTTAACGCTAGTCTGTAAGCTTCAGGACAAAGCTCATAGGCTTTTAACACAGCCTCCTCAAGTACATCATACTCTAACTCCTGCACTTCTAGGCGATTGTATGTATCAAGAGCCTTGCCTTTCAATACATTAGACACCCACACTGCCCAGCGTTGTAGTAGAGTCATTTTCAGAGCTTCCGTGACCGTGTTTAGGATACCAAAGTTTCTCAGTGAATTTAACAAGGGCAACTGATACTAAAAAAAATAAGCCCCCATACACCTCACCAAAATGACGGGAAAGTTGTTATTTTAGACGTTTTTCAAAATGGCCGCCGCCGTCATCTTAAAAAATTGATAAAGTTCTATTTCTTGAAGTGAATGGCCAAAAATGACAATTTTGGTGTCTATTCCCACTAATTTTGGTGTCAGAAGATCAATGGCATGGCACAATTAAAATATAATTAATAACTAATTACCAAATAATTAAGTAAATAAGAAAATAATTAAGAAAATCAATGGGATGGAATAATTCATGATTTAGAGTCCCATTAACCTCAACATCTAAGACAAATATGATGTTAAATCCACTGAGAAACTTTGGTATCCTAAATTAATAAAACATGAGACCTACTGCATTAAGATGCACTATCACTGCAGGACAAATATGATGCACAACTGTCAGAATCACTTCCGCTGTCATCATCGCTGCTCTCCATTTGTGGATGACTTGGAGTTTTTAGAAGATCCAGGAATGATGGAAGTGCAGGTTGGGTATAGCGTACTGGGAGGCATAAGCCATTTACAAGGTGCCATCCATGGCCAATTGGTGATGGATGATTCTGAAGCTGGAAATTCTTTGCAGATATGTGAGGTAATAACAAACATTTTATGAATGGAGGATGCCTTTAGGCACATGGACCTTTTTGTTTTATCTGTGTTTTTCCTTCTTCCGTTCATTGTCTCTTAAAAAAACAAAAACAAAAACAAAAATTGGTGCGCTCTAAGTGTGGTCGTAGACTGTCAGAATCAGGTACCCGTCTGATGATCTTCTTTTTCTTGAGTACTGACCACTTTGCTGCTCTCACCTCTGCTAGGGTCTTGTGTTTGGTGTCACAATAGATGTACCGGATAACAAATTTCTGTAAGTCATTGATGATTTCCTGTGTGACTGGGATGATTGTGCCACAACTTTTAAGGAGGTTGCGAGCTTCTGAGGATTTTTCTACACGGTCAACAATAGTTTTCTTGCCTATTCCATAAAAGCCGGAGTTATGGTCGCATCCGGTAAGAACATAAAGTGGGATCAATGACTCCGCCATTGCCTCACTACACAAACACCGAGCATTTATCAGCCGAGATTTGCGTTTCAAGCACAATAGTCCTGATATTTGCCGAGCCACATAGGCTGCCTGAACGTAGTTATCAGTATCTTCAGTGTCTATGACAACTGCTTCTGTATACCCTTCTGACCGCAGCTTACCATAAAGAGTGAACAGAGCTGTGTCTGCTTCTGCATGGGCGTATGTGAGATTCTGCAAAACTTCATCTGTGGTGAGATTCCTTGCTGGTTTGCCAACAACACAGTGTATGAGCTGAATAGTGGTTGTAGATGCCTTTCTTTTGAAAGCAGCCTTGATAAATGCTTGAAGGCGAACTTTATTCTCTGGCTTACCAAGAAGAGCATGAAAGTCTCTATTAGAAGGAAATTTGTCCTCTGACTTCATAAACACATTGCAAATGGACTGATTTTGTTGACGGTGTTGTCGTTCTTTGATGGAGAAGTCTTGCTCGTACGAGTCATTAACCAAGATAACACATTCTGCATTCGAATGTCTATTCATGTCTACCATTTCTCTGCTCTTTGTCATACTATGTAGCAGTACACCGAGGTTTGTCTCAAATGCAGTACGTCTTCCAGTGATGTAGCTGGTCAAAATAGATGCAATTGATCTGACTTGGGGCTTGTCATCGACTTCAGACTTTGTGGGGTGCTTTAACCAAGTGATGAGCTTCAATAGGAGATCATTCAGGTCTTCATATTCTTCTAGCTCATGTATGTATGGAGACCAAGGAACAGTTTTTGTTTTGATGATCTGATCTCTGAGTCACCCAGCTACATTCTTCACCAGCTGATCGTCACTTACACCTAGAGAGGATATTGCAGCCTCAAGATATGAACCTGCAGCTCTTGCATCATATACCAGTTCACTCACATTCTTCTGACCTCATTCATGAAATGCTGTCATCTCCAAATTCCTTGATCAGAATTTCCTTCACGAAACTGGACTTTGCTGTGGAATAGTAACCATAATTTGAAGTAATGCCTTTGTAATCCTTTACAAGACCTTGCAGTGTACGGATTTCATGATCTTCAAAGATAACTTGACGGACATGATGAAAGAAGATATTTTGGGCCTCTCGAAGATTAACATGTTGCAGATGAAGAACCTGCAGCCCTGTTTTTTCATCAGGAAAAGACTCCTTCAGAGGGTTGCTGACATAATTGCGCCAACATTCACGATGATAACGAATTTCCAATCCAAACGCCGTTCGACTGTCTGGGATAGATGCAAGTAGGGTATTCAATCTTTCTCTTATAGGCTCATCTGACAGACAAACTGTATGCAACTTGAACCGGTTCCATGCTTCTACTGTTGACAGCAGCAAAAGTTTGGACTCGCCAGGATTACTGGTTTTTTGTGGTCCTTTCATACACCACACACAGAGATTCTTATCATGAACCACTCCAGTACTAGAACGAAGCTTTTTAGGCACATTTCCTGAGAGTTGTTGACTTGAAGTTGATGCTTGAACTTCTTCCTGTTCAGATGTCCGTTTACGATTCTGTGCTTGCTGAATATAGCGATTACTACTGATCTGGGTGTAACATTTACTATGCATGTACAGGCCTTTAGGCCCCTTGTCCCACTCCACTGCTGCATAGGCATGCTGAAATTTATCAAGTTCCTTCCACCGAAAACACTTGCTCCTTAGATTCTCCCACTTTGTATCAGATGTCTTGTCCGTACTATCATCAGCTATACAGGGATGTTGACATAATATGCATTTTAATCCAGGTCCTGGGTCAGGCACATCACTAACTCCTCTACGTTCCATGCTTATGATTCTTCACACCAAATTCGATGCAACAAACCTGAAAAAGAAGGAATTGATCAGTCAACATTCTTGGTTTAGATTTTAAATTATATATTATATTATTTGAGTAAGTTTCAGAGGATCCGTGACCGTGTTTAGTATACCAAAGTTTCTCAGTGGATTTAACAACATCATATTTGTCTTAGATGTTGAGGTTAATGGGACTCTAAATCATGAATTATGCCATCCCATTGATTTTCTTAATTATTTTCTTATTTTCTTAATTATTTGGTAATTAGTTATTAATTATTTTTTAATTATGCCATCCCATTGGTTTTCTGACACCAAAATTAGTGGGAATAGACACCAAAATTGTCATTTTTGGCCATTCACTTCAAGAAATAGAACTTTATCAATTTTTTAAGATGAAGGCGGCGGCCATTTTGAAAAACGTCTAAATTAACAACTTTCCCGTCATTTTGGTGAGGTGTATGGGGGCTTATTTTTTTTAGCATCAGTTGCCCTTGTTAAATTCACTGAGAAAGTTTGGTATCCTAAACACGGTCACGGAAGCTCTGAAAATGACTCTACTATTGCCTCGGCCACTGATACTCGTGGGCCTTCTTCTCAAAACGTAAGAACCACTCTGTGACCTTAACTTCATCGAAGGCCGGCACGAGTTTCTGCCTTCGAAACAATAGCACCTCTTCTGCCTCCTCCTTAGATGCATGCCCAGCATTTTTCGCCGGTCGTCTTTGCCCACTAGTTTCCAACTTCGTCTTCTCCAAATCTGCCTGTATTCTCTTCTCCTCTATCTCCATCTCCCTCAACTTAATCTCTCTATCTATCTATCTCTTCCATCTCCAGTCTCTTTAGCTGCAGCTCAACCTCTGGACTCCTTCGCGACCCTATCGGGGTTATAGGAGGAAACTGGGCGAAATGGGGAACATTGTGCTGAGCAGCCACCGTATGAGTGGCAGTGAAATACTGGGGTGTGGCCCACGACACATGGGGGGAAGAAGGAGGATACTGGGGATTGCTAGCATAACTCAAAACAAATGTACTGGCCATAGGAGCATGAACATAGCACCCGTGAACATGAAGGGGCCGTACTGATAGGTTTAAAAGCTGACTGTGGAGGCATGGTGGCAGGCACTGTGGTAATAGTGGGAGACTGCCTAAATACAGTATTACCTAGATAGTTTGGAGTTGTTGCTCGACTCCGGCCCTCAGTAGAATAATAGCTAACCTGACTGCTAGGGCGCTGTGGCTCATGCTGGATGGTAGCATCATCCACAACACGAGTACTAGCTTCATTATGAGGACCACTAAGCTGTATAACTAACTTACACACCTCTTGAACTAACTCTCCCTTAGACAGACCATTGCACCTCCAACCATACACCTCCAACACACGTCTTAATTCATCACTACTTCTACTAGCAACCTCTTCTTGACTAGGTTGGGTTCTAATAAACTGACAAGCATCTTCCTTCCCCATGATATGAACAGGAATGTAATCATCATGCGACATCTTAGCAATAGTTGTAGACACGAGTTAATAAATGAGAGTATTATGTCCGTAGACTTTCAACTACAAGCAAATTACTAAACAATCAAGCAAAAAGGTCAATCCAAATATAATTAAATTCACACCACCAAGAACTCTATACTATCACACTATCCTGGCCTGAGGTCGCCACTGTTACGAAGGGAGGTTCGGGGAAAGCAGATGCTCCAATAGCCTAGCCTACAGCACTATCCAAAGAGAAACAATGTAGCAAAAAGACAACAATGCCATAGCCATGCACCCAACACTGCCCACCGTACTACACTAACCCTTCAACAGACACGTTCTTAATATCTAACTCAAACACCAAGACATGCAGGTTCTCTAGGAAAAGGGGTTATCTTCCTCTTTGCTCTATTAACCTCTGAAGTGCGCATGGGGGTAATTGGAAACGTCCCCCTGTGCTGACGTATTTGAGGTGTTTCCGTCACTAAAATATTCATTGTGCCATTAATAGCATTAATATTTATCCATATGCGCCTATTATGGGTTGATTATAAAGGTATTAACCTGAAACAACAATAAAACGAGTGAAAACAGCGTTTGGATGGTCAAAATCGGAGATATAGCCCGCGAGTTGTATAATGTATGGGTGAGGCAATCTGCTTTCCCGCCAATTTCCCCCAAGGCCACTGAGACACAGTCGATCGATACTCTCTCTCTCTCTCTTGCACTCGCTTGCTATCAGTGATGACCACACCCTCCAATCGGATTTCTAATGTTAGCACGAAAATATACCTCAGAATAAGGGAATAACAGGGAAAATAGGTGATAACTGAAGGAGAGGAGGAAAGTGGGGAAGGAGGGGAGGTAGAGGACTGAGATTTTGCATGGCCCAGGGGCCAAAAAAAAAAAAAAAAAATAAAAAAAAAAAAAAAAAAAAATTTTTTTTTTTTCGATGTCAAAAGTTGATTTTTATTTTCTCTGACTCTTAAGAGTCTTCCCGCAGTGCGCCGGGGGAACTCTTAAGAGTCTCCCCGCAGCTCCCGGGTTAAAGCAGTAATAAAGGGAGACACAAAAATATCTACTGTCTCCGAGTCGGGGCCTATCCGACTCGGGTTGATAGTGCTATTAGTATTTCAAGAGTACTTCTAAGATTATTCTAAACTGCGCTAAAGTGCCACACCAAAATACTACTAGACTCCCAGAACAATCCATATCATGCCCAGTCGCTCAGGAACCGAGAATAATACGAATGAAAAACCATGGGACGAGTCCAATGCAGTTGCCCTACAAGCCTCTGTACCAAGCCTGCACATGATACACAAGGGTTGATATCCCAGTAGGTTAGTGATGGCTGTTAAACAGCTGGTCCAAACCAGCCAGTCACTAAACCACTGTAGATATCAACCTCAATAATACACAACATAAACATACAATAATAATTCACAATGCAGTAGAATAAAGGAAAATAAATGGAAGAAGAGGTGTGAAGCTTATATCTAAGAATGCCAAAAGGCTGCAATAATTCTATCTAACACAAATGCTGAAAATTCTCATATGCAAACTAATAATGTTAAGACAAAATGTAAATGGTTAAAATGACTCCAGACCTGCCCCACTACTATACAATAAAAGAATGACAAAATATATGCAGTAATAAGGGAGCTAGATGAGCAAGCCTAACAAACACAGAGCAGTGCGTGTTGTCAGTACAGGGTCTGTGACTGGAGTGACGCTGCTGGCGCGGCCGAGGGAATCCTAGGGCCTGCGAGAGGAAGGAAGGGTCCTAGTCCGGGAGCAAAGGCCGCAAATTGTATCTAGATAAAATCAACCTCATCCATACCATTGTGGAGAAAATTTGTAAAGTTATATACAAAGAGTATAATTTTTAGACATATAATGCTAAAACGTTAACTTCGAAATCTATTGTGTTTACGAGAAATATTGAAAAACATATTTTGAATATTTTACTTACCCTTCAACCGTTTTCTTCGATTTAAATCACTGATTATTTGTGAATGTTGTTTTTATGTATTACAGTTTTGTAGATAATATATTAGCATAACTAACTATAATAAAGGACTGCTGTATTTATTACCCTTCCGTACTATTGCGGAGCGGTCCAATCTGCAAGGCAGGTAGTGTAAGAAAGGACCTCTTTGTTTAGTACCCTTCAGTACCCGACTGGGGTGCGGAGCGGTACTACTGAGTGGTACATACTGACTGTCATACGTGCGGAGGTGTCCGTAATCCACGCACGCGGCTTACGGACACCTCCGCACGTATGGCAGTGCTTCATCTGGAGTTTTCGTAGCCAAAACAGTGGTAACACAATTATTTAATTATCACAAAGTTATTTGAATATAGGTTAATTGTAAACTACAAGACAATTATTATGATACACAGTTTATTTGGTCAAACAATGCAGAACTTTAAAAATAAACTAATGTAGACATTATAATTGTTACGAATTATAAACCAATTTGCTCAAATGGCAACAGTCTAAAAATTAATGTTTTTTAATGTGAATGCACCAATATATTTAGTTAACGAACATATATTTCGAACTTGTCTATTTTTTTAATTAGTAATTTGATACTTTTGTGTCCGTCAACTTACATGGACGACGAAAATTAACAATTTGGTAGGGTTGCTCCCGGACTATCCAGGCGCCGCCAACCTACATAATTAAACTAGGTACACTCGGATACCATAGTCTCTAGTCCACTCACACAAATTCGTGGACGTCATCTATTTCTAATTATGGAAGTATATCTCTGGCAAGGAATTTATATATACATTTTTCTATAAATCAACTACAAAACTATTTATACTATTTATTGAAAAGCAAGTTCTATTCAAAAATCAATTCAGATAGTTATAATTACATAAAGAAAAACACAGGGAGTCCACAAATTCTTATGAGTGGGCTAGAGACTATGGTATGCGAGTGTACCTGTGCTCACACTTGTAACACAGGAGTAATCAAACAAACCTAAGGCATCATTGGGTAACTTATAATAAACTGAAATAATCCATCAAGGGCCAAATAAACCAAATAATCACGCTCCTAGCGAAATAGCAATGTGCCACACAGACGGCAAGAGCTTGCCACGAGGGAAGTAAGGGAGATAGAAAGAAAGCAAGAAGGCAGGCCTCCCTCCTAAACAACTAGGCTATGTGAAATACTACAAACACTTACAGCTGAAGCAACTATAGTTCAGTTGGAAGTGACAATATATATATATATATATATATATATATATATATATAGAGAGAGAGAGAGAGAGAGAGAGAGAGAGGTGGAAGGACAGAGAGGGAGAGTAAACCGAGAGAGAGGTGGAGGGATGGAGTGAAGAAGTATATGAATGAAGATGGTGCTGGTTGGGAGGAGGGGCATCGACTGACTGGGGACATAGGTGCATGGGGGTGTTTCGTTCGTGGCCACCCCTTCGGGGATCACGGCGTCAGGCAATATATATATATATATATATATATATATATTTATATATATATATATATATATATATATATTCTTAATCAGAATTACATTAGCTAATTCATATTATTGGGTACAGTTACACTCTGTGTTATAGTTTTATAAAATAGAGATCTTTCAAGACTTGGAAAAATGTTCTCTGATCCAGATGTGTTATTAGAATTACGATTATTAATACTGTTTAGTGCATCTCTGTTCATAATTATGATGTTACTTTGAAAGTCAACATTGTTTATTGAAGCTGGAGTGGCAAACGGAATCGCATTTCGATCTTCGGTAAAGACTGAAGCAGAAATGTCATTGCTCATCTGGACTTCACCAACAAGATCATTATTATTAGTTAGTAGTCCTATTTGGGAGTTATTTACATAATATACTGTATGTTTTGTCTATGTGCATGAAGGAGATAAAAGGCAAAGCTGCCTGTAACAAGTGTCCCCTCAAGGTTGAAAAAGTGACAGAGAGCCAAAATTAAAGTATGTTAGATATAATGTAGGTGTGTTGGAAATAAGTGTGGTTTGCTTGTAAAGTGTAGTGAAATGAATATTAGGAGGAGGTGTTTGTGAAAATGAGCTGGATTACTCTCTATGTAGGTGAGGCACAATTAGAAAAAAGTGGGGGAAACAAGGCACATGAAGCAGGAGCTCCAGCAACTCCTCATCATATGCCCATGTGGCCTTCCGTGGGTACTGCCCTGCTCAATTGGTGCCTGCAATCTCCCCAGCTTAATATAGAATTCCTTTGTAATTGACCGTCCATAAATATACAACTGTATGTACTGTTTTATCCTCCAAAATGTTGCTAAACGTGTCAAATAAACGAAACCAAGCATCGATATGCAGTTAATTAATGGTTTAAACTGTCTTTCTGGCATAAAAAGAGTATTGAATTGATTCTCCATTGCATTTCAATAAAAGCCAGTTGTAACTTAATCAGCCTTCCGCCAGATGGCACGCTAAAATCATTCCACTGCCCTCTGTCTATTCATAACTCTCGGATTCCACTGCCATCCCTCATAATCCAGTCTTTGTGAATCAATCTATATCCAGCTATAAACATTCAGAGGCAATTTTTCAAGCATGTGTGAGTCCAGAATTCAGCGATGGCCATTTCATAACAGGACTCTGTTGTCCACAGTACAGAAAATGTCTTTCTATTTGATCTGGCATTAGATAAATCTACCTGAAGGGAGTCTGAATCTCTTTGGAGCCCCATGTATAAATCACCCAGTTTCCCAATGGGCTAGGGGTTTCTGAGGGTATTGTTCTTTAAGCCAACCAAGTTATTATTGCTTTGTTATCAGGGAAAAGGTGGAGCTGTTCCCTATATCTGGTAAATCTTCAGCCGAGACTACAGTAAAATCGTAAATTAATTATTATTGACAAACAAATACACTACCGTACTATTTAATATTATGATTATTTATGTCGAGTAACTCATACTATAAATTGTTTGTTTATCAAATGAAATTGAAAACAAAACATTACTTTATTTTTTACTTATTTCCGACGATTGAAATTTAGATATCATGCGACCTTTGTGATTCCAGTGATATTTAAAAACAATATTAGTAAAAGCATAAAAACTGAGTATGAAAGGAATTATGTATAATGATTTAAATTTACTGTTTATCGCCAAAATATCAATAACATAATTATAAAGTAAGAATCCTGCCAGCCAATCAATGCGCTGCATTTGACCAGCTGAGTTTGACATTCCTGACGTTTCCCCCAATTCTGCCACACCCTCCCGTTTAGCCAATCAGGAGCCTCCGTTGTCAGGGCAATAAGAGAGGGGGGGGGGGGGTTGCAGACGTCACTCCCTACACGGGTCCCACTGGGTTCACTTGCCAGCAACTTATACTCTCTCCCTCACCTGGGCAACAATGGGAACTTGGCTACACCTGCTCCAGCTTCCCAGCTCGCCTATCCCGCCCCAATAAAGTCCACCTCTGGCCCAACACAGCTTTCGTCTACTAACCAGATACACCACAAGTATCCTGGTGCTTGTTGTCACATTGCTGGCTTACACACCTATAGCCTAGCAATTCCAGAGGGACGACAAGATAGTAGGTGGAACTGCAGATTTCCAGAAGAACTATTGGCCGGCCTTGAGGTGGTGAAGATTGTTCCAGAGATACCCAAGACTTTTTACAGGACCCTTATGGGCCCGAAATACCATTATTAAAAGGAGAGAAATGTTTGACAAACCCAGTGGTTCCAACCATTAAACTTCAATAGGAGAAATAACAGAAAATGATTTAGAAATGTGCAGTACATTAAATAGTCAGTTTCTTTCCGTTTTCACTAATGAAAATTTGGCACAGATTCCAGAAGTCAATATGGTATATAGTGATAGTATAGAAAATATGTTAAGTACAGTTAGTATAAGTAGAAATGATGTGCTTAAGGAAATTGACAGACTGAAACCTCAAAAATCGCCTGGTCCTGACGAGGTATATGCTAGAGTATTAAAAGAATGCAGAGATGAGTTAAGTAGCCCATTAGCATTTTTATTTAACAAATCTTTAGAAACAGGTTTAGTTCCAGAAGCTTGGAAGCTTGCAAATGTAGTTCCGATCTTCAAAAAAGGTGATAAATCGATAGCATCCAATTACCGTCCCATTAGTCTCACATCAATCATAGGAAAGTTGCTAGAGTCTATTATTGCTAGGAAAATTAGAAGCCACTTAGTAAAATTTAACTTAATAAATTCTTCTCAGCATGGATTCACTCAGGGACGTTCTTGCCTTACTAATTTGCTTAGCTTTTTCTCAGAGGTATATGAAGCAGTAGATAGTGACAAGTCATATGATATTATTTATTTAGATTTCAGTAAAGCTTTCGACAGAGTCCCTCATGAGAGATTGATGAGAAAGGTTGAGGCACATGGAATAGGAGGATCGTTGTTGGGATGGATTAGGTCATGGCTAATTGGTAGGAAACAGAGAGTCAGCATAAATGGTACCAAGTCAGAGTGGGGAGCAGTCAAAAGTGGTGTCCCCCAGGGATCGGTATTAGGTCCCCTGTTGTTTCTTATATACATAAATGACCTAGATTTAGGTATAACTAGTAGGATAAGTAAATTCGCAGACGATACTAAAATGGGGAGATCAATTGATTCAGATAGCGATATAGAGTGCCTCCAAAGGGATCTAGATACCTTACATGAATGGTCAGTAAATTGGCAGATGAAGTTTAACATTGACAAATGCAAGGTATTAAAGATTGGGAAGATGCATACAAATGTTAAATATAAACTAGCTAATTTAGAATTAGAAAATTCAGACTGTGAGAAAGATCTAGGTGTGTTTGTTAGCAATGATTTGAAGCCTAGAAAACAGTGTATAAGCGTTCGTAATAAGGCAAACAGGATTCTCGGGTTCATCTCTAGGAGTGTGAGTAACAGAACTGCTGATGTTATCTTAAAACTTTACTTGTCATTAGTGAGACCCCATATGGATTATGCTGTCCAATTTTGGTGTCCTTATTACAGAATGGACATAGATTCATTGGAGAGAGTACAGCGTAGAATGACAAAAATGATCCATAATATTAGAAATCTTTCGTATGAAGAAAGGTTGAAGAAATTAGGTTTACATTCGTTAGAGAGACACAGAGTTAGAGGGGATATGATAGAGGTGTTCAAGTGGGTTAGTGGGATTAACAAAGGGGACATGACAAATGTACTAAAGCTCAGTGATAGCGAAAGAACTCGTACCAATGGTTTCAAATTAGATAAATTTCGTTTCAGAAAAGATATAGGCAAATATTGGTTTGGTAACAGAGTTGTAGATGGGTGGAATGGACTACCAAGTGCTATAGTGGGGTCTAAAACGGTAGGGAGCTTTAAGATAAAATTGGATAAGCATATGGACGAGAAGGGTTGGGTGTGAAGGGGGATCAGCCGGGTTGGGCCAATCAGCACTCTGCATACCCCCATAATCCTGCGTTAATCTCTAACCGTTTTGGTAAGATGATCCTCAGGGTATTAGAGTGTTGAGCCTATAATTGGGCTTTGTAATTGAACTGGGGTTGTGTGGGACAGGGATCTGCCTTGCTTAGGCCAATCGGCTTTCTGCAGACTCCCATTTTCTTATGTTCTTATGTTCTTATTAAAATTTATGTGTTTTTATAGAACAAACTAAAAAGAAAGAGATTAGACTCATGAAATAAATAAAAAGATAGAGATTAGACTCATGAATTAAATAAAAAGATGAAGTGTTGAGAAAATATAGCTGTCATTTATAGAGAAGGCTCCATGCCACTTAGCTACCAATAGTATAGGATCTTCTAGGTTAGTAGATAAATGTAAACTATAAAGATAAGGGGAAGAAGAAATAAGAGATTAAAAGTTAGAAGCAACTATAGGAATGACGTGGGGATAAATAATAGTTGCAGATAGATTAGATCTAGTTTGAGAAATAGTTAGGACGGACACTAGTCCAATTATGATGAAATATACTTTTTGTTATAAAGGAAACATTGTTATTCGTAGCATTTAAGAAGAAGAATTCGCCGGTATGATAATGGACCTTGTGATCATGATATAAGTAACAAGTCGAGGCGACTATTGTGAGGAAATATTGTACTCCTGAGATAAGTAGTTAGTGAGTGATAAATATAGTATCAATCAGATTAGACGTTGAGGATAATAATGTAATCATGACATATAGAGAATTAAGTGTTGAATATTGATAATTTAGGTGTTTATGAAATATTGATTATATCAGACCATGTAATGAGCTATATTATTTGAGTAAGGGGTGTTAGTGTTATTGAGTTTATTTATTTGTCAGATAGGAAATCAGAGTGGAGATATTCCAAAACAAAGGTGAAATGACGGAGCCAAAATGACAACCACACAAGATAGCCACCGTAAGAGAATCCAGGGAGACCAGAAGAAAAGGATTTAGAAATAAATTAAATTCCCATTCTCCAGAGAACGGGAAATCTGACCCCTGTACCCATTCTCTAATTCCCCGTACAGGTGAGTTACCCCCGAAGGGCAGGTCAAGCCCCTCCAATCAGCACCTCACGCGGCCCCGCCAATCACAGGGCAGGACTCAAAATTTAATAGCCAAGGCAGAACTCCCCCCCCCCCCCCCCCCCCCCGAGTACTATGATGAAAAAGTGTTTATGCAATCTAAGCATAAAGAGCCCTGGGAGTATTTAAATCGTTGGGGCCCTCCATCCTCAAGAAGCTGCCAGACGAGAAGAAAAGTGAAATGGTCATATGAAGTGCCACAGAAGAAAATCATTACATAAACAGTCCAAATAGCCAAAACAAATAGTGAACAAGAAATCACGAATTACATCATCAGGCTTGATGATATAAGAAGGAACCAAAGGTCAAACAGACGAGAATCTCAGTGCGATGTCATAAACCACCATAATGTATTTTTCATGTAATTATTAACCTCAACATAGCCCATTTTTATGTATTTACTATGCCCATATTCATACGAGATCATGCAACCTGACCAAGAGAAATAACCCAATTATGTACTGACTGAAACTACAGGAAGTCAGTTCACACTCAGTAGCTTGCCCCGTCTGGATATATGTCCGGGAGTATAACTACCTAAACACTCAGTCCGGATAAGTCTGTCCGGGAGTCGTTTGCCTGAGAGAGAGGAGCCTGCTGTCCACTGCCCCCCTGCCCTTGGACTCCTGCCGAAGCAGTACCCTGACGTCTGGCCCTGCCCCCTGGACTCCTGACGAGTGGCCCCATTACGTCCAGCTGCCGTGCCCAGACCTCTGTGACGCCCCGACCCTCGTACTTGGCCCTTCTCCTGCTCCACGCTAACCCTAAGTGTTTCTGCGTATCTCAATTTGTGGCTATTGTTGCAGGTAAGGTTATATATGCGAGTATTCCGAAAGTGTTATTAAGTTGATCTGTGCCAAGGATCTGTGCCTGTTATTTATTCAATTATCGTTCTGTGTATACATTACATAGTCATTTATCCTCTCATTCAATCTTGATCGGTGCAAGGGGAGGTGTGGCAGAGTGGTCTTGCCACTGGACTGGTAATCCAATGGACCCGGGTTCGAATCCCAATATGTCAATGGGAAGATATTATTGGGATGGAATGTGTGGTGTACCTAGTATCAGTGCATTACCACAGCACACCGAAATGCCAAAAAAAATACCCTCATTGTTCCCTGATTAAATAGCATTATATGAATATTCCCATATTCAAAAATATGCTACAGAGGGGCAATGCCTAGTGAGTTAATTGCTCAATAGGTGGCGTTCTGAGAGTGAGGGTCCGAGTGTGGGGGGTCAGACTGTGAAGCACGGAGGTGAAGCAGCTTCAGAGATGGAATTGCTTCGAGTCGGGGTGCTTCGCATGTCTCACTCCCTAGACTGGAACAAGACCTCACGGACCTCACCGTGTTCAGCGGTGTAGTGTAAAGGCTCTCAGCCTATGCCCGAGAGGGAGTAGTTGGAATATATAAAAAAAAAAAAAAAAAAAAAAAAATCATCGCACTAGATATTGCTACGTATACCCCCTTGCAATATATTTCTTGAGGTGTTATAATTTATTATCAATTGTACACCAGTTATATACATTCATCTCGATCCAGGCTCAAGACGGAATACTCTCAGATGTCACCTATATATGTTATTTATTCTCTTGTGTATCCAAGTTGAAGTGTAAACGTAGACCGTGAAGATATTCCCTTATTTTGCTACCATTTACCTAGGACCTATGCCCAAATTTTAATCTATCTATCTTTACTTACCGAAAAGTCAAGAACCCCCCCCGTTCAGTTAACCTTAATTCTATTATTCCGAGCTATCTTGTTTCTACCAGTGCTTGTGAATTAATCTGATCTACGTGTGTGGGTAATTTATAATTATTTTCACACATTTAAGTTCAAGTTATTTATTATTCGTGTCTCCTTATTATTGTAGAGACCATTACTATTTCGATTTTACTATTTCCATAGTAACTATTTAATTACATCATATGTTTATGTAATTCGCATAGGCCATATCTTTTGCCAGATAGGGATTTGCTAATATATTCAAATGTCCTTTAATACTATTACCGTAGTATTTTAACCTAGTACAACTTCGTCGTGTACGCCCTTTTATATTCTGAGTTCTTCCGAATTCTAATTTGCTGTGATTATCCAGTCGCATTTTAATTGAGTGTCTTTTCCTCATTTTATATTAACTTGCATTAATTCCAAAACCTGCTACAGCGATTCATTGATCTAAATTTGAATTTGAATTCTATACTTGTGTGTATCGATCTCTTACACGGTGTAAATCTATTTTTCGTATCCGTGTGTCGAGTCTTTCACAAAAAACGCTTAGATAAGTAAATTTCAACTTAAACCATCCTGTCGATAAGCTCCTTATAGTATATATTTACTATTCACCAGTGTCTTATAGTCGCACTATTTCAAATTTTAAATTCATACCAAAGCAGTCACTCTGACCTAGGGTCGAACGCACTAACTTTTATTTATATTACCTGTGTGACCCTTCCGTTAATCCCCTTGATAAGCGCTCACCGCCCCACGCTCGTGAACGCTATTTCAAGTCAATTCGCCTTATGCCAGAAGTCTTCACGTTAGACGTTACACTCACATACGTGTTATCATTTGACTTGATTACCTATGTACATGTGTAACACTATTATTCCTGCATATTTATATTACCTATACTGTGTGTAATTGTAACGTGACTAAATATAATAGTTATCATTATAGACCATTCTATATTTGATACGGCACTTGAGTACCTTTTTTGTCTGCCCTATATGACAGCAATATACTATATCCAATAACCTATGTCCTATGAATAAACTAAAGTGTGAAGTAATATTGTGTTCTTATTGTGTGAATGCTGCCTTGGGATAGAGTTGATGCAAGATATATAAAGCTAGACGTGACCCTGTCGAGCATATTCCATCTCAAGATATCTTATTATAAGGTTGTACCGAGATCATAATTAATCAAGTTGAAATACCAACCCGACATTTCAAAAGGGTTATATTAATGTAGGTGCCTACGGGACGGATTTATTGGTGTTAAAGATAAGAATATATATAATGTAAGAGTATTAAAGATACGGAAATAGAGGTCAGATTCATTAAAGCCTTGGTCTTCGGATTAGACATATTGAGGCCCGGTAAAGTTGATATATTATTTTGGAGACTAGTAATGTGCCTTTGGATCAAAGTCGGAGTGAGTCAATACCTGAATGGCGGGTAACCAAATAGGTGGCAACGGGAACTTACGAGTTCCAACGTACAATCTATTGTGGGTCGACGATAATATTCAATCTGAATGTTGAACTCATTTCGGCCCGAACAGAGATTCAATTGCTAGGGGAACATACAACTATTAGGGAGTTTGTTAAATAAAGGATACGAAATTCTGGACAATTGTCGAATTATTCTCACCTTAGTAGTATACTGAGAATTACAAAATAAGTACTACAACATATATAATACAATTCATGATAGCTACCAAATAAGTACTACAACATATATAATACAATTCATGATAGCTACCAAATAAGTACTACAACATATATAATACAATTCATGATAGCTACCAAATTATTATAATAGTTGAATCCAAAGTTTATTTTATTTTCATTAACTTGACCTCATGCTCAAGGTCATATATTAAGGAGGGCGTTGATAGGCTATTATTAATGAAGTTTTTTCTTTCAAAAACCTTAATAAAACTCACCATTAGATACTGAAAAAAGGGTTTTCCATGGGTCCCCTCAACAATTCGGTTACATACCGTATCCCTGCACTATCTGATGTATATCTTCTTACCAGTTCAGAGTCAGTATACATATTTGTATTGCCTGTACGCTCATGAAAATGTATGTGGTGATGACTTCCTACCCCAGGGCCATCAGTCATCTTGGTTACTCAAGTCTACACTAAACGGGGTTCTAATGTAGGGGTGCATGAGTTGAGATAAGCATTGAACAATAATTGTCAACCTGCACATGATTATCTTGCAAAATACAATGGCACATAAATACTTATTAACAATATATAAAGAATGTTGTGGATCGTTTACACCGTACCTGTGACTTCATAGGAGTGTAAGTCCACCATGAAGTCCAGGATGAGGATACTCCTGTGATGTCACTATAACGCCACAAGTCCGGTGTAGACGATCCACCAAATCCTTTATACCATTGTTAATAATGATTTCAGTGACATTGCATTTTGCAACACAATTATGTCAGGTTGGCGATTATTATTCCATGTTAATCTCAACCCATGCACCACTACCTTTAAGACATCCCCCTGTGCTGTCCTAAAGGTGACCACCGCTCAGTCAAACTGAAGGACTTTAGACAAATTTATACATTTTCCTGAGTACAAATATGAAAGTTAAGTCAGAATCTTGGATTTAAGTCAATTTATAAATGCTGCCCTTGTTTCCTAAATGTGTTACGACTGAGGATTAAATATATCAGGGCTCTTATTCATTGGACTAGTAATGGCATAAATGCTACAACGGAAAGCGCTAGCTCCAACCTCTGATGTATATTCCCAGTGAACAAAGAACACAAATACTCTCCAGAGTTCTATATGCAATAATAGGTTATCAAACTCTCAATAAATGTGCGTCTACTCTAGGCTTAATGTTATGTGAAAACAGCCTATTACTACCTATAACCGAAGGTGCTTGGTTATGGTATGCAAAGTAAGGTGGTAAGAGACGTTACAGCTTACGTTACTTTAATCAATAAATGTCAGGCACTCCTGCATAAAAGAAAGTGCACTAAAGTCCTTCAACACCAACAAGGAATCTTCTTTAAATGTTGGATGCTATCAAGATGCTCGAATCGGAAATGGAACCCAAAAAGGCAGGCAGCGGAACAATGGTCGTGCAGGATATGCACACAAAAAGGCAGGATATATAATGCAGTCGGAGCCAAGAATATCCTAAACGCTACAACAATAATAATAATTTCGCCACGACAATGCAGTATTCCTATCAACAAAAAGAGCCTAAGTCGTTTGTGTCTCAATACATCAAACTAGGCTGCGAAATGCTTGTGTAATCATAAACGGGTATGCATAATAAGAGTAATTGGTTTAATATACTTAATGTCTACTATGACTGATAAAGTCTAGCTAGAGTCAATGATACGAGATACTGGTGCTCATGGCATGCCGCATAGCCTAGTGCAAATCTCAAGTCTGTGCGTCAAGTACTACGTTATAGTGAAGGGTAGCTCTCTTGAGAAACCTTAATACCGAAGTATCAAGCGTTCTCCTGGCGTACCTCAAAGACAAACAACCGAGCCTAGAACAGTGCAGAATGGTATAGGCAAAAAGCCCTCATTCGTGCATGCTCTACTCTCAATGGCACACAGACTAAAATTTACCCAATCAACTCCAGTTCTCAGGTATGTCGTGCAGCTTTTAACTAAAGCCAGCACTCATCGGAAACAATACCTTATAGTATCAGACTCCTAGTCTAGCATTATCTAATCTAGCAGAACACTAATAATTATAGGAAGTGGTACTGAGCAATATGAATGCCAACCAATGCTTCGTGATCAACTTATCTTAACAACTAACATACATGGGTTATATAAGACCTTATCGCACAATACAACTGGCCAGCATGAAGCTGATTATGCAGAGTTAACCAGAGGGGGTATAATATTAATAAAAGGTGGTGAAAGATATGGAAAATGAGAGAGATAGGCAGAGGAAAAGGTTCTCAGGTGCAGAAGGGGGGACAGATATCAAAGGGATAAGAGGGATGCGTTCTAGAAACCAGATCTGAGGGAGAAAGTGGCAAGAAAGCTGTATATATACTAGCACTAGCTCGAACCGCGTAGGAAAAGCGGCAACAAGTCCTCCAGCCAATCCCCAAGAGACCAGCCAGCCATGATGTCATCGAACATGGTAAAAAACTCCTCCAGCCAATCTCCAGGAAGCCAGCCAGCCATGACGTCATCGAGCCTGGTAAAAACACTGCGCGCCTCCTCGCACTCTGTTCTACTCTGTCTCTCTCTCTCTCAAATCTTATCATTGCTACTTCATGAGAAAACATATACTTTGCAATTAAATATATAAAGCCTTGACATGGGCGAAAACAAAGAGCCTTTCTGGACTGCCCATGACACAAGCTTTCATATGAAATAAAGCACACAATAATACATCAACTGTAGCCACATCCACTGCCCTGGCGATCCTAGCGAGTCACTGTAGGACAAGCCATGCGGTTCTAACGGAGTGGTTAACGTCACCCCCCCCCCCAAGATTTTTCTCAGAGGCCCAAAGCTCAAAAAAATCTGATGATTAGAACCCATGCTACATCTCTACTTCCCATCACCCAGCGGCAGTAAAATATCTGGCACAGTTCTCAACAAAACATTTTACAAAATTATAACCCTCCCCAACACAATAGGTTAAATCATATGTAGTTATGTTCCTCAAGAGCGACCTTCTCTAGCCCAGCATTCTGAGAGGAGTGCAACTCAGAATTACTGCTAAAACATACTGAAAAAATTCAACTATCAAAGAAAGAGTTTTTATTTGATGTTTATGTTTTTAATTTGTTTATTTCGGCTGCACTATAGGGGCAAGCCTAGTTTTTCTTCTATACCAAACGCTCAACTCCTGCTTTACGACCCAATACGCTGGGCTACAACCGCGAGCCAACAAGCACCAAGCGCAAAATACTATTCAAACTAAAGCAGGAGGCTACCCGTGTGTCAATCTACCCAGGATCATCTACCCTTGAAAGACAATCTGCAACCACGTTGTCACAACCGGCAATATGGCATATGTCCAGGCTATACTCCCGTAACACCAGCGACCACCCGGTCAGCCTCATATTCCGATTGTGAAACTAGTCCAAGAACTTGAGAGGGTGATGATCTGTGTAAACTACAACGACCGGACCATAGGCTGGAACATAGACCTCGAAATGCCCCAGCGCAAGCACAACCGCCAGCAGCTCCTCCTCGACAACAGAGCAGCTCCCCTGGGCCGAATTAAACTTCTCCGAGCAGAAACTAACAGGATGCTCCAGCCCATCATCGTCCTTTTTCACAAGGACGGCACCAGCCCCCACACCACTAGCACCCGCTGCCAACTGGAAAGGCAGGCCAAAGTCATGGGCCCCGAGGATCGGGCGAGTGCACAACAGGTGCTTCACCACTCCAAACGCCCTCTCACACTCAGGCGCCCACTCGAATTTCTTATCCTCCACCTGAGCTGGACTGTCCCGTTCTCCTTCTCCACCTTGACTGCTAAACGTCATTACAGGCACAGTGAGAGGCTCAGGGGGGTGCCTCACATACTCCTTCATGAGATTAACGTGACATAACTGACTGCGCTTATGTCTGTCTGGAGTGGCTACCAAGTAATCCAGGTTCGATAGCTTCTCCACCACCCTATAAGGACCAGTGTACTTCGCGGATAAGGGGTGACCTACAAGGGGCAGTAGAATCAACACCTCCTGACCCACGCGAAACTCCCTGAGTTTAACCTTGAGGTCGTACCTGTCCTTCATGAGGGCCTGAGAGCTAGTCGAATTACGGCCAGCCAACTCCAGACTGCGCAACATCCGTTCTCGACTGTCGAGGACATACTTGAGCATAGAACAAGGTTTTTCTGCACCCTCCCATATTTCTTTAACCATATGGAGAGGCCCTCTGACACGGTGTCCAAAGACGAGCTCATTAGGGCTGAATCCCAAACTTTCCCCAGGTACCTCCCGTGCAGCAAATAAAACATATGGCAGGCCAAGATCCCAACCTTTCCCACCCTCAAAGCAACAACAACGAAGCACAGATTTTAAGGCTGAGTGCCATCGCTCTAACACACCCTGGCTCTCCGGATGATACGCAGATGACACAACCGTAACAATCCCATGCTGCGGCATTGCTTGAACAAAGAGGTTAGAAGTGAAGTTGGATCCCTGGTCTGACTGAATCCCCTGCGGGTAACCATACCGGGAAAAATACACTAGCAAGTTCTGGACCACCGTCTTCGCTGACCCATTTCTCATAGGGTACGCGTCAGGGTACCTTGTTGCTACCTCCATGATGGTCAGGGGATCCTTGTAAAAATCTCCCGACTGTGCATCACTGTCCTCCTTCAACTCGACAGCACCGGTACCACATTCAAGAACCTCCGGGTCTTCTAATTGCAATTTACGAATGTCCGAAGGAGCAAGTTTATCTAAGTGTTTGCGAAACAACTCATGCCCCCCTCCTACATTGAATTTATCCTCCCGTTGCTCTCTCTCTGTGTATCGTTGCTGTCTCTTCGTCTTTTTAAGCCCATCCTCTGCCTTCTTAGTAACAGTTAATGGGTCTTCTCCAGACTCGAAAATTGGTCCTAATAATGAGTCCCCGAGAATGTCCGTTGATACTAAACTCTCAACCGCATCAACTTTCAACCCCTTCTCGGTACCCTTCCTCCGCTTGTCTAAAGACTGTTGACCAGAATGTGACTCCCTGGATGCAAGAGATCTGGTGACAACACACGCCATAGGTTGCACCTGACACTTCTCAACCCACTCCTGCTCCTCCCTACTCACGTCGGCCGGCTTCTCGGCAACGACTAAGGGTGGAGCCTCAGAAGTAGGCCCCGCAAAGTCGTTGCCGAGAAGGAGGTCGACGCCCCCAACAGGTAACTTCTCCACAATTCCTACATCCAGGTCACGAGTCACACCATCAACTTCCATCTTCATTCTTACAAGAGGGTATGACCTTGTTGCATTAACTCCCTGAACCACAACCACCCGCGCCGTATTTACAGGTTTACCAGTGAAAAATTCCTCAACAATGTTTGCGATGCCCCAGTGTCACGCAAAATTCTCACCTCATGTCTTCTACCCCCCCACTCCACACAACCGAGTCCCCTGTGGTCACTAAAGGCATCCCGGACAGGGAATAAGCCTTCCGGATCCTTCTGCACTGGCAGTGTATTTACCTCGGAAGAATTGCCTCTAACAAACTCCGATGTCCTCTTGAACACTCCAATGCCGTGAGCAAAAGACACGGCTGCCGGAGTAGGTCGACTAGGGCACTCATTTGCCTTATGACCCTCCTGGTGGCACTTAAAACACATAAATTTCGGTTTCGGCTTATACTGTGATGTAAAAGGCCCCTGACTTTTTTTATACGGCGTGGTGTCAGGTTTGGATTCAGTTTTAGTTTCATTGCTCTTTTGTTTAAATGTGTCATTACTACGGGGAGGGGGAGGATAACGGTCCTTAGCAATTGCATCGTACTTCTGTGAGGACCCGCAACCCCGAATCAACGACAGCCTCCGATCAGCCATTTCTGCTGCTTCGACTAGAGTTCTTGGGTTTTTCTCCTTTAAGTTCAAAGTTAGATCACCGCCCGTGCTCTTAAAGAACTGCTCCAACATCATTAACTGCTTAATTCCATCAAATGTTGTTACCTTCTCAGATCGGAGCCAGTTCCCCATAGCATCGGACAAGTCCCGGGCGTGTTCCAAAAAGGTGCTATCTCTTCCCTTGGTTACACCCCGGAACTTCAAACGGTACGTTTCTGGTTGCAGTTCGTAAGCCCTCAGGACAGCCTCCTTGAGATCCTCATACACAATACACGACTCCAAAGGTAACGCATCGTAGGCTTTAAGACCCTTGCCTATTAATCTAGAGGATACAAGTGCTGCCCATTTATTCTCTGGCCACTGGTGTTCCTGGCACTTCTTCTCAAAGCGTGCGAAAAATTCTGTTACCCCACTCTCATCAAACACGGGAACCAGTTTCAATAAGTGCGAGAGAGATTGATCATGAACACGGTTACCAGCCCCAAGTCGTTGTCTCTACTCGCGACTTCTCTACGTCCATGTCGGCACAGTACCTAGTCGACTCTAAATCAGCTTGGATTTTTGCTAGCTCTATGTGCTGAGACTGCTGACTGATAGTTTTTCTCTCTTCTATCTTGGCTAATTCTATTTGCTGCTCAGATACCCTGATAGCCTTTCTCTCCTCGATCTTAGCTGATTCTATTTGCTGCTGGATCTTAGCTAATTCGAGCTGAAGCAATAATTCTGGAGTTAACCCTTGAGGAGGTGAAGGTGCTACAATGTTTGAAATTACCGGTGGTCCCCCAGGGGCAACCCACCCTGCCAGTCACCACCCAACTGTGGACGCGTACTCGGGGTCGGCAAACTACTGGGATGGCTGGGAGTCGAGTGTAGGGGAAGCATGGCCGAAGGGCTCTGAGCACTCAACCCATCTCTCTCACCAGTCACCCTGCCCAGTACACACGTTATCAAGTTATCCCTGGTCATGCTGCTAGTACCCGCATGACCGATAGCTGTGGCCAGGCTTTGAAGACCGTACCGATCCATACCCTCCAACCGCTCGGCAGTAACAGGCCATTGCAAAAATATCCTAGCATCCTCCTCACAGTTCACCTGATTAACCATTTCATCATACTGCTGTTCCTCAGTTTCGACATTACGTACTGTGTCTCCATTCTCCTCTGATCCGGTATAAGACATGATGCTCACAAAAATTTCCCACCTCAATATTCAGAAAAGAAGCACCCCAAACTCTTATACCTAAATATACACACAAAAAATCTCGGAAATACTCAAGGGCTATACTATGTTGCAAATTTTTTTTATTCTTGCTTATCCCCGCAAAATATTCCCCAAAACAACAAATGTTCCCTGCTAATAAATGTAGGTTCACCAAATCCTAGGTAAGGTCGCCATTTGTTACAACTGACGTTTAAATATATCAGGGCTCTTATTCATTGGACTAGTAATGGCATAAATGCTACAACGGAAAGCGCTAGATCCAACCTCTGATGTATATTCCCAGTGAACAAAGAACACAAATACTCTCCAGAGTTCTATATGCAATAATAGGTTATCAAACTCTCAATAAATGTGCGTCTACTCTAGGCTTAATGTTATGTGAAAACAGCCTATTACTACCTATAACCGAAGGTGCTTGGTTATGGTATGCAAAGTAAGGTGGTAAGAGACGTTACAGCTTACGTTACTTTAATCAATAAATGTCAGGCACTCCTGCATAAAAGAAAGTGCACTAAAGTCCTTCAACAACAACAAGGTATCTTCTTTAAATGTTGGATGCTATCAAGATGCTCAAATCGGAAATGGAACCCAAAAAGGCAGGCAGCGGAACAATGCTCGTTCAGGCTATGCACACAAAAAGGCAGGATATATAATGTAGTCGGAGCCAAGCATATCCTAAACGCTACAACAATAATAATAATCGCCACGACAATGCAGTATTCCTATCAACAAAAAGAGCCTAAGTCGTTTGTGTCTCAATACATCAAACTAGGCTGCAAAATGCTTGTGTAATCATAAACGGGTATGCATAATAAGAGTAATTGGTTTAATATACTTAATGTCTACTATGACTGATAAAGTCTAGCTAGAGTCAATGATACGAGATACTGGTGCACATGGCATGCCGCATAGCCTAGTGCAAATCTCAAGTCTGTGCGTCAAGTATTACGTTATAGTGAAGGGTAGCTCTCTTGAGAAACCATAATACCGAAGTATCAAGCGTACTCCTAGCGTACCTCAAAGACAAACAACCGAGCCTAGAACAGTGCAGAATGGTATAGGCAAAAAGCCCTCATTCGTGCATGCTCTACTCTCAATGGCACACAGACTAGAATTTACCCAATCAACTCCAGTTCTCAGGTATGTCGTGCAGCTTTTAACTAAAGCCAGCACTCATCGGAAACAATACCTTATAGTATCAGACTCCTAGTCTAGCATTATCTAATCTAGCAGAACACTAATAATTATAGGAAGCGGTACTGAACAATATGAATGCCAACCAATGCTTCGTGATCAACTTATCTTAACAACTAACATACATGGGTTATGTAAGACCTTAACGCACAATACAACTGGCCAGCATGAAGCTGATTATGCAGAGTTAACCAGAGGGGGTATAATATTAATAAAAGGTGGTGAAAGATATGGAAAATGAGAGAGATAGGCAGAGGAAAAGGTTCTCAGGTGCAGAGAGGGAGACAGATATCAAAGGGAAAAGAGGGATGCGTTCTAGAAACCAGATCTGAGGGAGAAAGTGGCAAGAAAGCTGTATATATACTAGCACTAGCTCGAACCGCGTAGGAAAAGCGGCAACAAGTCCTCCAGCCAATCCCCAAGAGACCAGCCAGCCATGACGTCATCGAACATGGTAAAAAACTCCTCCAGCCAATCTCCAGGAAGCCAGCCAGCCATGACGTCATCGAGCCTGGTAAAAACACTGCGCGCCTCCTCGCACTCTGTTCTACTGTCTCTCTCTCTCTCTCAAATCTTATCATTACTACTTTATGATAAAACATATACTTTGCAATTAAATATATAAAGCCTTGACATGGGCGAAAACAAAGAGCCTTTCTGGACTGCCTATGACACGAGCTTTCATATCAAATAAAGCATACAATAATACATCAACTGTAGCCACATCCACTGCCCTGGCGATCCTAGCGAGTCACTGTAGGACAAGCCATGCGGTTCTAACGGAGTGGTTAACGTCACAAATGTGCTTCATACTATGCCATCCTCCGCTTAATTTATTTATTTATTAGTATTTGTTTTTGTTTTTAATTCAAACTATACCTCCAGACATAGGCTTACAGCCTGTAAATTATATCTCTATATGCGATGAACTCTGAAGGTTTACTATTCCAGATGGAGAGTGAAACATCAATACACCTTGACTGTTGCAACCAGCTCGTTTGTGGTCTTAAGGCCGCGTCATACAGAGGTCGACCGCGACCCGACAGTAACCCGAAGGCAATGACTTGCACTTTTCACCCGAATTCACCCGAAGTCCCCGAATGAGAGTCGTACCCCGACTATGACTAGAAAGCAATTCGAATGCTACCCGAGGGACTCGAATGCGTCTCGAATACGAGTCAATGTTATCCCGTATATTACTCGTAACTAACCAGAAGTTGAACGGAATTGAATCGACCATGAGTCGAAAGCTAATCGACGGTGACCCGAGTAGCCGATACCAACCCGAGTTAAAACCGAATCACACCCGAAGTAAACCGAATGAAAACCGAACCCCACCCGAAGTCAGGAACCCAACCGGAATGAAACCAGAATGTAAGTCGAACGTGACTAGAATAAGTCGATTATGACACGATTATAAGGTTATGCATCACCCCACTATATAAAGAGAGGGTGTGCTCACACAAACTTCATTTGTACAGTGCACCCAACACAGCAACATGTCACAGGAAAGCAACCTCCCGGACCCATCACGACCAGAAGAGATGGATGACGAGGCATTGGAGTTGGCAATCTTAAGGCAGGAGATAGTTAATGTCAACCTCAGATATCAGATTACTGCCCGCGCCATCAGGGACAAAGAACGTGAACCCCAACGTGCTCAACCTCGACGGCCACGACGACCAAGGAAACCCCGAAGCTGCAGCGTCAAGCCATGGGTGGCACAGCGAGAGACACACGGACACTACCACCAGTTGCTGAAGAAACTCCAGGAAACTGACATGGTTACCTATAAATACTTTCTGCGTATGGACGAGGAGCTGTTTAATATGATTGTCGAACGTATCACACCCAGGATCAAGAAGGACGAGACCAACTGGAAGAAGCCCCTGGAGCCCGGACTGCGAGTTGCCATGGCACTACGCTTTTTGGCCACTGGCGAGGCCTATAAGAGCATGGCACTGAACTTATGTGTAGGTGCCAACACGATATCACTGGCTTCCGCCCATCGACTCGCGTTCGGGTTTGATTCGACTTGGCTTCGACAAGCCTTCGACTTACATTCTAGTCATTCGGATCACGATCGAGTAATCAACGAGTCTAATTAGGAATGTCGGACATGCATCGAGTCATTTTCTAGTAGTATTCGGGTATCCATCCAGTCATCATCCTGAAATTCGGGTCAGCATCGAGTAACAGTTGACTTTCGAACAAGTTTATGTAGGAATTTTCCACTGAGCATCGAGTCAAATTCGGGTTACGGTCTATATCATCGGGTCTAAGTCCACTTAGGTTCGATCAATTCTGGTATGAATCGGGTTAAATTTTTTGACTCGAAAGTGACCCGAATAGGTCGAATGCGATCATAATATGGTAGAATGAAAGCCGAATACGACTAGAATGTAAATCGAAGGTGACTCGAGCATTTTGTAACGTTTTTTTTACCCGAATGCACTCGAGGATTTCCCAAAAGTTAACGCATGCACTAACTTTTGGCCGACTCACCCGAACATTCGGGTGATGACCAGAGCATGACTAGAACGACTCGAACATACCAGAATCATACCCGATGTCGCCCGATTATCGGGCCGAATACACTCGAACCGCAAATTATTTTTTTTTGCAAGTCATTGCCTTCGGGTTACTGTCGGGTCGCGGTCGACCTCTGTATGACGCGGCCTTTAGCTTCGTAGAACTACGATGCCTGGTTGTCTCTCTGTGGTCCATTCCAACTCGGACTTCTTAAAGCAGAATCGCCACCGTCTCATCTCACAATCTCGGACATTTCTATTTTTTAAACGCCAATTATTGAGCTGCTTACTCACTAGGGATTGCTCCCACACAACATTTTGAATATCTGAATATTCATACAATGCTATTTATTTGGAAACAAAAAGGGTATTTGTATGACGTGTCGGTGGGCTTTGTGGCGATGCACTGAAACTAAGTACAACACTAATGTCCTTCACAATATTTCCATTGAATCATCAAGATTTGAGCCCAGGGCTTTAAGATTACCAATCCAGTTGCAAAACCACTCCACCACACCTTCCCCGAGTCTTCAGTGTGTAGCTTTACAGCTTGACCTAGGTGTCTGTATTCTTCAACCTATTCTAACACCTTATCTCCTCTCTTTATTTGTAGTTGCTGTGCACACGATAATTAATCATAAGCTTAGTTTTGTTATTATTCATATTATGTTTTTTGTTTCTATATGCCATTTCCTATTGCAAATCTTTCCCTGATTTCCTGACAAGAACTACATCAACAGGAATATGATATTACTTAGGTACTCTCCGTTAATATTTGAAGTGTCAAAGACGGGTTTAGCCATTACTCTGGTCAAGTAGATTGATTAATTTGAAATTGTGAACATTGTAGATTAGCGCAGATATTAGGTAAGCATTCCCAGCACAGGTACCCGAATATGGCTTCTACGGTACACTAAAATGCTTTTTAACAGGGAGGTGATAGCTTGAGATTCTTATATATCTTTGGTTATGATGGTACTGAAAATGCAATCAAATTTGTATCTGTAGGAGACGGTATTGGGGGCTAGTGGCCAGAGTATCGTCCAGTAGCCTTTCGGTGTCGTAGTAGATCTCTTTATGTTCATCAAGGTTCAGGCTGGTGATTAATCCGATCTGTTGAGGTTGGGTTCTTCACATGTCACTTGGCTATGATGTTTGTAAATTCATGTGTCACTTGCACGCTTCACCAATTGTCGCTGATATACTATTGAACACTTCACAAGTCAACGGGTATTATTGCACACTTCATGTGATGCTCTAGTTCTGTTGGAGTTGGTGATGTAATGCACTTTATGTGTCACTGGTGTCACATGTGTCACTGGTAGTGGTCCTACTACCTTGTTGTTTGCTTACAAGATTCTATTTGTATTTGTATGCTTGGCATTGAATGGTACATATTTGCCAATGTTTGTTGGTAATGAGGGAGTCTTGGCTTCCTGGTGTGACGCTCACCGCTTCCCCCAGAACCGCATGGCTTACTCGCTAGGACTCGCCAGGGCAGAGAATATAGCTACAGTCTACCTATCATTGTGTACTTTCCTTCTCGAGAAAGCTTGTGTTGCAGACAGTTCAGAACTGTTCTTTATTTTCGTCTGTCACAATCCTTTCTATTTTATTTAGTCAATTGAAAGTATTGTGTTAAGTAGTTGAATGATGGGAAGGCGAGCAGGAGAGAGAGAGAGAGAGACCAGGTGGTGTGACTTGGTAGGGAGGGCGGCGCATGGCTGGCCCCCTAACATAGGCCTCGCGGGATTCGTTGCCTCCTGCCTAACACTGCCTACTAGGCGGCTGCTTACTGGGCGACTGTCGCGCGCCCTCGTGCCATTCCTGCGAACTGGGACTCCAGCCAGGAGGTCCCTGGGAATATCCTTGTCAGATCCTTCCCAGACAGCATACTCTAAGCATCTCCCTTGAGCTGTCCCACACTCTTGTCTTAGAATCTTTCTCTCCTACTGCCTCTATCATTTCCACTACTTCCTCACCTTTTATTAATATCAATTCCCCTCTGGTTCTCTGCATCCACACCTTGAATTGGTGGCCAGACTGTATTATATGCTGGATCTCACATTTCTTATGTACTAGGTTAAGGTTGAAGATAGTCATTGTCTTTTTGGGAGATTGTATTGCTCAGACTGTCTCCATCAATCACTAATGTTTCTACAGGGTTAAATAATGCTAGACTAGGGATCAGGTACCTTGCTGTTGGTGTTTTTACTGTGTGTAGGCTACTTTTGAGCTGCACGACACTACGGATTCTGTGGGTTACCTGGGTGGATCTTTTGTCTGTGTACCTTGGAGTTTAGACTGTGTAGTGCGTGAGGGCTGCTTGCCTAATCCACCCAACACTGTTCTAACTCTATTTGCTTTTACTTTTGAGGGTCGCCAGGAGGATACTCGATACTTGTGATCGAGAATCCTCAAGAGAGCACCCCTTCATATTAACGTAATCAGGCCGCACAGACCCAAGGTCCACACTAGGCTAGGAGCTGCCTTGCTCCACCAGAATTCTGTACCTTTGCGCATCCCAGCTAGACTTTATTAACCCGGGTAGACATTAGCTGGATTAGATCATATACTCTTTTATGCATACCCATTATTTTACACAAGCATTTTGAGGTCTAGGTTGCTGTAGAGAGACACAACCAGCATAGACCGGTTTTGATAATAGGAGTACTACTTTTTCGTGGCGAGCATTATTACTGTTGCACCGCTTATAATATTCTTGTGTCCAATAACATTATATGTCCAGCCTTTTTGTGTATTTAGCCTACACGTGCATTGTCCTGCCTCCTGCTATTTTGTGGTTCCATTTCCGATACGTTCTTCTTAGTAGCATCCGACATTATTCAGAAGATTCCTTGTTCGGTGCTTGAGGACTTTACAACACTTTCTTTCATAAAGGAGTGACAGATATTATTGATTAAAGTAACGTTAAGTAAACCTTCTTCTTGTTTGCATTAGATCACTCTTGTGATTTAATTAAGTTAACTATCTTTTCCTTGTGTACCATAACTAAGCAACCATATGTTATAGGTAATAGGCTGTTTCAGAGAACATCAGCCTATAGTAGAAGCACATAGATACTGAGAGTTAAGATACCCCGCTATCGCAGATATAACTCTGGAGGGTATATGTGTTCTTTGTTCGACGGGATTATATATCAGGGGTTGGATCTAGCGTTTCCGTTGTTGCATTTATGCCAGTCTAGTCCAATGTATGAGAGCCACTGATTTATACGAGACCCGATCGAACAAATGGCGACCTAGCTCAGGATTTGGTGAACTGACATATAATTGCAGGTTATTGTGCAGATTTTTCTCACAGTTTAGGCAGTGAACATTTGTTGATTTTGTGGAATATTTTTTGAGGACATGCAAGAATTATTTTTTTTAGCAAAGTAATATAGCACTTAAGCTGTCTCCGAGAATTGTTTATTGTGAATATTGTGGTATAAGAGTTTGGGGTACTTCTTTTTTGTGGATCAAAGTGAAAAATCTTCAGTGAGCATCATGTCTTATAGCGATAGCGGATCAGTGCAGGATGAAGACACAGTATGTGATGTAGAAGCTGAGGAGCAGCAGCATGGGCAGGTTGTTAACTTGGTGAACAGTGAGGAGGATGCAAGGAATTTTTTACAATGGCCTGTTACTTCCGACCGGTTGGTGGGTATGAATCGGTACGGTCTCCAGTGCTTAGCCGCAGCTATTGGTCATGTATGTACTAGTGGCATAACCAAGGATGACCTGATGACGTGTGTGCTGCGTGGGGTGACTGGCGTACGAGGTAGGGTGTGTGCTCAGAGCCCTTTGGTCGAGCTTCCCCTTCACTCGACTCCCAATCCTCCTATTGGAGTACCGACCCTGAGCACGCTTCCGCAGGTGGGTAGTGACTGGCAGGGTGGTTTGCCCCTGGGGGGATCACCGGGTATTTCTAACATCATTGCATCTCCTCCTCCTCCTCAAGGTTTGACCCCGGAGATGCTCTTTCAGCTCAAGATGGCAAAACATCAGAGTCAACAGCAGACAGAGCTAGCTAAGATAGAAGAGAGAAAAGAGCTAGCTAAGATAGAAGAGAGAAAAGAGCTAGCTAAGATAGAAGAGAGAAATGAGCTAGCTAAGATAGAAGAGAGAAAAGAGCTGGCTAGGATGCAGCAACAGATGAGGGAAGCTGAGCTTAGGACTGAAGTAGAATCTACAAGATACTGTGCCGACATGGATTTAGATAAGTCTCGTGTTGAGACGACGGGACAGCGACTCGGTACTGGAAACCGTGCGCATGATCAGTCTCTGTCGCACATTCTCAAACTGGTCCCTGTATTTGACAAGTCTGGTGTCACAGAGTTTTTCAATAGATTTGAGAAGAAGTGCCGGGAGCATCAGTGGCCTGAAGTTAAGTGGGCGGCCCTTGTGTCCTCTAGACTTGTAGGTAAGGGGCTCAAGGCTTACGATGCACTGCCTTTGGAGTCCTGCGTTGTTTATGAGGAGCTCAAGGAGGCTGTCATACGAGCTACAACCCGAGACATATAGGTTAAAGTTCCGGGGTGTGACTAAGGGGCGAGACAGTACCTTCTTGGAACACGCCCGGGACCTGTCCGACGCTATGGGAAACTGGCTCAGATCAGAGAAGACAACTACATTTGATGAGATGAAACAGTTGATGCTTCTAGAGCAGTTTTATAAGTGTACGGGCGGCGACTTGACTTTAAACCTTAAAGAGAAGAACCCAAGAACTCTCGTAGAAGCAGCAGAGATGGCTGATCGTCGGTTGTCACTAATTCGGGGGTGCGGCTCTGCACAGGCGTTAAGGAGCGTTACCCTCCCCCTCCCCGGAATATGGACACACATAAATTTAAAAGCAATGACACCAAGACTGATCACAAACCTAGCACCGCCCCGTTTAAGAAGGGTCAGGGGACTTTTACACCTCAGTATTAGTCCAAGGGGAAATTTGAGTGTTATCACTGTCACAAAGAGGGGCACATGGCAAAAGCTTGTCCGAGCAGACCTCCCACGGCGGCTGTGTCATTGGCTCGCAGCATTGGGGTGTTCCAGAAGTCTTCTGTGTTTGCTGGAGGCATAAGATCAGAGGATGGAGCACCGCCAGTGAAGAAGGATCCGGAAGGCTCGAACCCTGTCCGCGATGCCTTTTGCGACCATAGAGGGCATGGCTGCGTGAAGTGGGGAGGCAAGAAGCACGGGATACAGCTTTTGCATGACACAGGTGCCTCTCAGACACTCTTGAAGAATTTCACTGGTAGACCCATAAACGCGGCACGGGTAGTTGTGGTGCAGGGAGTTAATGCAACTAGGTCATACCCGCTTGTTAGAATGGAGCTTGAAGTTGACGGTGTGACTCGCGAACTGGATGTGGGAATCGTGGAGAAATTGCCTGTTGGGGGCGTCGACCTCCTTCTCGGCAATGACTTTGCGGTGCCTGCTTCTAAGGTTTCACCCTTAGTCGTTGCCGAGGAGCCGGCCGACGTGAGTAGGGAGGAACAGGAGGGGGTTGAGAAGTGTCAGGTGCAGCCAATGGCGTGTGTTGTAACCAGATCTCTCGCATCCAGGGAGTCACAGCCTAACCAACAGTCTTCAAATAAGCGGAGGAACGGTCACGAGAAGGTGCTGAAAGCTGATACGGTGGAGAGTCTAGTACCAGCGGCGCATCTCGGGGACTCAGTATTAGCACCGTTATTAGAGTCTGGAGAAGCACCACCACCTGTCACTGAGAGTGTAGAGGCAGGGCTTAAAGAGACTCAGAGGCAGCAACGGTATACACGGAGAGAGCAACGGGATGCAAAGTTCGATGTTGGGGGAGGAAATGAGTTGTTTCGCAAACACTTAGACAGGCTAGCTCCCTCAGATATTCGCAAATTGCAGCTAGAAGACCCGGAGGTTCTAAAGTGTAGTGACGGTGCTGTCGAACTTGAGAGTAGAGAACGAATGTTGCGTAGTCTGGAGTTGGCTGGCCGCAATCTGGTAGGCTCTCAGGCCCTCATGAAGGACAGGTACGACCACAAGGTGAAACTCAGGGAGTTTCACGTGGGTCAGGAGGTGTTGATACTACTCCCTCTTGTAGGTCACCCCTTATCCGCAAAGTACGATGGTCCTTATAGGGTAGCAGAGAAGCTCTCGGACTTAGATTACCTGGTGGCCACTCCAGACAGGCGTAAGATGAATCAGTTATGTCATGTCAACCTGATGAAGGAGTATGTGAGGCGCCCACCTGAGCCTCTCACTGTCCCCGTGATGACTTTCAGCAGTCAAGGTGGAGAAGGAGAACGGGACAGTCATGCGCAGGTGGATGACAACTGGGATTATCATGTTTCTGCAGATCAGTGGGCGGGAAACACGAGACAGGCGGCTCATGAGGCTTTGCAACACCTACCTGAGCAACAGCGTGTGGCTGTCGAGCGCCTATTCTGTTTTATACCCTAATGTATTTGCGGAACACCCAGGCTTCACTACTCATGAGGTGCACGACGTTGATGTCGGAGACCACCCACCCTTCAAATCAGTGCCCTATAGGGTGCCCCCTATTAAACTTCCGGCCCTCCGGGCGGAGTTGGAGTATATGTTGCAACAGGGACTGATCGAGAAGGGGGCGGTAAAGTGGACATCTCCCGTAACGCTGCAACCGAAGCCGGATGGCAAGGTGCGCTTCTGTGTTGATAACCGCAGGCTAAACAGCTTGACTCCCACCAACCCATATCCTCTTCCCCATGTCGATGACTGTGTAGGCAAGATTGGCAGGGCTAAGTTCTTGACCAAGGTGGACCTGGTAAAAGGTTACTGGCAGGTGCCTTTGTCTGAACGGGCGAAAGAGGTGTGTGGTTTTGTGGTGGATGGTGCTACATATCGTTGTAATGTCATGCCGTACGGTCTAAAGAACGCACCAGCAACCTTCCAAAGCTTGATGAACGAGTTGGTGGCTGACATTCCGAACTGTACTGTGTACCTGGATGACGTCATTATCTACGATGACGATTTCAAGAGCCACTGTGAACATGTAGAATCCCTATTTAAGAAATTAAGCGAGGCTAACTTGGTGGTCAACCTGGGAGAGTGTGATTTTGTGCGGGCTACCGAGCAGTATCTGGGGTTCATGGTGGGTTTGGGCCAGGTGTGCCCCCACAAAACAAGATATTGGCTATTAACCACTTCCCCAGGCAATCCACCAAGAAGCAGATCATGAGGTTTTTGGGCATGATTGGTTACTACCGCCGCTTTATAAAGGGCTATTTTACTGTGCTGGCTCCTCTGACGGACCTATTGGCCAAAGATAGAAAGTTTAAGTGGGCGCCTGAGTGTGAGAGGGCTTTTATGCTAGTAAAACACCTGTTGTGTACTCACCCAATCCTCAGGGCCCCGGACTTTAGCCGACCATTCCAGCTGGCAACTGATGCCAGTGGTGTGGGGGCTGGTGCCGTTCTGATGCAATCAGACGAAGATGGGCTGGAGCACCCAGTCAGTTTCTTCTCAAAAAAGTTCAACTCGGCGCAGAAGAACTATTCAGTAGTTGAGAAGGAACTGCTGGCGATTGTGCTAGCGCTCAGGCACTTTGAGGTGTATGTTCCAGCCTATGGACCAGTTGTGGTGATCTACACCGACCATCATCCCCTCAAGTTCCTGAATCA
>CM064576.1:1363634-1623634 GCA_032716605.1 Paralithodes platypus | reverse complement strand
TAGGTAATGTAATATTATGCAAAGGACGTCACCCTTACTGAATGGGTTAGTATTGTAGGTAATGTAATATTATGCAAAGGACGTCACCCTTACTGAATGGGTTAGTATTGTAGGTAATGTAATATTATGCAAAGGACGTCACCCTTACTGAATGGGTTAGTATTGTAGGTAATGTAATTTCACATGCCAGTGCCAAAAGGACAACTTTAAACAAATGTATTGTAAATATTATATTAGTCCTTATAGCAAAAGAGTGAAACATGATAGCACAATCTGCGGATGATTAGAAGAAGAAGAGATCATAAGCGCACAAATAGGAAAGGATAATTATGCCCCTCTGTGAAAACTATTAAGTAGATATGTTCGTAAACGATGCACTTCTTGCATTCTATCTCTTTTTCTCCACCTTCCTGTTATCTATTATTGTATTATTTATACGTCTCTTCCCAACATACTCCTTGTCTCTTCGCTTTCTTTTCCCTATATTTCATTTTATATTCACAGCTCCTATTTCCCCCTTTTGACGTGTTCTGTCCTTTTCGTCACCTCGTATTCTTTGTGTATGCTTCCTATTCTTTCGCCATTTTTCTGTTATTTTCACGATGTTCTTCCTCTGTTAGCGCCACCTATTTGTTCTTTCATTTTATTTTCTCGTCTCATGCCTTCTGTCTTTTATATGTTTTATTAATTTCAAATTTCCGTATTTCACACCTGGTTTTTCCAGCTTTGTTCACTGCCACATTCTCTATTAAACTGCATTTGTGTTTCGTTCCCCTGTTCCGTAGACAATGACCACAGCATTTGCATCACCAAATAATGTCAGCAATGGTTTTTTCTTCCATCATCTTTTTTCCTTTATTCCACGGAAATTGATTTGTGTTAAATAAACACTGTATTTAGGGCATAACTTTATTTAATCTGCATATATCAATAAATAATTACAGTTGTATTTGCATACATATGCAAATAAGAGGTGTACGAATGGTTATAAAACACTGTATGCCTTCCTCCTCCCACCCTTGTAATGTAATCTGTAGGATCCTCCGCCTTTCCCTCCCCATCCCATGGGCAACTGTTTGTTCAATCCTATGGTATTTTCCTCCCTCGTATGTAATGTTATATTTAGAGTCCTCCACCCTTCTTGTAATGTTATATGTAGAGTTCTCCACCCTTCTTGTAATGTTATATGTAGAGTTCTCCACCCTTCTTGTAATGTTATATGTAGAGTTCTCCACCCTTCTTGTAATGTTATATGTAGAGTTCTCCACCCTTCTTGTAATGTTATATGTAGAGTTCTCCACCCTTCTTGTAATGTTATATGTAGAGTTCTCCACCCTTCTTGTAATGTTATATGTAGAGTTCTCCACCCTTCTTGTAATGTTATATGTAGAGTTCTCCACCCTTCTTGTAATGTTATATGTAGA
The DNA here is from genome assembly GCA_032716605.1 of Paralithodes platypus. Classification (NCBI taxonomy): domain Eukaryota; kingdom Metazoa; phylum Arthropoda; class Malacostraca; order Decapoda; family Lithodidae; genus Paralithodes; species Paralithodes platypus. Next base: position 1,622,210 of record CM064576.1, on the reverse strand, counting down.
GTTCTCCACCCTTCTTGTAATGTTATATGTAGAGTTATCCACCCTTCTTGTAATGTTATATGTAGAGTTCTCCACCCTTCTTGTAATGTTATATGTAGAGTTCTCCACCCTTCTTGTAATGGTATATGTAGAGTTCTCCACCCTTCTTGTAATGTTATATGTAGAGTTCTTCACCCTTCTTTGTAATGTTATATGTAGAGTCCTCCACCCTTCTTTGCAATGTTATATGTAGAGTCCTCCACCCTTCTTTGTAATGTTATATGTAGAGTTCTCCACCCTTCTTTGTAATGTTATATGTAGAGTCCTCCACCCTTCTTGTAATGTTATATGTAGAGTTTTCCACCCTTCTTTGTAATGTTATATGTAGAGTTCTCCACCCTTTTTTGTAATAGTATAAGTAGAGTCCTCCACCCTTCTTTGAAATAGTAGAAGTGAGTTCTCCACCCTTCTCTGCAATAGTATAAGTAGAGTCCTCAACTCTTCTCTATAACAGTATAAGTAGAGTCCTCCACCCTTCTTTGTAATAGTATAAGTAGAGACCTCCAACCTTCTTTGCAATATTATAAGTAGAGTCCTCCACCCTTCTTTGCAATAGTATAAGTACAGTCCTCCACCCTTCTTTGCAATAGTATAAGTACAGTCCTCCACCCTTCTTTGCAATAGTATAAGTACAGTCCTCCACCCTTATCTGTAATAGAATAAGTAGAGTCCTCCATCCTTCTCTGCAATAGTATAAGTAGAGTCCTCCATCATTATCTGCAATAATATAAGTAGAGTCCTCCATCATTCTCTGCAATATTATAAGTAGAGTCCTCCACCCTTCTTTGCAATAGTATAAGTACACAGTCCTCCACCCTTCTTTGCAATATTATAAGTATAGTCCTCCACCCTTCTCTGCAATAGTATAAGTAGAGTCCTCCATCCTTCTCTACAATAGTATAAGTAGAGTCCTCCATCATTCTCTGCAATAGTATAAGTAGAGTCCTCCATCATTCTCTGCAATAGTATAATTAGAGTCCTCCATCCTTCTCTGCAATAGTATAAGTAGAGTCCTCCGTCCTTCTCTGCAATAGTATAGGTAGAGTCCTCCATCATTCTCTGCAATAGTGTAAGTAGAGTCCTCCATCCTGCTCTGCAATAGAATAAGTAGAGTCCTCCACCCTTCTTTGTAATGTTACATGTAGAGTCCTACACCCTTCTTTGTAATACAATCTTAGATCCTCTCCCGCTCTCCCTGGTAACTCGCCTGGCTGACTTAATTAGGTCCAGAAATTATAGCAGCCAAATAAGCCCTAGAGTTACTTACTGTCTTGAAGTTGGTAGGCATGGGGGTGTAAACAGGCTGTGGAATGGTAGAAGCTCATCATCAGTGTTCTTAAATATTTGCAAAGGGAAATGTCTGTATCATGCCGACTAAGAAATTTGATAGTGACGATTTTATTAAAGATTGCATTATATTCTACTATTACATGTTATATTCGGTAATTATTTTAGGAATCATTATTACACCTCTTATATAATTTTAAGGTAGTTTACTTGCAGTGTACTGTGTATTTAAGCAGAAGACTGTTCATCCAGAAGGTTGCATCTATGTCACTTCCTGTTTCTGGTGTTGCCGTGTCAGACCTTACTCACGCACTTTTGAGCTCACCAAGCACTGTCCACGTGAATCGGAGGTGCCCGTTACATGTGAGGAGTGTGTGTGGGAAGGTAAGGAGATAGGTAGGAAAGAAGTTTTGAGAGACTTAGATGGGGAACGTGGGCACGATAACAGGCCCTCGGAGATTTCTCCTGATTTAGGGGAATTTTTCCTGTAATATTTAAATTACATTTGTTCTTGAATAAATCAAGTTGGCTGAACAAGATAGTTTAAATCCCAATTACCTATAAGTATCAACATTATATTTATTGGGCATAAGGATTTCGGTGGCAGCTTTACTATTACTTATATAATAATAGAACAACATAGGAGAAAATCAGAGTCTACATGCAACCAGATAATCGACCCAGTATCGACCCAGCATCTTCAAGCAACTTAATAACTATTATAAAACACCAAATCGATAACCCCATAAGAAAAGACCCCACAACGTTTACTTTGCCTTACACTACTTATTTTGTTCACTAACACGTAATATTTCAATATGATTAGATTTAAGAATAAGGCCAAATGTTACACGGGTTGAGGAAATTAAAAAACTAATATGATCATAGATTTTATTGTCTTTTGAAAATATATCGTTGTTTGTATCTATTAGAAAATAGCAATATCTTCAACTATAGCGGTAAACAATGATCTTTACATGTGGCAAGTGATGTCTAATACATCGCAATACACGCATATTATTCATACATAACTTCCTGACACTTGACACCAAATTTAGGAGGGAAACGTAACTACACCAATACTACCATTATCATAATTAATTGGCATTGTAGCCAATACAAATTACTTGAAATATAAAAGAATACTGCGATTGTAGCGAAAGACAAGGTAAAACATTACTTTGGGTGAAACAGGTATAATTATTCCAAGAGGCCAATATCTGAATATTAAAATAAAATGAGGTGTGTATTTCAGATAGGTATTATTATTATTCTTATTCTTATTATTATTATTATTATATGAGATGCCGAAGTCTCCAACCAGGGTGCAGAAACACCAGCAAGGTGAATCCACACAACACACCCGGAGGCACTGGAGAGAGACTACGGCACCTTTAGGAAAAAAAAAAAAAAACAACAACAAAACATATATACTGTACAGTATATATACATATATTAAACACAGATAAATGAATAATAAAATATTATGCAGTAGAGGATATAAAATATAAATATATTACAATAAAATATAATAAAATAAGTTTAAACACTAGAATTAATGCTGCAAAAAAGCATTAACTCTAGACTTAAAAATGGAGATATGAGCTGAATTGACTAGCTCATTTGGCAACTTATTCCACAAGTCAACCATGGCCGGCACAAAACACCGTGAAAACTGTGTAGTAGAAAAATGAACACGGCTCATGGCAAGATCATTAAGATTGCTTGTGAATCTAGTTGCACGAGCCCGGACATAGGGCCCAGGCAGAACCCCATGTAAGGGATGCTGAGGGTTGTTAAAAACTTTAAATACAAGACTAAGGGCACCAACCTTACGTCGATGACACAGATCAAGAGACAAATGAGGTAGAATAAAACTGATAGAATTTAGTGACCTGTCAAGCAACTTGAGATGGCAGTCAGCTGCTGACAACCAGACAGGTGAGCAGTACTCGAATTGTGGCAAAATAAAAGCATAAAAAGACTTGATAACTGTGGCGTCACAAGCAAACGTTTTATAACACTTGCGAAGCAGACCAATTTTTTGGGAAATGGAAGAGGAAAAAGAACGAATATGCTTTTCTAAAGTAAGTTTGGGATCCAGAGTAACTCCTAACAAACACAGAGTATCCACATTCTCAATTTGCTCGCCAGAAACTTGTAGATAAGGATGGGGAGGATCCAAGGTACGAGATCTGCTGATGATAATGGAGTGTTTTACTAGCATTAAGTTTCATACCCCAAAGTTCACACCATGATGTAATTTTGGCTAAGTCCCTATTCAGAGCAGTAGCAATTTTGTGTCGATCAATTGGTGATGGAATTGACGCATATAAAGTTGTATCATCGGCATAGGAGATTAGTTTATTTTCAAGCTCGGAACACAGGTCAGCAGTAAAAATAATAAAAAGCAAAGGCCCAAGGACACTGCCTTGTGGAACGCCAGAAACAACAGTAACAGAAGGGGAATGACACCCATCAATGACCACAGACTGAGAACTTTTCGTCAAAAAATCTTCAAAGATCCTTAACCTCTGAAGTGCGCATGGGGGTAATTGGAAACGTCCCCCTGTGCTGACGTATTTGAGGTGTTTCCGTCACTAAAATATTCATTGTGCCATTAATAGCATTAATACGTGCCTATTATGGGTTGATTATAAAGGTATTAACCTGAAACAACAATAAAACGAGTGAAAACAGCGTTTGGATGGTCAAAATCGGAGATATAGCCCGCGAGTTGTATAATGTATGGGTGAGGCAAGCTGCTTTCCCGCCAATTTCCCCCAAGGCCACTGAGACACAGTCGATCGATACTCTCTCTCTCTCTCTTGCACTCGCTTGCCATCAGTTATGACAACACCCTGCTTGCAACTCGCTAATGTTAGCACGAAAATATACCTCAGAATAAGGGAATAACAGGGAAAATAGGTGATAACTGAAGGAGAGGAGGAAAGTGGGGAAGGAGGGGAGGTAGAGGACTGAGATTTTGCATGGCCCAGGGGCCAATTTTTTTTATTTTATTTTATTTATTTTTTTCGATGTCAAAAGTTGATTTTTGTTTTCACTCACTCATAAGAGTCTGGGTCTGTGGGTTCAAGGATCGTGTGGGTGAGAATGAAAGTAGGAATACAAACGTGGGTGATTGTATGCGTGTATGCCCCGACAGAGGATATACTTGAAAGAAAGAAAGAGGAGTTCTGGATGAATGTGGAGGCGTGCCTGGAGAAGTTTGACAAGAACGAAAGAATATTTCTGATTGGGGATATGAATGGTAAGGTGGGTGATAGGAAAGTTGAGGGAGTGGTGGGAGGGTGGGGGGTACCATCAGAGGTGAATGGGAATGGTAGTGCACTTGTGGACGTATGTGTGGGGAGGAGGCTGTGGATAGCCAACACCTTCTTCCGACACAGAATGATCCACAGGTACACATGGAAGCGTATGTTGACGATGAAGGATAAGACAGTGGTGGAACGAAAGTCATTGATTGATTATGTATGTGTGGATGAACGAATGAAGAAATCTGTGATGGATGCTAGGGTGTATAGGGGTATTGGAGGGGGTCTGTCTGATCATTATGTAGTGGTAGCTAAGGTTAGGATACAAAAGAAGTGGGTGAGGAGAGCGGGAGGGAGGCGAGAGGAGGGTGGAATGGTGAGGAGGGTGGAGAGGTTGCAGGAGGAGGAAGTCAGGGAGGAGTACAGGAGAGCAGTGGAAAGACGACTAGGTGGGTTCGACCTGGAAGTTATGGAGGATGTGGAGGAGATGAGCAAGGTGTTTAAGGATGAGATCTGTGCAGCATGTGAGGAGGTGTGTGTGGAGTGAGGAGAAGAGGGGGGGGGGAGTGAAAGGTACAGCATGGTGGACAGAAGAGGTAAGAATAGCTGTGGAAGAAAAGAAGAAAGCATATAGAGAGTGGTTGGGTAGTAGAGGGAATGAAGATTCCGAGAGACAGAAACGAGCGAGGTACGTGGAGAGTAAGAGGGTGGTGAAGAGAGTAGTGAAGGAAAGTAAGAGAAGAGTAGATGAGGAATTTAGAAGGAATCTGAGTGTAAAATGGAGGGAGAGTAAGAAACTGTTCTGGAAAGAAGTCAAGAAAGTTAGGGAAGGTAGCAAGGGAAACAGTAAGGGTGTGAAAGATAAGAATGGGAGAATGCTAGCCGAGAAGCAAGAGAGAGTCGAAAGATGGAGGAGTACTTCAGTGAGTTGCTAAATGAAAGGAATGAAGAGCCAGCAAACATAGCTGGATATGGTATGGGAGGGAGAAGAAGAGAAGTAGTGGAGGAGGAGGTGGGGATCAGGAGGTCAGAAGTGTGGGAAGCCATGAAAAGAGTGAAGTTGGGGAAAGCACCAGGAACAGATGGAGTGTGTGGGGAAATGTTGAGGTATGGTGGTGAGATAGTGATAGAATGGGTATGGAAAATGTGCAAACTAGCATGGGAGAAGGGGAGTGCACCCGATGACTGGAAGACTGGCATAATAGTCCCCCTATATAAGGGCAAAGGGGAAAGAGGAGTGTGTGGTAACCACCGAGGAATATGTCTTCTAAGCGTAGTAGGGAAGGTATACAGTAGGGTAGTGATTGAGAGAGTGAGAGTGAGAACGGAGAAATGGATAGGCGACGAGCAGGGAGGTTTTAGGAAGGGAAGAGGATGTGTAGATCAGATTTTTACCCTGAATTGTGTTGTGGAGAAGTATCTGGAGAAGAAACAAAAGGTGTATGTTGCCTTTATGGACTTGGAGAAGGCCTATGACAGAGTGGATAGAGAAGGTTTGTGGAAAGTACTTAGAATATACGGAGTAGAGGGCAAGTTGCTGAAAGCAGTGAAGAGCATGTATGAGGGTGCAAAGGCGGCAGTACGTGTGGAGAGTGAGCAGAGCGAGTTCTTTGACCTGAATGTTGGTTTGAAACAGGGGTGTGTGATGTCCCCGTGGTTGTTTACTGTATATATGGATGGAGTTAGGAAAGAAATACTATCAAGAGCAGTGGATGTTGGTGTATCGCTGAAAAGGGAGGGTATTGAGTGGAAGCTACCTATACTGCTGTTTGTGGATGATACAGTTCTGATGAGTGATAATGAATGGGAGTTGCAGGGTCTGGTAAATGAGTTTGGAACAGTGTGCGAAAACGGAATTTGAAGGTAAATACGGGGAAGAGCAAGGTTATGGTCTTCGAAAGGGGTGAAGTCACAGAGTGTGAGGTGAAGCTGAACGGTCAGGCTATGGAGATCGTCAACTCTTTTAAGTATCTGGGCAGTGTGTTGAGTAAAGATGGGACTATGGATGAAGAGGTGCGGGAGAGGGTACAACAGGGAAGAGGGTTGTAGGAACGCTAAAAGCAGTAACAAGAAATAGGGTGGTCAGTATGGAAGTGAAGAAGTCCTTGCATGACAGTGTGGTAATCCCGACACTGACTTACGGAAGCGAAGCATGGACGTTGGTTGAGAGACTCAGACCAAGAGTGAGAGCAGTGGAAATGAATTACTTAAGGAGTGCGTGCGGAGTTACATGGAGGGATAGACAGACTAATGAGGAAGTAAGAAGGAGGTGTGGTGTGGAGGTAGATGTGCTGGAAAGTGTGAAATGGAACAACCTGAGATGGTTCGGCCATATGGAACGTATGGAAAGCGAGATAATGACTAAGAGGGTGTACGAGAGCGAGGTGGAGGGACAGAGGGGGAGAGGTAGACCGAATATGAGGTGGAAGGATGGAGTGAGGAACTACATGAACGAAGGCGGTGCTGGTTGGGGGGAGGGGCGTCGACTGACTGGGGACAGAGGTGCATGGGGGCGGTTCGTTCGTGGCGACCCCTTCGGGGATCACGGCGTCAGGCAATAGATAGATAGATAGATAAGAGTCTCCCCGCAGTCCGCCGGGGGAACTCTTAAGAGTCTCCCGGCAGTTCCCGGGTTAAGAAATTGCCACCAATACCGATGAGCTGTAACTTATACAGAAGTGCTTTATGGTTGACTAAGTCAAAAGCAGAACTAAAGTCAATGGCCACGACACGAGACTCATGTCCCTGGTCCAATGCAGATTGCAAGTCATGGGTGAGTGTCAGAAGCGCATCACATGTACCCAGTCCCTTACGAAAACCAAACTGTGAGTTTGGTATCAAATTATGACTATTACAATAAGAGGACAGGCGTCTGGACAAAAGCCTCTCATAGAGCTTGGATAGAATAGGCGTAATGAAGATAGGGCGATAGTCACAAGGAGATGATGAAGCAGTAATTCCCTTTGGAATAGGAGTGATACTAGCCTTACGCCAGCAAAGAGGAAAGCTACCTGATTTCAAAAGAAACCTAAACACCACGGCTAATTTAGGTGCCAAGACCACTGCAACCTTTTTAAGAAAGAGAGGGAAAACCCCATCCGGGTCTGTGCCACCATAGGTATCAAGATCCAGCTAGTACCTTTTCAGTTCAGCTGATTTGAATGCCATTGAAATGAGGTTGGGTCTAGAAAAACATGTCAATGGCAAAGACAATTCCTGATTACTCTGCTTATTAATAACAAATATTAGATAGAATATTGGCCTTCGATAATGGATCAAAAGAGATGGAGCCATCAGAATCACAAAGAGAAGGCATGGAGGAATCTATTCCAAATAAAGAGGACTTCAAAGTGGACCACCATTTATGAGGCTGTGTAGCTCCTGCCAGAACATCCTGAAGATAGGAGTTATAATCCCTCTCAGCACTATCATAAACTCTCTGCGCAGCTGCCCTTTTAAAAACATAATTTTCCCAATGCAAGGGGGTTTGATTACGCCTCCATAGACGATATGCAGCCTGTTTGTCATCAACTGCACGCTTGCAGTCATCATTAAACCATTAATGGACACATACTAAAAATACTCATAGCCTGTTAGGAGAAGGCTGTATATAGGCACTAGCCGAACAGGGCGGTACTCCCGGGGAGTGGGTGTAAAGGAAAACTGGTACTTCTGTTTCACCACCTGGCCTCCCTAGCTGATTCTTTCCGTGCCTCACCTAAACAGAGGACAAACCCAGTTTGCCCTCCTAAACACCTGCTTTACATGACAATACCTTACATACTACATTTGCTTTTCAAAAAAGGATAATGAGGACGTTATAATACGACCCGCCTCGGAGTACCCAGGGTGGGGAACCAGAAATACCCTCATTGGTTAGGCCCCTGACGAGGACTGATCAAAATCCTCAGGACCATTACCTTCTACTCTTACTGTCAGTATCTGCAAAATTCGTGGCCTTTCCTCTAACTTCCACTCTGTTGAACACCACCTCTCGTCTGCTAACCCTGATCTTCTCTTTCTCACCGCAACCCAGTTGTCTGGGATTACTGACAGCAAACCCTTCTAAGTATACTATCTCTATCATCAACTCAAAGCCAAAGGTGGATGTTGTGCGTACGTACGCAACAATATATAATTATGTGCTGTTTATCTCTTCCATAATTCTACTGACTACCCAAAATTCTGTCACCACCACACATGATCATCACCACACACAGTCACTGTCACCACCACACATCATCACCACATACAATCACCGTCACCACCACACATGATCATCACCACATACAATCACTGTCACCACCACACATCATCATCACATACAATCACCGTCACCACCACACATGATCATCACCACATACAATCACTGTCACCACCACACATGATCATCACCACATACAATCACTGTCACCACCACACATCATCACCACATACAATCACTGTCACCACCAGACATCATCATCACCACATACAATCACTGTCACAACCACACATCATCACCACATACAATCACCGTCACCACCACACATCATCACCACATACAATCACCGTCACCACCACACATGATCATCTCCACATACAGTCACTGTCACCACCACACATGATCATCACCACATACAATCACTGTCACCACCACACATCATCACCACATACAATCACTGTCACCACCAGACATCATCATCACCACATACAATCACTGTCACAACCACACATCATCACCACATACAATCACCGTCACCACCACACATCATCACCACATACAATCACCGTCACCACCACACATGATCATCACCAAATACAATCACTGTCACCACCTCACATCATCATCACCACATACAATCACTGTCACAACCACACATCATCATCACCACATACAATCACTGTCACAACCACACATCATCATCACCACATATAATCACTGTCACCACCACACATCATCATCACCACATATAATCACTGTCACCACCACACATCATCATCTCCACATACAGTCACTGTCACCACCACACATGATCATCACCACATACAATCACTGTCACCACCACACATCATCACCACATACAATCACTGTCACCACCACACATCATCATCACCACATACAATCACTGTCACAACCACACATCATCACCACATACAATCACTGTCACCACCACCCATCATCATCACCACATACAATCACTGTCACAACCACACTTCATCACCACATACAATCACTGTCACCACCACACATCATCCTCACCACATCAGTCACTGTCACAACCACACATCATCATCACCACATACAGTCACTGTCACCACCACACATCATCATCACCACGACCCACTATTAACATGACACACCTGCACCACCACACATCAACACCAATACACTCCGTTACCAACATACCATCACTACCACACACCAACAACACCACTTATCATCACCACCACACACGAACTCCTCCACACAGTTATTACCGTATACCACCTCACCCAAATATTATCACACAACATCACCACCACACACAATCACCACCAAACACCATCACCTTTACACAGTTATCACCGTTTAACACCTCACCAAAATATTGACACACACCGTGATATCACCACCACACACAATCACCACCAAACACCATCACCTTTACACAGTTATCACCGTATACCACCTCACCCAAATACTATCACACACCATCACCACCACACACAATCACCACCAAACACCATCACCTTTACACAGTTATCACCGTATACCACCTCACCCAATACTATCACACACCATCACCACCACACACCATTATTACACACCTTCACTACCACACACACTCATCACCACACACCATCATTATACAGCTACCATTAAATCTGGTCTTAAATATTAAGAGAGGAATTTCATCAAAGGAACCTCACTAGTTCATCAGTGTGGAAACCAAACCAATTTATGGGCTCTCCCTCTCTTATTCCCTCTCTCCCTTATAATTCCTGCAATAATATATATATATATATATATATATATATATATATATATACCCTCTCTCCCTTATAATTCCTGCATAATATATATATATATATATATATATATATATATATATATACATATATATATATATATATATATATATATATATATATATATATATATATATATATACAATATATATATACTGTATATATTCACACACGAAGGCAAGGCTACCTGAAACAAGTGCTCCCCCCCCCCCCCCCCTCCCCACAAAGTTGAAAGAGTGATAGAAAACCAAAATCAAGGTATACATTAGAGGCAATTTAGATAGTTGGAAATAAACGTGGTGTGCCTGTTAAGTGTAGTGACATGAATAGGAGGAGGAAGTGTTTGCGAGAATAAGCTGGATTTCTCACTGTGTAGATGAGGCACAAATAGAAACATTGGGAAAAGCCATGTAAATTAAACAGGACTTCCAGCAACTCCTTATCATATGCCTATGTGGTCTCCCCTGGGTATATATATATATGGTGTAGGTGACTGGACCTCCTGCCTATACAGTTCGAATCTTAGCCCTGTCAGCTATATTTGTCATCCAATAAACAACTTGTCATGCTTAGGGCAGCCGGATTTCGATTAAAAGACAGTCTGTCCCCCCATCAGAGTCGAGTTGGGAAGGAATACAGATAGAAGTATCAAATTCCTTCTTTTAACTCTCGTGGTGGTGTAGGTGACTGGACCTCCTGCCTATATGGTTCGAATCTTAGCCCTGTCAGCTATATATATATATATATATATATATATATATATATATATATATATATATATATATATATATACCGTTATATATATATATATATATAGATATATATATATATATATATGCAGTATATATATATATATACTGTATATATAGACCCTATATATATATATATATATATCTATATATATACTGTATATAGGTATAATATATATATATATATAGATATATATATATATATAATCATCATTATCCTCAGCCATTTGTAGTCCACTGCTTGACAAAGGCCTCCCTTAACTTTTTCGATAACTCCTAAGACTTTGCCAGCCTGTGCTATGTTACCCCTGCATTTTTGTCTATATCGTCTCTCCAACTCTTGTCTGTGTTTTACTATCGCGCTTTCATTCGCTGGGGGTCCAGTCAGTTTGTCTTTTACTCAGCCTATTGATCTTTCTTCTTGCTGCATGCTCTGCCCATCTCCACTTCTGCTCTTTTATCATGTCTACAATATCTTTGACTTTTGTTTGCTCTCTTACCCACGATGCTCTCTTCCTATCAGTAAGAGTCATTCCTAGCATTGATCTTTCCATTGCTCTCTGTGCACTCCTGAGCTTATTCTCCACCGTTTTCGTTAGTTTCCAAGTTCCAGATCCATAGCTTATGGTTGGTAGCACACACTGGTTATAAACTTTACGCTTAAGGCATATTGGTAGCTGTGAACTTTTCATGTTTTTATGTTTGCCGAATGGTTTCCATCCTAGAGTGATTCGCCTTATTATTTCATGTTCACTGTCTTTTGTTAGTTTCATTACTTTGCCAAAATAATTGTATTCTTATACTTAGTCAGAATTTCTTTATCAATCCTAATTTTTCAACGTTGATCCATATCATTGCACATAACTTTGGTTTTACCACTGTTCACTGTTAGAGTTACTTATTTTATTAAGATGATTGAGCATTTCTGCTTTATCTGAAATTAAGAAAATGTCATCTGCAAATCTGAGATGTTTAAGGTGTTCCGACTTTAGCATTGAAGTCTCCAATAATCATTGTATACAGTGTTTTTTCATGATCTAGAACACTGGTGATGTTCTCATAGAATGTTTCAACTTCTTCATCAGAGCTTTGCAAAGTGGGTGCGTATACTTGAATTTCTTTATGAGTGTATCGTCTGCAAATTTTGATCACTACTCAAGCTATTATGTCAGAAACTCTGTTGAATTTAATTACATTATTAACAATACCGCGATAGATTAGAAATCCTACACCACTACCCTGTTTATTTTGCATTCCTCTGTTGTAGAACAAGTGATGACTGTCATTGAGCTTAATGAGATTTTCTTCATTTCTATGAAGCTCATTTAGTCCCACAATATCCCAGCTAACGTTATCTAGGTCTTCAATTAGTTCTTCGAATTTGTGATCTCCTGAAAGTGTTTTGAGACACGTGTACATTTTCATAATCTTTAGGTTGTTCTTCTTGTCTTATTGGTAGTTTATCTTCTTGTCTTACTTGTTGTTCGTCTTCTTGGGTTGGTTTGATGTTGGGCGCACATGGCCCGCAAGCACGGGTGGCAATGTGGTTGGACTAGGTTGGCTCGGGTTTCTCGATTGTACAGATACCCAAAACACAGTAACTTACTGTGATTTCAAAAGTTGGCTTGGGTTTTCCAATTGTTCGGAGTCAGAAAAGACAATAATCAAATTTCGAAATTTGGCTTTGGTTTTCCGAGTGTGAAAATTCCAAAACCACGGTAATTTAATTTAGAAAGTTGGTTCGGTTTTCCAATTTTTCAAATTCCAAAAACACAGTAACCAAATTGCGAAAGTTGTCTCGACTTTTCCGAGTTTGCAAATTCCAAAAACACAGTAACTAATTTCCGTAAGTTGGCTTGGGTTTTCCGAGTGTGCAAAGACCAAAAAACACAGTAACGTAATGTAGAAAGTTGGCTCAGGTTAAACAAAATTGCAGACTGAAAAAACACAACAACCAAATTTTTAAAGTTTGCTCGGGTGTCTCAAGTTTATTAAGTCGAAAAAGCACAGTACCCATACCTACAATGTGATCGCTTGTCATTAACCCAACCAAAGAACCTAACCTAACCTAACCTAGGCCCAGTAGGGTAAGGTGGGGTAGATTCGCCGCGAAACGTGGTTCTTTTATAACAGCATCCAACTGAATCAGTATTCAGAAGTTTTTTTTACATAACTTTTACATTCAGGCCTTCCTGCACAAGTTCATATAATTTTTATGTGAAAAAACAAAACATAAAGGTTTGTAATAGGGTGGCGAAAAAAGTTAACGCGCGGCGGATCCACCCCATAGTGAGGGGTGAAATCGCCGCTGCCATATATTATCAATGATTTCATCCTGCCGCGGCGATTTTGCCCTCAATTACTCTGCAAAAGTAACAATTAAGATGTTTTTTTATTATATTGATATAATCCAAGTATTTTTGTATAAAACTGTAGACCTAGGAGTATTATAAAATTATAAATTATATAATTATAAATTCTTGCCTGAAACAAAGAGAAAGAGAGTTTCCACTTAGAAATCATAAACAACCATCTTGTAACACAGGTGGGAGAGGTAAGGTCGCCGCCACGAAAAATGCTCACGACCGCTTACATATTTTTTAGGTTGTAAAATTATTAAAAAATATTTGTCTTCGTTAAATAAATGACAACTATGCATGTTTGTGTTCTATCATCATCTACACGTACTATAAACATACCTAGAATCAATTCCATACGTATTTGGATTTATGACCAATTTTTTTGGACAAGTATCTACGGTCCGTGGCGAATCCACCCCAAGGCGATTCCACCCCGCCTTACCCTACGTGGGATACAAAGCTACCCTTCACCTAACACCTAGTATATGTCCCTAGTACCTAGTACGTGGGATATAAAGCAAACCCTAACCTAACACCTAGTTCCCTGAGGAACACCGGAGTTGATAGGATGAGGAAGTGAACGATGGCCTTCCACAACTGCAGCTATCGAATGGCCGGAAAGGAAATTAGAGACAAAGGCACAGATGGAGGGATAGAAACCGAAGGAAAGAAGTTTAGAAATTAGAGATTTGTGCCAAACTCAATCGAAGGACTTTGATATGTCTAGCGCAATAGAAAAGGTCTCACTGAAGTCCCGAAAGGAGGATGACCAGGAATTAGTAAGATATGAAAGAAAATCTCCAGTAGAGCGACCCTTAAGGAAGCCATACTGGTGATCTGAGAGTAGATTATGAGAAGAGAAATGCTTAAGAAATTTGGAAGTAAGATTAAATTAAAAAAAACTTTAGAGATGCAAGAGATGAGAGCAATTGGACGATAGTTGAAGGGTTGAGAGTGGTCTCTCTTCTTAAGGACAGGTTGAATGAGAGCGAACTTCCAGCAAGAAGGGACCTCTTTAGAGGAGAGACGGAGACAAAAGAGTTTGCCTAGGCAGGGAGTCAGCACAGTACAGTTTTTAGTACAACAGGAGGAAAACCATCCGGATTGTACGCCTTCAGAGAGAGAGTAGAAAGTACTTCTTCAGAAGAGATTAGGATATTAGGTATAATTAGGAGAGTCCGAGTGAAGGGATGGAGAGGGAAGAATAGCACGGGAATCATCCAAGGTAGAGTTTCTAGCGAAGGTTTGAGCGAAGCGTTCAGCTTTGTCAGAGGAAGAAGAGATGGTTGTGTCATCAGAGTGGAAAAGGGGAGGGAAAGACGAGAAAGAAAAGTTGTTTGAGAGATTTTTGGCTAGATGCTCGAAAGCTTGGGAATAGCTAGATTTGGATAGTTCAGTGCATATATTATTGATAAAAGAGTGCTTGGCAAGTCGAAGAACAGATTTGGCTTGATTCCGGGCAGAAACATAAGAATGAGATTCTTGAGTTTGAAGGCGTCGGTACCTTTTGAATGCTTCATCCTTATTGCAGATAGCAGTAGAACAAGCGTGAGTAAACCAAGATTGTTTGGCATTAGTCTGAAAGAAAGAAAATGGAATGTATGCCTCCATTCCCGATAGGTTTACCTCTGTAATGTGTTCAAGACTCTCCGAGGGTCCCCAGCCACGGAAAAAAAAATAATTCCATGGGAAATCAAAGAAGTACTGCTGGAGAGCCCCCCAGATGGCAGCACCAAAGTGCCACAAGCGCTGCCAGCTGGGAGGATCGGGTGGCAGCAAGGAGAAGGAAATGGTGTAGGCGGGTGTCTATGTCGGGGAAGGATTTCATGAAAAGATGCCCTCGAAGTGGTCCTGTGTGTGGCCAAAGAGGGATACAGACGAACGAACCTCCCTCCAGTTACGCTCGATGTTCTGGGTGTGGGATCACCGGGTCAAGGAAGTTTTGGGAATGGTTGACTGTGGTGTGAGTGTACCTTTCGAGGGACAAGGTTCTGTACGAAGCCCAACAATCCGAATGTATGAGAGTCCCCGGTTCTATCCAATCTTTGATGATATTGATGAGGGTCTCTTTTGATCTGTCTTCAACAGCAGTGAAAAAGACCTTCTTGGTATCCCTCTCATATGCCCCAAAGACCCAATTTACCCTTCAGTACCCTTCCTCGATGGTACTTTCGCCGCCCAAACTTTGCTTCATCAATCTCAACTTCTTTCCCTGGGCCACCAATTTTCCGTTAAACGTCTAGGCAATAATTGTGGTGACCTCTCGGCAGAATGAGTACCAATTGACTAATGTTTGTTCAGAAACCCGGCACTCATGAACAACTCTTTTATATGTAGCAACATTTGCACAAAACCAATACATTTTTTTTTATCACAGTAGCATAAGAAAGTCGAACACATTTATAGAAAGTCCCTTTCAACGCATTAATATTGAACATACTGCACACATTTCTGTTTGGTTTCCCATGTTGTACCTTATTTACCTTGATACATCTGAAACACTTGTCCTGAATGGCTAATGTCACTATCACACTTGACTGAGAAGATGACAAGATTGTGGTCCACTAGAAATTTCCAAATATCTTCAGGTTTTTGAAGGGATAGTGCAATTTTGTGAACACCCTGCACACTTGACAGAAATATTGGAATTGAGAGAGCCGGGTCGTGACGTATATGTCAGCTGTTCTAGAAATACTCCAATATTTTTCCACATTTATTGACAATAGTGTTAACAGAGACTTTACAGGCAGAGATGCAATGTAAATGTATGATATAACTGCTGGAATAATAAGACAAGTGTATTATAGTCGCAACATTTGTTTATATAACATAGAAATATGCATGTGTTGAAGAATAATGTATACAGGCACTTGAGTTAGCGCCATTCCTAAGTGCATAGTAGAGGAAAGCCGATACGTAGGTGTGGTGTGTTTTGAAAAGCTCGCGGCCCGCTCCTTCCTACAAAACAAGTAGGAGAATGAGGTGAATTCGACAGAATGTGTTTTGTTTACGATAGGGATTTTTTTTTTTTTTTTTTTTTTTGTGTGAAATAAGTGTTTTTTTAAGTTGTCGATGGCAACAAACGTCTATGCGGACTGTATGGAGAAACATATGGTGAGTCTATAGGTTGCTATTTTCCCTAATAAATTGTTTCTAATAGTGCGGCGAAACACATCTATAACATAACATAACTTTACCTGTTGATGGACGTAGTTTTATGCAAATTAATTACCTTCAATTCTGACAAAAAAAATTATATTTACCATATGAAGCATTATTTTTTTCTCCATGTGCATTTATTATACTTATATGAAGAACATATGAACCTTGAAAAGTGATAACAAAAGTGGGAAAAGCAATTAGTGGGTGAAAAACATAATTTCGCCGCCCGGTCGTATTCTGGGTCAGCCCAGTGAGAGACGTATATGTTGCCTCTGCAATGTCTTGCATGACACTGCTATAGGGTCTCTAAGTGACTAGCCTGTGTTTACCAAACCGTGTGAGAATAATGTGTGTGGAAAATAACCGATAAATGAGGGAAATAAGAGGAAAAATAGCCGATAATTGAGGATGGGGGAAGAGTGGGGGGAATGGTGGGTTTGAGACACATGTGGATGAGTGGTAAGAAGTACTAGAGGGGAATTATTTCACTTAATGACATTTCCTTTGTTTTGATAGCCCCTGGGGTGTTATGGAAGGGTTTTTCATGGTCTTGCTTCCATGAGGCCTATCGCATACACTATACACATACTTCCTGGCAATTGCCAGGTTAATGATATCTCAAATACAACTTTATCGGTGACATTACTTCAGAGAGAGGAGAATTCAATTTTCAAAACAAAATTGGAAGCATTTCTTTGGAATTTAGGATTGTTATTAGATATTAGACTGTGGGTAAACTAACTTAAATTACAAAATTCTTCTAACTCAATAACGCATTAACTGCCAGATGGAGTTGTCGATAAAGGTTGAGGGAAAAAATGATTGTGTGATACCACATTTGCTTAAATCTTGGAGCTATTATTTTGTCATCAATTTAGTAATTGGTCACTTAAATTAATTTTGGGTAGGATACATACATGAGTCAATAGCCAGCCCTCACTCCCACAATGGGTAGGGAATACCTCTGAATTCAATATTACTCACTATACTACAAACACCTCTATTTGTGTTGCAAATTAATCAATATTATTCTATATGTCTAAGATATTCCCAGACTAAACTAATATTCAAATATGAAATGTTATTGTTGTACTACTGAATTGTTTACCTTGCCCATTGGTGGTGGTGTAATGTGTCCTGTTTGGTTGCAAAACTTCCCCTCTAAAACTCCTCTCTCTATACAGTATATATATATATATATATATATATATATTGAGAATATATCACAAATACACGTGAGCCACTAAATGTTTCTAGTCTCTCAGTGGGGATCGAACCATCGACCATCAGGATGATAGCCGACGCTTTAATCAATTACACCACTGCAGTCTATATATATATATATATATATATATATATATATATATATATATATATATTGTAAGGTATACCGGCCCCTTGGCCAGCGCCAGGACGTCAGGACATCACTTGTGTGAGCAGTATATCATCTATGTGCTTTTAAATGTTGAAAACAGTTACATTTATATAGGGACACCAGTACTGTAAAAGACAAGGAGTGTGGAATGTCTCCCTATAGAGGACCCAACTAACGGTTCTAAGAGTGACGGGTTCTTGCCTGATATTGCATTATCTTATTTATATCAGCCCATAGACTATTAATGTGTCCAGGATTACAATCAGTGTAATTTTACAAATGGCATGATGTATTTAAGAAACTTTATGATGGGCAAATGAGATTATAATTATGATGTTAGAACTTTATAATCAAGTCGAGGGTTTGCAAGACTTGATAAGTGATATTATCTGTGCTTATATGAATACCTCGCATTGCCCGAGGATGCCTTGTGAAATAGATTGTGTGGGCGGTGTCTATCTATCGAGTGAGGGTCTTGTGATTGGGATATTCACCCTCTAATGTATATATGGGACCAATAACTGTGTTTTGTCATTTTGGACATTTTGTATGCGAGGAGTGCCCCTCAGTGAGCATAAGGCCCCGCTCGTATATATACTGCCTCGCCGGCACCCACAAGGAGAGACGAGGGCTAGGTGTGACAGGTTGAGGGCAATTGCTGGTGTTGCAGGTGTGCGTGTGTACGCGGACCCTCAGAGAGAGTCGAGTGGTGACCGCTGATGGCAGAAGAAGGCTGCTCCTGGCATCTTGAACTACAGACACGATTGTGTGTGTGAGTATTTGTGTGTTGATACGGAGCCTTGCTATTCTCAATATATACTTTTTTGCAGTGATCTCTTGTATTGATTTATATTTATGTGCGTTGATTGACCTTTTGATCAAAGATATAATTTTATATTGTATCTCTGATGTGTATCTGATTGTATCTGATATGTGCGCATTAGTTAGGATGTTCATACAGGGTATTTGTGTGATAAATGCCACCCCTACAAATTTAACATTCCAGTGAAATAGCTTACTTAAAGAATGCATGATTAATGATTTTCGGTAGCCTATTATTTGCACATTAAAAACCACCTGGGCTGACATTGTCATACAGATATCCCATATTGTTTTGATGATATCCCAGTGGGACATTTATGTTTCCCATATTGTTTTGACTATGTCCCAGTGGGACATTTAGGCTATATTGTATTGGCTGAATTAAGCACCCGATATTTGATGAGTAATTTGAGTCAAAATGTTCCTTTAATTCTCAATCAAATTAAATGTATTTATTATTGCCTGTTTATGTGAGGAGTCTTGATACTTTATAGGAGTAATTTATCAACGTGTTTCTTTGATAGATAATCAATTTCACTTCTGATATTTTTGAGAAGTCTGCTTAGCCTAACTCATTTCGTCTTGAGGAGTGCCTATATAATTTACTTCACAGTAGGCTATTGTACAGTGACAGAAGTGAATTATAATATGATATGAATCCATTGATATTGTATCAATATTATTTCCTTCCATGTGATAGCAGTGTAGATTTAACTGAATTGGGATATTAACCCTACCTGTCTTCTGAAGTAGTCAGATTCGCGTTGTTGTGTCCGAGGTCTATTTAGACTTTGTATGAGTTCTGAAGATAATTCGTAACAGTCGATATATCAAAAGTGAAGTTCCTATTTTGTTTTGGCGACCCCGGTCAGGTTTGTTTTGGCAACCTTATGCCAGGATCCCAATTTGTATAAATCACACCTTATATCATATGGAGGATTCATGACTCGCGAGTCATGGTTAGTATGTTATTTTAAAGAGATCACCTGCAATTTATCATGCCATGCCATTTGTTGTGTGATTGAATAAGCTAGTTATCTGCCTGATATTTGTTCTGCTGCCCACGTATTTTTGCCTTTGCCGCCACCATGCCGACTATTACTGAAAATAGTGTAGGAGCTTTCCTGCTCACACACTCACCCGAGTCGGTCCGAGCTCTCACTGATGGAGAGTTACGTATTCTAGCTAGGTTTATAAATGTTGAGTTAGAGTCCGAGGACTCTGAAGAAAAGATTCTAGCGAAGGTCCTCAGCAAAATGTACGTTTCGGCTTCACCAGACTTTAGTCGGTTCAGTCTTCACTTGCCTCCCGCTAGAGAGAATAGTGTGGGAGTTCCTAGGGGCCCAACAAGCCCGAGGAGCCCAAGAAGTCTGACAAGTCCGAGAACTCTAAGGAGTGCCATGAGCATTTCTAGTGCTCATTCTGGTGGCAGTTCTATGAGTGATGCCACGAGACTCGAACTAGCTAGAATGCCAATTGAGGTTGAAAGAGAGAGAATGCAATGCGAAGATCAAAGAGAGAGAATGAGGTTAGAAATGGAGCGTGAAAGTGAGAGAGAGAGGAACCAAATAGAGAGAGAGAGAGAGTCCAAGTGGAGCGTGAGCATGTTCTGCCTAATGATCATATGCCCCGTGATGATAACCGTACGCCTGCCTTTGATGTAACAAAACATGTACGCATGGTCCCAGCATTTAATGAGGATGATCCCACGGGATACTTTTTGTCCTTTGAAAGGGTGGCCGAGAATCTTGCTTGGCCAGAGGACAAATTGACCATGCTGCTGCACAGCGTGTTAAAGGGCAGGGCACTAGAGGTTTTGACTTCATTAACAAATGAACAGAGCCGTGACTATGCTACTGTTAAAGAGAGTATATTGCGTGCATATGAGTTAGTCCCAGAAGCCTACAGAGTGAGGTTTCGTAATTGTACAAAAGCCCCTAATGTAACTTTCTCACTACATTTACATGGCATGCACAAGGCTCTGGACAGATGGTTGCATTCCACTCAGACTGGTGAAGATTACCAGGCTCTTTATAATCTTATGCTATTTGAAAACTTCTGTCATACAATTCCCAAGGAAATTAAAGTTAATTTAGCTGATAACAATATCTTTGACCCTGAGAATGCAGCCATCACAGCAGACATATACTCATTAACCCACAAGATATTTGTAGCAGGACCTGAGCATAGAGTTAAGAAGGGAGGAAGCAATCCTACCAAAGAATCTAATGTAAACAACTATGATAAGAACCCCACTAACGTCACTCACACATCCCCAAAATCTGAAGGGATGCAACAACCTACATCAAGTAATAAATCTTCCAATTCAGATAAAAGCTATAAGTCTCAGATTAAATGTAACTATTGTGGTAAACCAGGCCACATAGCCAAGTATTGCTTCCTCCGAAAAAAGAAGATGGGTTCAAGCAAGGAGTCATACTTGCGTGAGTTCAAATCCATTGCCTTAGTCAATGAAAGGTTGAATGAATTAGGTAATGTGCTGGACCCATATAGAGAACACAGACTTGTAGGTATCATGAAGTGTGGAGATAAACTGAGGCGTGTAAGAATTGTGAGAGACACTGGTGCGTCTCGTACCCTTGGTGATGCGCAGTATGTTTGAGGACGGGGTCGAGAGTGATCAGTACGCCATTCTGTGTGGTATAGGTGGCACAGTATCTGCCCCTCTGGTAGACATAGGATTAGAGTGTGAAAGATACCAGGGGAGTGCCAAGGTTGCTGTCTTAGATACTCTGCCCATTCCTGAAGCAGACATACTATTGGGAAATGACTTGGTTGAGGGAAGTAAATGTATGTCTCCCATTGTTTCGACTTACCCAATGAGTTGTGTGGAAACCAATGACCTGGTGAGTGAGATCCCCGACCTCTTTCCTGTTTGTGCCGCGACACGGGCCAAGGTTCGTAAGGCTCAGGAGATGAGGGAACAGGAGGTTAAGCCGTGTGAGAGTCAACCTGAGTCAGTGTCTGAGTCTGAAAGGTCCCATGTAGAGGACGAGTGCTCAGTAAAGAATGCTGAGGGTGTGACTGAGGATTCATATGGCCTAGCTGAATTATTCAAGGGTCAGGGGACCCCATATGCTCACCCCCATGTGTTCCGAGATTCATCCCTCAGGCAGTGTCAGCGTGACGACCCAGACTTGAAGCCTCTCTGGACGGAAGCCGAGGAGGACCCAGATTCTGGCTACCGTGTTAGTGATGGCCTGCTACTACGTCACTTCACGCCCCGCGACTGTGACAAGGAGGATGAGACATGGCGCTCCGTTGTGCAGGTGGTGGTTCCTTCGCCATACCGAGAGGAGCTACTAAGGATGGCCCACGACAGAAAACTAGTCGCACACCTGGGAGTACGCAAAACTTTTGACAGACTACTGAAATGCTTCTGGTGGCCAGGCATTAAAAAGGACGTGGCTCAGTGGTGTCGGTCTTGCGACATCTGTCAACGAGTGGGAAAGCCAAATCAAGCTATCAAGGACGCACCTCTCATTCCCATGCCGAGATTTGATGAGCCCTTCAAGAGAGTATTAATCGACATAGTGGGACCCCTACCGAAGACTGCCAGTGGTTACGAGTACATTTTAAGCATCATGGACATGGCGACGAGGCTTCCCGAGGCGATACCCCTGAGGAAGATAAAGACTGACATTATTGCTAAGGAGCTGGTGAAGTTTTTCTCCAAATTTGGGCTACCCAAGGAGGTGCAGACGGACCAGGGCACCAACTTCACGTCCCGCATGATGATACAACTGTGTGAGGAGCTGGGGATCCGCCTTATTCATTCGTCCGCATATCACCCACAGTCACAAGGTGCCCTTGAGAGATTCCACCAAACATTGAAAATCATGCTGAGAAAGCACTGTGAGGAGAACCACAACGATTGGGACTTGGGTTTACCTGTGGTGATGTTTGCCATTCGGGAGGTGCCTAATGAGAGCCTAGGTTTCAGTCCCTTCGAGCTCTTGTTTACCCATGAAGTGAAAGGACCATTACAACTAGTGAGGGATGCGTGGGTAGAAAAACGAAAGGACACCAGCCTTCTGAAGTCCATAATAGAGTTGAGAGAGCGACTACGAAGAGCATGGGAGTTGGCCGGAGAGAATCTTGGACGCATCCAGGAGAAGATGAAGAGATGGTACGACAAGGACGCAAGAATTCGCACGTTCCATCCTGGCGAAGAAATCCTCCTATTTTCACCTATACCAGGACAACCGCTCATGTGCAAGTTCCAGGGACCATACAAAATAATCAAGAAGCTATCGGAAGTGAATTAAGTAATCTCTACACCAAATAGAAGGAGGAAGGAGAGGGTCTGCCATGAGAACCTAATAAAGAAATACCATCGGAAGGGTGAAGAGGCCACAGAAAAGTGCAACAACCCGTCCCCAATAGCAGCAGTAATGGAGCCACATGATGATGTGAAACTTGACCACCTGGATACTATGTGGAGCAACGAGACCTGTTTTGAGGAGGAGCTCCCAGAGAAGTTGAAGCACCTACCGAGGCAGGAAAGTGATGGGCTCAGAGAGTTGCTCCTGAGACACAGAGAGGTGTTCAGAGGCTCCCCAGGAAGGACTACTCTAATACAACATGACGTGGATGTGCAGGGAGCTCGACCAGTGAAGCAGAGGGCCTACCGTGTGAACCCCAAGAAGGCGGAGCTGATCAAGGAGCTGGACTACATGCTGCGCCATGAGATGATGGAGTCCTGCACCAGCGAGTGGTCCTCACCAGTCACCCTAGTAGACAAAGTGAGATTTTGTATAGAGTACAGGGTTCTAAACAAAAACTCTAAAACTGATACTTATCCATTACCTCGTGTGGATGAATGTGTTGATACAGTAGGTAAAGCCAAATTCATACCTAAGCTTGATCTCTTAAAGGGTTTTTGGCAAGTACCACTGACAGAGAGGGCACAAGAGGCTTCATGCTTTGTGACTCTCGGGAACACTTATAAATGTAGAGTCATGCCTTTCGGTATGAAGAATGCCAGCGCCACTTTTCAAAGACTAATGAACGAGATAACCAAGGGTTTCGAAGGTTGTGTGGCATACCGGTATATAGATGACTTAATTGTTTACAGTGATACCTGGGAAGATCACCTGACTAGACTTGAGAGTTTGTTAAAGGCCTTAAGCCGTGCTAACTTAGTAGTCAAACTGAGCAAGTGCAACTTTGTGCACGCACAAGTAGAATACTTAGGCTATGTAGTAGGTCGAGGGACTGTGGCCCCTCCTGAGACTAAGGTAAGGGCCATCTGTGACCTGCAACCTCCTAAGAATAGGAAGGACGTAAGGAGAATTCTAGGTATGGCGGGTTACTACCGCATGTTTATAACGAACTTTGCAGATGTGGTTGCACCCTTGACTGACATGTTGAGGAAGGAAAAGAAGTTCACCTGGAATCCTGAGTGTGATGCAGCATTTAAGCTTCTTAAACTCACTCTGTCTTCCTCACCTCTTTTGCTTGCCCCTGACTTTGAAAAACCTTTTAAGCTAGCTATTGATGCGAGTAACATAGGTGCTGGGGCCGTACTTTTGCAGAATGACAGTCAAGGAATAGAGAGACCTGTCAGTTATTACAGTAAGAAGTTCAACTCGGCGCAGCGTAATTATTCAGTAATTGAGAAGGAACTCCTTGCACTGATACTAGCCTTGCAATTTTATAATGTTTATGGGAGTCCCTCAGACAATAAATTGGTCGTTTACACCGACCATCATCCTTTAAAGTACCTTAATAAATTCCATAATAAGAACCAAAGATTGACTAGATGGAGCCTTCTTTTGCAAGAGTATGAATTAGAAGTAGTTCACATTAGAGGTAAGGATAATATCATGCCTGACCTGCTATCTAGGTGTATGGACTGACATAAAAAAAAAATTGTATGCTCCAAGACAAATTTTGTTTGCAGGAGGAGTGTGTAAGGTATACCGGCCCCTTGGCCAGTGCCAGGACGTCAGGACATCACTTGTGTGAGCAGTATATCATCTATGTGCTTTTAAATGTTGAAAAACAGTTACATTTATATAGGGACACTACTACTGTAAAAGACAAGGAGTGTGGAATGTCTCCCTATAGAGGACCCAACTAACGGTTCTAAGAGTGACGGGTTCTTGCCTGATATTGCATTATCTTATTTATATCAGCCAATAGACTATTAATGTGTCCAGGATTACAATCAGTGTAATTTTACAAATGGAATGATGTATTTAAGAAACTTTATGATGGGCAAATGAGATTATATGATATTTGTCGGGAATAGGGTAATGATCCCGACAGGTTTTGGTCCAATAGGACATTTGAATTTGGCGGTATCGTATCGCTTGTACGATTTCGGCTGGTTCTTTGTGTATTGTAGTTTATTCTTAAGTTAGGTTAAATATTAACTGTAATGTATAAATATCTACATCAGCTCTAGATGTATTATGAAACCAAGTTATGGGTTATAATTATTATGAGCCGGCAGCCATATGTAATTTCGCGAAGCGATCGGAGGCCGGCCCTTTAGTCTCTCAAACAACACCGTACAGTCAACATCTCCTCCCCCGGCCCTGACTCAACCCACAGTTCACCATGTGCTACAACTAATAACAATATTAACAACAGTCTTACATCACCAGTCCTCACTCCTCTAAGCTAAGTTCATTGTATCGATATTGTATTATGTGAACATTCCTACATGTCATGCAATTGAATTAGCCGCGTGTGGGGGACTGGATTACACCCATCGAATACCTCGTTGGTAATTATATTATAACTATTTGTTGGGATATTTCATGTACCAGTGATGTGTAATTTAACCTCTTTATCTAAATTCCCGATAAATATTGGTCCTTCGTGCCCTAAGGCTTCCGTACCGTAGTACCGTTTTGTTTACTTCCTAGACGCTTGTGGTCTTACAATTGGCTGCCGCCTCGCGCGTTATTGGCCGACTGCCGTTTCCCTAGTTTCGACCCAGCTTCTTCCCTCGTGTTTTTTACCGTTTTGGCACCGTCCCTTTCTTTTTTGGGACTAGTTTCCAGGTTTTTTGGGCGTGTGAGCCTTGGCATTTTTTTTTTTTGGTGGGTTAGCTGGGCTGGAGTTTGGGGTTGGGGTAATTTTGTCGGGCGCCATTTCGCACTCCTAGGCTAGGCTAGGCAGTCTCGGCCTGCAGGTGTCTGTGGTGGCTTTTCATTTCGCTTAGGTGGTGTGCTTGTGGTGTTGCTTGTGTTTTGTCATTGTGGGACTCTTTATTAATTTTGCTAGTGGGGAGGGTTCTCATGTGACCTTTTATATTTAAATTTCATAATAGCCTAGGCCTAGTTGCTTAAAGTGGCGGTCATGAGTGTCGGTCTTTGTTAATTCCTAAGCGATTGACAGTTAATAGTCAGACCTCTTGATTGTAGCTTAACCAACTAGGCTTACCTATAAAGGGCTTACAATAATTAGTGCTTCACCTTACCCTTTCTTTTAATGGATTTAGTATTTAATTATTTTGTCTAGTTAGATAATTTCCTTTCGATAGTTATATTAAGGAGGATGTCAGTATTATGTAATTCTTTTTGAGTAAATTTCTTGAAGTAATGGGGGTTTGCCGCTGTTGATTCCTAAGCGATTAACGGTTTGTAGTCTGACCTCATTGTTGTTGTTGTTGTTGTTGTTGTTCCCCAAGCTGCCTGGCCGAACAGCCCCAAGGCCCTGAGCAAGGCCAAGGCCACAACCGAGCGCCCCCACAGAACCCTCCCCGTCGACCACAATAAAGCCTGGGTGACCGAAGCCACTCCATGGCGGGGAGCTGAGGAGGGTGCGGAAATGCCCGGGAAACCAAAGCCCCACCCAGGGCCCTGTGTCCCTCAGCAATTATGAAGAGAAAGTTGAGGGGCAAGGGAAAAATGTGACGCTTTGGCTTCCAATCTTGGTAGATTGGGAGGTCAATCCACGTTAGAGACGCCGTCACTTGAGATCTAGAAAATATATAAGTAAAAGGAACAGTCAGAGTAAGCTATGGATATGGCAGAGATTGCTCAGTTCTCACTCTGATAGACCAGCCCATCACCACATGACTAGAACCCAATCCTCTCAGCATCAGCTAGGAAAGGCCCTAGAAAGCCGCCTTTGGCGGGGGGATAGCTCCCCTATTTCAACCCTTTTCGGGGTTGGGCACCCGCCTATTGTAGTTTAAGTTGCTTAAAATTAAACCTTAACGATGACAGATTTGAAGAAACTTAAGATTCTTAAGGGAGGGATGAAGGGAAGTTTAAATAGAGGTTTAAGAGATCTTGATGAATTTTTAATAAGTGCCACGGCTGATCAGATAAAAGGTAAAATTGCTACTGTTACTAAATCGCTAGCTGCTTATGATAGTTATTCTCAGCAGGTATATGGTTTATTGACAGTTACTGACGATGTGGAAGAAGAAATGTCGGCAGATTTTGAGTACTTTGAGGACGTTAATACAGCCTTAGCCAGACTATCTTCCACCCAAGAATCAACCTCTGTTAAGGATACCGGTACACCAAAGGCGACTGGTTTTAACCTGCCGAAGCTTACTTTGCCTACCTTTTCCGGGGATTCGGCTACCTGGACTGGATTTTGGGATATTTTTGAGTGTTCCATCCATCATCATAAAACACTCACATCCATCCAAAGGTTCACATATCTCCGTGGTCAATTGAAAGGGGAGGCATTGAAGTTAGTCGATGGGTACAAGCTAGAAGCTAACAGCTACGAGTCTGCAGTGGAGTTGCTGAAGAGAACTTACGGGAGAGTGGAAGTCATCAAGACCGCGTTAATTACTAAGTTCTTCACGCTAGATCCTCCATCCTATGATGTGACGGCCCTAAAGGAGTACTACGCCTCCTTTGAGAGCCTACTCCGATCTATGGAGACAATGGCCGTCACCAAGGAGGAGATATTTAGTGTGAATATCTTGAATAAAATACCCTCTCCCCTAAGGGAAATCTTAAGACGACAACTAAGCGACTCTCCACTAAACTTGGAAGCGTTGGTGCAGGTGTACCAGACTGAAGTCTTCAATATGGAGAGTCCTGGACACTACCGACAAGTGGAGATGTCGCCATCTACTGCAGCTTTCCCGGTACAGACTTCTCCTAAACAGAAAAGGCCAATAACATTAGGTTGTAAGTTGTGCAGTGTCCACGGTCATCTGTGGTATCAGTGTCCTAAGTATCCTAAGGCTACACAGAAGATTAGCAAGGCTAAATCGCTTAAGTTATGTACCAGCTGTCTGGCAAGAGACCACTTCAACAGTACCTGCACCAATTCCTACATCAAACCTTGTAAGTATTGCAAGGGGAAACATTGGTTTTCCCTTTGCACCCAGTCTGATCGGCACGACGGCAAAGAAAAGGGGAGAACCCCCAAAGAGTCACATGAGAAAAGTAAGAGCGAGGGTGATAAAGTATCTGCCATGTCCATTGCTTCTCGAGAATGTCAATTGCTTCCTACTATGATGCTGCCAGTAGTGGGGAGTAATAATAATACTATAATGACGCGCACCTTACTTGACCAGTGCTCACAGAGGTCATTCGTTCTGCGGTCATCAATACCCCAGCTCAAGTGTACCAGCAAGGGTCAAGAGAATTTGCGTCTCCATGGTTTCACTGGTGAAATAGATTCCAGTGACTATGATATTGTGGAGATTTCATATGTTTATAGAAAAAAGGTATGTCCCATCAAGGCTGTTGTGGTCGACACACTACCCAGTTTCTATATAGCATCAGAGATTCAACCACATTTGAAATATCTCAGAAGCAAGGGGTATAAACTGGCTGATGATCAACTCTCTGCTAACAATGGTATTATGCTACTGGTCGGAGCTGATTATTACTACGACCTGGTTCACCCTGGATATCGGCGGGTAGATAAGCTAATAATGCTCCCCACGATCCAAGGTTATGCCATTTCTGGATCCTATGCCACTTCCTCTCAAGACACACAGGTGGAGGTGGTTACGGTCCTCAAGGTAGCAGTAAGCCCCATAGATAAATATATTAGGCCAAATGTGCCTGATAATACATGTACTGATATAGATAAGCTATGGGACTTGGACAATATTGGAATTGACCCACATGAACTTGATCGTGAGTCCAAGCTAGCGTTAAGCTCGTATGAAGAGACTGTAACGTATGACTCTGGCAGAGGTCAGTATGTGGTAAGGCTCCCTTGGAATGATAACAAGAGTAAATTACCTACTAATTTCCATCTAGCACTTGGTAGGTTGCGTGGGCTTCAGAAGCAGTTTGTCAAGGATCCAAGTTATTGCGAGACTTATGCGGCAGTTTTGGCCGAGCAGGTACAACGTGGATTTGTGGAGAGAGTAGATCTCAGTGAGTATGGGGATAACATCCATTACCTTGCTCACCATGGGATTAAAAAGGACAGTTCCACCACTCCTGTTCGAATTGTGAATGACTGCTCTGCTAAATCCAGTGTTCGCTCCTATAGCCTGAATGATTGTCTGTACACGGGTCCGTCCCTGGTCTCTGATTTAGCACAAATTATGTTGCGCTTCAGATGTCATAAGTTTGCATGGGTCGCCGATATTGAGAAGGCCTTCCTGATGCTTCAACTCCATCGTGAAGACAGGGACTCGACAAGATTTTTATGGCCACGGGACCCAATGGATCTAGATTCGGAGTACCTGGTCTACAGGTTCAGAGTCGTCTTATTCGGGGCGACCTGTTCCCAGTTCCTTCTCAACGCTACTATCTTGCGTCATCTTGAGGAGGCTGGACTAGATCCTGACTTCAAGAATGAGATCAAGCAGGGGATCTATGTGGACAATCTTCAAGGCACCGGAGACAATGAAGATTTATTGCTCAAGAGATGCTGGGAGATCCGTGATATATTTGCCAAGGCTCATTTATACTTAAAAGAATGGGCCACTAATAGTGATCTTTTGAAAGGTCAATTTGCTTCTGACGGTGTAGCTACTGAGAATAGTGAGGTGAAGTTTTTAGGCCACAAATGGGACACTACCACAGATTGTTTATCCTTCTGTCACACCCCATGCGGCAGTGAGCTTATGACCAAGCGAAACTGCTTAAGCTTGTCAGCGAGGTTGTTAGATCCCCTAGGTTTTTTGCTGCCTGTTACAATCCGTGCTCGTATGTTTTTACAGCAACTGTGGCGGCTAAAACTAGATTGGGACACGCCCCTCCCGATTGAGTTACAGGATACTTGGCGGTTGATTCGGTCGGACCTTTCCACATGTTGCAAGGTCCAACTTCATCGTCAGGTGATTAAAGGTCACCAGGTGGATCTACATGCCTTTTCTGATGCTAGTAATAGTGCGTACGGTACTGCCATATACATATGTAATGGTAGTGAAGCGACACTGGCTATAGCGAAGGCTAAAGTAGCCCCTATAAAGAAGATTACAGTTCCTAAATTAGAACTTACTGCATTGCTTCTGTCTGCTCGTCTAATAAAGTTTACACTGGATGCTTATACAGACATACTACAGATTAATAACGTCTATGTCTGGAGCGACAGTCAAATAGCGCTTTCATGGGTACACAGCCAGAAAGTGTTACCTGTTTATGTTTCTAATCGCACTGATGAGATTCATAACTTAGTTCCTACAGCTACATTTCGCTATGTGAGCACCAGGGATAACCCCAGTGACATAATTTCCCGGGGGATCTCGGCGCAGCAGTTTATGTCGTCCTCTATTTGGTGGCATGGACCTCCATGGCTTACGTCTCCAACTGAATGGCCTCAGGATTTCAGGGAATACATATCTGATCCTTCAAGTCGGCCCCAAGATGATGTGTTAAGTAGTTCGAATGTGAGTACTACACATCAGGATAACAAGTTGGTAGAGTGGGAACGTTACGGCAGCTATGATCAAGTAATACGGGTATTTGCATGGATATACCGTTTCATAAACAACATGAGAAGTCGGGCTCACAGGTCTTTCCTTAGTGAAGATTCGAAGCATATCAGACTCCATGAATTGAGATCAGCAGAAGCAAAACTAATATGTTTAGTACAAAAGGAATCCTATCCTACTGAACATCAAATCCTGAGCAAGGAGTCAAAGGCCAAACCCTCTAACTTAATGAGGCAGCTAGGATTATATATGGAAGGAGGCATTATTAAGTGTAGAGGCAGGATACAAAAAGCGGACATTATTGAATCTGCGAAATATCCTGTCCTCCTTAGCTCCTCTCATTTGATTACCAAAATGTTGATTCACCAATGCCATCGGACCTGCCTACATTTTGGCGTAAATTATGTTCTGGCGTATATGCGACAACGTTGGTGGATCCCTAAGATGCGACAAGCAATTAAAGGGATCCACAATAGCTGTACTATCTGTAAAAGATTACAGGGTAAGCCTTACTCCCCAGTTGATCTACCTCCCTTGCCTGAGTTCAGGGTACAAAGGACTGAACCATTTCAGGTAACCGGGGTAGACTACACCGGAGCGATTCATGTTAGAGAATCGCCCGGTAATATCATAAAGGTATATGCCGTCCTATTCACATGTGCGGTAACCAGAGCGATTCATATTGAATTGATTGACGACCTATCCAGTGAGGGGTTTTTGCATACTCTAAGACGCTTTGCAGGTCGCAATGGTTTCCCTCAAATTATTATGAGCGATAATGCGACTTGTTTTGTCGGGGCCTCTAAATATCTCCAGAGTTTAATGGATGACCCGCAGGTTGTGGCTACCCTCACTGGAAAGGGTTGTCAATGGAGATTTATACCAGCACGTGCACCATGGTTCGGGGCGATTTGGGAGAGAGAACAATCGGTATCGTCAAATCTGCCTTGAAGAAGGTATTAGGAAGGGCACTGGTGACCAGACGGGAGTTGCAAACCATCTTAATAGAGATTGAGATGTTAGTCAACGACAGGCCCTTGACCTATACCTCGGCAGATGTTGCTGACCTCTTACCCATTTCGCCTTCCATGATGACACGTGGACGAACCCTTAATACCTTTCCTAGATCGTCCGTAAATGACGAAGATCTGCATGACCCTACGTTCGGCAATGCTGACGCCACACGTCGTCGCTTCCAGTATGTAAACAAGGTGTCCGACGATCTATGGAAACGGTGGACCCAAGAATATTTGCTGTCTCTTCGCGAGCGTCACTCTCATAAGATCAAAGGGACGAATCAACGATGGCCTCGTATCGGGGATATCGTCCTGATTCATGATGAGCGTCCTAGGTTATTTTGGAAGCTTGGGAGGATTATCGATTTGTTCCAGGGCATTGATGGTCTTATAAGGGTTGCTAAAATACGAACTTCGACTGGGGTTACTACTCGCC
This sequence comes from Paralithodes platypus, assembly GCA_032716605.1. Lineage (NCBI taxonomy): Eukaryota > Metazoa > Arthropoda > Malacostraca > Decapoda > Lithodidae > Paralithodes > Paralithodes platypus. The sequence continues at coordinate 1,589,847 of CM064576.1, read as the reverse complement.
CAGTCGTGAGGTTATATCCCTTGGAGCAGGATGTAGAACTGCCGGATTATCCTGGCGTCTCTACTGATACCCCTCCGCGGGAGAGTGCTGGTGACAGTGCTCCTCAAGGTGGGGCAGCAGATGATGAGAAGGATGATCCTCCTCAGGCTTCAGGTGGCGCTCGTCCCAAAAGGAGGACGGCTATGAGTTCCGTGGATCTTTGGAGATCAAAGATCCAACAAGGTGATCTTTGACTTCGATGTCCTTTTTTTGTTCCTGTATATCATTTTTGGTGGCGGGCAATATGTCGGGAATAGGGTAATGATCCCGACAGGTTTTGGTCCAATATGACATTTGAATTTGGCGGTATCGTATCGCTTGTACGATTTCGGCTGGTTCTTTGTGTATTGTAGTTTATTCTTAAGTTAGGTTAAATATTAACTGTAATGTATAAATATCTACATCAGCTCTAGATGTATTATGAAACCAAGTTATGGGTTATAATTATTATGAGCCGGCAGCCATATGTAATTTCGCGAAGCGATCGGAGGCCGGCCCTTTAGTCTCTCAAACAACACCGTACAGTCAACATCTCCTCCCCCGGCCCTGACTCAACCCACAGTTCACCATGTGCTACAACTAATAACAATATTAACAACAGTCTTACATCACCAGTCCTCACTCCTCTAAGCTAAGTTCATTGTATCGATATTGTATTATGTGAACATTCCTACATGTCATGCAATTGAATTAGCCGCGTGTGGGGGACTGGATTACACCCATCGAATACCTCGTTGGTAATTATATTATAACTATTTGTTGGGATATTTCATGTACCAGTGATGTGTAATTTAACCTCTTTATCTAAATTCCCGAGAACTTTATAATCAAGTCGAGGGTTTGCAAGACTTGATAAGTGATAATATCTGTGCTTATATGAATACCTCGCATTGTCCGAGGATGCCTAGTGAAATAGATTTTGTGGGCGGTGTCTATCTATCGAGTGAGGGTCTTGTGATTGGGATATTCACCCTCTAATGTATATATGGGACCAATAACTGTGTTTTGTCATTTTGGACATTTTGAATGTGAGGAGTGCCCCTCAGTGAGCATAAGGCCCCGCTCGTATATATACTGCCTCGCCGGCACCCACAAGGAGGGGGCAACCCTGCCTACACGCTTGCAACCCTGATAATAGATCAGAAGGTTAAGCAACGTAGGGTCTGGTCAGTAGTTGGATGGGTGACCGCGCCTGGTACCAGCACAGCAGTTGCTGGGTGGGTTTGGCATGTCCTGCTCCAGCAAAGGCAGTAGCTGGTTGGGTGATTGCACCCGGTACCGACATTGACCAGATGTTGCCCTAGGGGTGGGTGAAATTTCCCTGGCTTGCCACCAGGGTTCAAGTAGCCCAGGAGTGTTGAACAAACTCCATTCCCTGTCAGTTCCGTCTCACTCAGACGAAAATGAGTACCTGGATTCATGGTGGCTAAAATGAATTCAGGGGCCTGATTGGTGGCTTCCTACAACCAATCAACACACGAGACTGAGAACTTGGTTAGCCACCAGGATTGCTCAGTGGCCATTGGGCAGGCCTTCTCTCGTGTTCGCCTCGTCCCACCCATACGTTAAACTGGGTACCTGGAGTGTAAAATCGGCCTTGGCGTAGGTCGTATCACTAGGGTAAATTTGATTACTTGCCTCACCTTTACTATATACTTCCATTCCACCCACAAGGAGAGACGAGGGCTAGGTGTGCCAGGTTGAGGGCGATTGCTGGTGTTGCAGGCGTGTGTGTGTGCGTGTGTACGCGGTCCCTCAGACAGAGACGAGTGATGACCGCTGATGGCAGAGGAAGGCTGCTCCTGGCATCTTGAACTACAGACACGATTGTGTGTGTGAGTATTTGTGTGTTGATACGGAGCCTTGCTATTCTCAATATATACTTTTTTGCAGTGATCTCTTGTATTGATTTATATTTATGTGTGTTGATTGACCTTTTGATCAAAGATATAATTTTATATTGTATCTCTGATGAACTGGGTTATATATTTTATATGTGCGCATTAGTTAGGATGTTCATACAGAGTATTTGTGTGATAAATACCACCCCTACAAATTTAACATTCCAGTGAAATAGCTTACTTAACCCCTAAGTGTCGGGGCGCAACATAAGTCGAGTATAATAAATCTGGACTATCTGGCGGCGCTCGACATAGGTCGTGTGGCAATTTCAGCACGTAATGTTGCTGAGAGAGAGAGACAAGTGGTGGCAGGAGAGTAGCGAGTGTATGACTGCTCCAGACCACCGCGGCGAACCTACTGACACGAATCCCACCTCCTCCCTCCCTCTCTCACTCGCTATATACGGAATTGTATGGGGAAAGTGCCGAATTACATGCTTTTTGCACTCGCATTGCGCGGTTGTTGCAAGAAAACTAGCCATCATAAAAGGATCGTTATGGTGTCATTGGAAAGCTCTGGTTATGCCCTTTCAGGGATAGATACTTGTTTTACGCTCTGGGTCTTATTTAGGCATGAAAATGATCACGTAAACAGCCCTATTTCGGCTAAAAACACCCCGCTGGGCGGTACATATAAATAAACCGCCTAGCCCGCTAATAAGGTGTTAAAGAATGCATGATTAATGATTTTCGGTAGCCTATTATTTGCACATTAAAAACCACCTGGGCTGACATTGTCATACAGATATCCTATATTGTTTTGATGATATCCCAGTGGGACATTTATGTTTCCCATATTGTTTTGACTATGTCCCAGTGGGACATTAGGCTATATTTTATTGGCTGAATTAAGCACCCGATATTTGATGAGTCATTTGAGTATGTTCCTTTAATTCTCAATCAAATTCACTGTATTTATTATTGCCTGTTTAAGTGAGGAGTCTTGATAGATAATCAATTTCACTTCTGATATTTTTGAGAAGTCTGCTTAGCCTAACTCATTTCGTCTTGAGGAGTGCCTATATAATTTACTTCACAGTAGGCTATTGTACAGTGACAGAAGTGAATTATAATATGATATGAATCCATTGATATTGTATCAATATTATTTCCTTCCATGTGATACCAGTGTAGATTTAACTGAATTGGGATATTAACCCTACCTGTCTTCTGAAGTAGTCAGATTCGCGTTGTTGTGTCCGAGGTCTATTTAGACTTTGTATGAGTTCTGAAGAGAATTCGTAACAGTCGATATATCAAAAGTGAAGTTCCTATTTTGTTTTGGCGACCCCGGTCAGGTTTGTTTATACTGTATATTTATATATATATATATATATATATATATATATATATATATATATATATATATATATATTGCAGTGAGTGTAAGTTATTTACACCGCAAAATTAAACATTTAAAGTTAGGAGTTTCAACTCCACTGGAGATACTTAGATATTATATCAGAAATACATATACAACTTATATGGATTTATTAACAAGGCATGTAAGAGTAGTGACAAGCAAACATAACAATCCAATATGATATATCAATAAAAAAACATTACAAGAAGAATGCTATCTTTGTGAAAGATAAATAGATAGAACTCACACTTGAGGCTTTGCTCGAAGACAGTGACAAGCGATGCTTGAGGCACGGTATTAAACATGTACAAAAAACACGCGAGTGGCAGGAAATTGTGAGTAAATGGCATCTCCCCATACCACCACGTCCTCCTCTCCTAGTCCTCTCTGTATCTCCCTCATTCTACTCGCCCCCCCCCCCCCCCCTTCCCTTCCGCCCTTTCCTTTCTCTACTTCCTTCCTCCTCCGCTTCTTCCAATTCTTCCCTCCCTCTTAGATACCTTCCCACTCCTTCAGTCTATTCCCCGTCCATCTCTGTATCACCTACCATCAGTCATACATGCAGTGTTTTGTATATAAAAAAGTCTCAGTGTCTGGTGATACTGCACCTGTGTTGCCCTGGCTGACTAACAAGCCAGACTCTTCCTCGGCAATAAACTGGTTTGTAGGCCTACATTGGAATGTTATTATTCACACCTATTCTGTGGCTGTTCATTCTTCACATATGCCTGCTTCTTGAAGAATATGAACGTATGGGGCATTAATATTGCTTTACACGGTTAATATAGCAATTAAATTCATAATATTACTCTCCACCACCCACAAACATGTTTCACAGGGCTCGAGCTTACGCATCCCACCACACTGACGCAGTTTATGAGTTAATGTGTCAAAACATTTGTTGTCAGGAGGCGTATTTACATTAAGTGTAATATGATTATATCTCATTCTACCCGGTGGAATCGTCTAGGTAAATTCAAGTTATATATATATATATGTTTCTAATCTCTCAGTGGGGATCGAACCGTCGACCATCAGGATGATAGCGGACGCTTTAATCAACTACACCAGGCAGTCTAGTTGATTAAAGCGTCGGCTATCGTCCTAATGGTCGACGGTTCGATCCCCACTGAGAGATTAGAAACATTTAGTGGCTCACGTGTATTTGTGATATATTCTTAATATATATATATATATATATATATATAAATTATATATATATATATATATATATATATATATATATATATATATATATATATATATATCCAACAGGTAACGAGGACAGATGTGTGGGTTGTTCTTATTCATTGTCGTTAATTAGGGATACCGGAAAAGGGAACAATAAACACTTCCTAGTTAACCCGTGGAGCCCCGGCTAGTTTTGTAATGTTTGCGCACCAGAACCCGGCCGGTTTTCAAAAAATGGTTTTATTCCAGAAACAATAGCGAATGGGTTAGGAATGAAGGAAAAACCACGAAAAACCGCTCAAAAAGCTTAAAAAATGGTCCTACAAAGCCCCCGAAAACGGAATTTACAAGAGTAAAAAATTGAAGGCAATTATCCCCCAAAACCAGGATATTGCGCGCTCGCGCGCACGCACGTGGACTTTGAGAGTTTTCAACCATCGGCACGGTTGCGTGGGATACGTACACAGTTCCCATACAAATCTTAGCCCTCTTGAGTGGCTACACCTGAGGTTACGGTCGGCGCAATTAGGGTGACGCGTCAGGCGCGTCTCTGGGGCTGTGCGTTACATACATCGCCGACGCGTCAGACGCGTCGCTGGGGCTGTACGGGTTAAAAGGCCCCAAAGATTTCCCAGGTATGATAGGTTGGGGATAGGTAGGTATTGTCTCTCGAACTAGGGGTAAGGGAAATATATTAGTGATAGGTTTTCCAGCTGGTTCTTCGATAGGTTCCTTATTCTTCGCCTTAGTGGTGCTCAACCTGAATAGGCTGGGCTATACCAGGAAGTGTATCTGTGGGGCGAAGGTGATTAGCTGGACTAAGCGACCTTTGCTGCCCACCTGGATAGGCTGGGCTATACCGAAAGAGTTTCTGTGAGAAGGTGGTTAGCTGTGCCATTGCCACTTCTGTTGCTGCTGCTGCTGGCTGGATAGCGGGGGTACACCAACAGTCGATAGTCGGGGTATACAAATGTTTCTGGTGATCTACCTGTTTGTCTCACCCAAAAAAAATATTATGTGACTTAGACATCTTGTATCAGGGTAGATAGGTTGTAATCTTGGGTTGTTGATAGTAATAGAAAGACTATAAAAATGTTTAGAATAGTACTGTTCACTCAGTATTAATTATTGCAAAATCTGGTAAAAATTATGCCATTATATATAATTCATCTATTATTACAAAATACCCTATAATTGTATATATTTGTATTCTAGTATTTGACAAAAGGTATTACTTGAATTTAATCTCAATAGTTGTTATATACAGTATTGTATCTAGTTGTTATATACAGTATTGTATCTAGTTTTAGAATTAGGTAATTAGAAACTTAGATGATTTTTTTTACATATTTTCCAAATTTTGAGGAAGTGCTGTGCATAAATAAAGGGGGGGGGGGAGATAAGAAATTGTAATGAGATTGTTTTATAGAAATCCTTATAAGCTTTCCAATAATGTATGAATCATTATTGTATGACCAGTAGTTTAAGAGCAGATGGCATTAGAAATATAGTATTTTGCATTCTGAGAAAATGGCCCACAAAGTTTGATTAGTGTTTTTCTCTAAGGTAATTAATTTGGAAATTATTCCTGTTTAATTCTATTGATTTATGCATAAATATTAGTCCATACAGATATATATAAAACCTTACTAGTTTTCTTTTGAAACCTGGTCCCCTCTTATAGAGAACATTCCAAAATCGGTGTATCAACCTGCACCTATCAAGTCTGGCACCTATTCTCTTTCTAATTTTCATAAATGATCTTCTCAACTGTACATCCAGTCCCATTCGTTCATATGCAGACGACTCTACCTTACACCACTCAATTAGTTTTCCAGAACGCCCCAGCCAGCAGTCCCTCAAAAGTAAACGTAATGAAGCCATAAAATGCTTATCTTCTGATCTACCTACTATTTCCAATTGGGGTAGAGAAAACTTTGTTGCATTTAATGCTTCCAAAACTCAATTGATCCATCTTACTACCGGTCAGGAACCTCCAGAGGACTATCCCTTATTCTTCAACAATACAAAAATCAACCCTTCATCTTCTCTCGATGTTCTCGGTGTCTCTTTTTCTTCTGCTCTCACTTGGAAAGACCATATTACCAATTTACCAGTCTCGCTAAGGCAGCCTCCCAGAAGCTGGGTGTGCTCAACCGCCTCAAGGAGTTCTTTACCACTGCGCAGATTCTTGCTCTGTACAGGGGCACAGTGCGTCCTTGTATTGAGTATTGTTCACATGTGTGGGAAGGATCCTCTCACACCGCACTCCTAGATAAAGTAGAAAGGAAAGCCTTTCATATCATTAACTCCCGTCCACTCACCAACTCTCTGCAATCTCTCTCTCTTTGCCGCAATGTTGCATCTCTCTCGCTATTCTATCGCTACTACAATAATCAGTGTTCCTCGGAGCTTTCCCAGTGTATACCACCTTCTCTACGTAGGGTACGTAGTACCTGCCTTGCAACACAATCCCACCCCTACTCTGTGCAACTTTCCAACCCAAGGGTGAAACGCTATTCTCAGACTTTCTTCTATTCAACTGCTGAGCTCTGAAGCTCTATCACAGAATCAGGCTTTCCCTCTTCCTATGACTTAAATTGCTTCAAACTCCGTGTGTCCAGGCATTTTAGCTCGAACGTCCCTTGATTTCGGCCCTGTCACTCTTTGAAATCTGGGGGAGGCACTCGCTGTAGGCAGTTATGCCTTTTGTCTCCCTCATTCACATAGAAAAAAAATAAATCCTACTCAGCCCGCAAAAGTTATAAATAAGGTCGATTTTTATGTATTTGGAAGTGGCTTTCGGCACCCTGCTTTTGCAGAATTGGAGAGGAATGCTGGGGCGAGTAAACCATGAGTCTAACTTAATATCCATAAGTATTTCATTTTTGGTGGATTTTTACACGGCGATCCCCTTAATATGCCATGTAAAGCATGCATAATTCTAGCTTACTGATAGTATAATTAAAGGGTTACAATATAAGGTTTGTAATCCTTCTATTGTAGTAACTCTATTTACGCATTATTCATTATTCACTTCTTTTCTCCTATTTACTTAGTTCTGCTCATTTCAATCCTCAGATGTAGTTTATTATATACTGTGTACATATATAGTCATCCCCTTGAATATCGGTAAAGCTGTTCTGCCCAAGCGTGATTTACATACAAGAGAAAATGCCTTTTGAATATATTTCAAGGATAACTTATCTAGACTGTTATCTAGATTTCGATATAGGTAACACTCGTACACACACGCAGACACACTCGTTATGGACACACTTCTTGGACTACTACTTTAGACTGGGCATAACATTGTTTTTCTCTCTTTATATATATATATATATATATATATATATACTGTATATATATATATATATATATACATGTATATATAAAAAACAAGTATATATATATATATATGTATATATATATATATATATATATATATATATATATATATATATCCTACTTTCTCTATCCTAGTTTCAAAGCCAAAGGCGGATGTTGTGCATATGTGCACAACAAACTCACTTGCTCTCGTGTTCCCGATTTCGACTCCTCTGAATTCTCAACTTTATGGCTCAAACTTTCCTGTCATTCTCTTACTAAATATTTCTGTGCTGTCTATCTTTCCCCTAACTCTACCAACTTTCCCAAATTCTTTGACTATCTAAACTCTACAGTGGAACACATTCTATCCATTTCTCCTTTCTCAGAAATCTCCATCTTAGGAGATTTCAACGTTCACCACCGCCATTGGCTCTCCTCTCACACTACTGATCCACCTGGTGAACAAGCATATGTCTTTTCTATCCTAAATGACCTAGAGCAGTTAGTTCAGCAACCCACCCGTATCCCGGATCGCATCGGAGATCGGCCCAACATTCTTGACCTGTTTCTAACTTCTAACCCTTCTTCTTATACTGTCGATCTTTTCTCTCCTTTGGGCTCCTCCGACCATAAACTTATCTCTGTCACCTGTCCTATCTCTCCAGTACAGCCACCCGATCCTCCTAGCCGGCGGCGCTTGTGGCACTTTGGCGCTGCCGACTGGTAGGCTCTTCGGCAGTACCTCTTTGATTTCCCATGGAATGATTTCTGCTTCCATGGCCGAGGACCCTCGGAGAGTGCTGAACGCATTACCGAGGTAATCCTATCGGGCATGGAAGCATACATTCCATTCTCTTTCTCTCAGACTAATGCTAAAAAATCTTGGTTTACTCACGCCTGTTCTACTGCTGTCCGCAATAAGGAGGAAGCATTCAAACGGTACCGACGCCTTAAAACTCAAGACTCTCATTCTTCATATGTTTCTGCCCGGAATCAAGCCAAATCTGTTCTTCGACTTGCCAAACACTCTTTCATCAATAATAAATGCACTGAACTATCCAACTCTAGCTCTTCCCAAGCTTTCTGGCATCTAGCCAAAAACCTCTCCAACAATTTCTCTTCCTCGTCTTTCCCTCCCCTTTCCCACTCTGATGGCACAACCATCACTTCTTCCTCTGACAAAGCTAAACTCTTCGCTCAAACTTTTGCTAGAAACTCCACCTTGGATGATTCCGGTGCTATTCCTCCCTCTCCGCCCTCCTCTCTCTTACTTATGCCTAATATCCTAATCTCTTATAAAGATGTACTTTCTACCCTCTCTGGGCTTAACACTAATAAGGCGTACGGTCCGGACGGTGTTCCTCCTGTTGTTCTCAAAAACTGTGCTTCCGTGCTGACTCCCTGCCTAGGCAAACTCTTTCGTCTCTGTCTATCCTCTAACGTCTTCCCTTCATGCTGGAAGTTTGCTCACATTCAACCTGTCCCAAAGAAGGGTGACCGCTCTCAACCCTCCAACTATCGTCCAATTGCTCTTATCTCTTGTCTTTCTAAAGTTTTTGAAACTATTCTTGCTTCCAAATTTCTTAAGCATTTCTCTTCTCATAATCTGCTCTCAGATCGCCAGTATGGCTTCCTTAAGGGTCGCTCTACTGGTGATCTTCTTTCATATCTTACTAACTCTTGGTCATCCTCCTTTCGGGACTTCGGTGAGACTTTTTCTATTGCACTTGACATATCGAAAGCCTTCGATAGAGTCTGGCATAAATCTTTAATTTCTAAACTACCCTCCTTCGGTTTCTATCCCTCCATCTGTGCCTTTGTCTCTAATTTCCTTTCCGGCCGTTCCATAGCCGCGGTTGTGGACGGCCATTGTTCACTTCCTCACCCTATAAACTCCGGTGTTCCTCAGGGCTCTGTCCTATCTCCTATTCTCTTTCTAATTTTTATAAATGATCTCCTTAACTGTACCTTAATTCCCATCCATTCATACGCAGACGACTCAACCTTGCACTACTCCATTAGTTTTTCAGAATGCCCCAGCCAGCAATCCCTCAACGACAAACGTAATGAAGCCATAGAACTCTTAAATTCTGATCTAAATACTATTTCCAATTGGGGCAGAGAAAACCTTGTTAACTTTAATGCTTCCAAAACCCAATTTCTCCATCTATCTACCCGTCAGGATCTCCCAGCGGACTATCCCTTATTCTTCAACAATACAAAAATCAACCCTTCATCTTCTCTCAATATTCTTGGTGTCTCTTTTTCTTCTGCTCTCATTTGGAAGGACCATATTACCAGTCTTGCTAAGGCAGCCTCCCAGAAGCTGGGTGTGCTCAACCGCCTTAGGGGGTTCTTTTCCCCTGCACAGCTTCTTGCTCTGTACAGGGGCATAGTGCGCCCTTGTATTGAGTATTGTTCACATGTGTGGGGAGGTTCCTCTCACACTGCTCTCCTAGACAAAGTTGAAAGGAAGGCCTTTCGTATCATTAACTCCCGTCCACTCACCAACTCTCTGCAATCTCTCTCTCCGCCGCAATGTTGCATCTCTCTCGCTATTCTATCGCTACTATAATAATCAGTGTTCCTCAGAGCTATCCCAGTGCATACCACCTCCTTTACGTAGGGCACGTGGTACCCGTCTTGCAACTCAATCCCACCCCTACTCTGTGCAACTCTCCAACCCAAGAGTGAAACGTTACTCTCAAACTTTCTTCTACTCAACAGCTGAGCTCTGGAACTCTCTCCCAGAATCAGTCTTTCCCTCTTCCTATGACTTAAATTGCTTCAAACTCCGTGTGTCCAGGCATTTTGGCTCGAACGTCCCTTGATTTTGGCCCTGTCACTCTTTCAACTATGGGAGAGGCACTCGTTATAGGCAGTTATGCCTTTTGCCTCCCTCAATCACATAGAAAAAAAAAAAAAAAAAAAAAAAATATATATATATATATTTATAAAATTATATATATATATATATATATATATAAATATAAATATATATACTATATGTATATATATATATATATATATAAATTATGTATGTATATATGAGAAGAAAGCTGTAGGCACCAGCCGAACAGGGCGGTACACCCAGGGAGTGCTACAGGTTGGTGTTAATAAGGACAACTGGAACTCCTGTTTCACCACCTAGCATACTGTGTTGTTCTTTTCTGTGCTTCACCAAAATACAGGGAAACCCCAGTTTGCCCTCCAAAATACCCTTCTCTCTATCTTTCATTACACTAATACAAACATCTTACATACTACACTATCTGTTCTTAACTCAAAAGCTGCGCAGCTATGGTATTTGAAAGTGCCTGTCATGCGAAGGTATTTGATTCATTCCTGACAAAAATCGTCAATTTACCATACATATAATTAATACTTATCCATATGCGCCTATTTTACTTTTAATATGAACATATGAATATTGGAAAGCAATAAAACTTGTGGTAACAGCAATTGGCTGGTGAAAATCGTATATTTTAGCCACACCCTCTCTCTCTCTTGTCTCGTGTGGTACTGAGAGACAAGGGGAGCTCTCAGACTGGCTTAGAGGGTCGGAGATACACTCCTCTATCCTCCACCCTCTCTCCCAGCCGTCCTCGCACAAAAATACTCAATATATATCGGGAATAATAGGGAAAATACCGGATAATTGACGAGGGGTAAGAGGGGGGGAAATTGGTGGGGGAGGAGGGGAAGGGGGGTTTTGGGACACATGTGTAGGAGTGGTAGAAGGGAATGGAGGGGAATTATTTCACCTAATCTCAAATTGTTTTGTTTTGATTGCCACTGGGGTGTTTTAAAAAAAAAAATTATGCCTTGGATCCTAAAAGCCGCGTCATACAGAACTCGAACGTCGCGCGACCTAGCCCCGAACAGGATGAATTCAAATTCAAATTTTCAAATGTTCGGGTAAATTCGGGTCAATTCGGCCAATGTTCTCGTTGATTCGGGAGAAGCTCCGGGGATGTTCAGGGGTGCAGCCGAACATCCTGGGGTTCGGCCAGAAGTTAGTGCATGCGTTAAATTCTAGCCGATATTCGTGTGTAAAAACCGTTAAAAATTTGTCGGTTCTCATTCTGGTTATGTTCGGCTTTCATTCGGGTCACGTTATTTCGTTTCGGCCGTTGTTCGTCTGTTATTTTCATTGACGAAGTTAACTCGATCTAGCCGAACATAAACACAATTAACCCGATTCGTATGAATATAAGGCGACATTAACCATATTAACAACCGAATTAGAGACGATATACTCGAATAAAAGACGACATTCCCCCCGATAAACAGAGGAATAAGGCAAAATCAAGCGAGTCTATTGAAGATTTTGGGAAGAACACAACACGTATGACAGGAATGAGAGACGATAAAGACTGGAATTTACCCCGAACATCAGCAGAAGCATCTTGTCTGTATCGGGTGGTACACGTGGCACGCGGAAATTTCCACTCGACAGAGAAGATAAAGAGAGAAGCGAGGGAGCAGCGTAGGGCGACACACAAGAATGCGAGTCGAATCGTACGCTGGCAGCCAAGCGCACGGGCCCTATATATTTGTGACAGTTACAAAGTGGTGTACAATCTATCTTATTCTAGTTACATTGTAGTTTATCTTATTGTACCAGTACCTCCCTACAATCAACCTAGTTGTTCCCCAATTCGTCCCTCTGCCACGACCATTTCAAAGTCCAAGTCTCTCACTCTTGTCCTCTGTAGCGGGCCCTATATATTGCTGCCGGAGCCCCCATCGCTCTCACACCCTCCGCACAAGTTGCCCCAACAAGTTCTACCTCTCCACACCACACAGCAACCACCAAGATGGGCAAGGGCAACAAGCTACCATGCCGCAAAGCAACTAGGAAGGACAAGGAAGCATCTGTGGACCTCTTCGCCACAGACAAAGTTGAAAGGAAGGCCTTTCGTATCATTAACTCCCGTCCACTCACCAACTCTCTGCAATCTCTCTCTCTCCGCCGCAATGTTGCATCTCTCTCGCTATTCTATCGCTACTATAATAATCAGTGTTCCTCAGAGCTATCCCAGTGCATACCACCTCCTTTACGTAGGGCACGTGGTACCCGTCTTGCAACTCAATCCCACCCCTACTCTGTGCAACTCTCCAACCCAAGAGTGAAACGTTACTCTCAAACTTTCTTCTACTCAACAGCTGAGCTCTGGAACTCTCTCCCAGAATCAGTCTTTCCCTCTTCCTATGACTTAAATTGCTTCAAACTCCGTGTGTCCAGGCATTTTGGCTCGAACGTCCCTTGATTTTGGCCCTGTCACTCTTTCAACTATGGGGGAGGCACTCGCTATAGGCAGTTATGCCTTTTGCCTCCCTCAATCACATAGAAAAAAAAAAAAAAAGGATGTGATATTAGAGAGTTCCTCAAACTCTGAAGGGACTGATGATGACACTCAATTTCAGTCAGGTCAGTCACTTTCACAGTCCCAGGACACCCCGGACCTCACCCAAATGGAGTCACTTCCCCTGCTTCCTAAACGGCCACGGCATGACCTCATTCACACTCTCCCTGAACTCGGAGATAGGCCATCCCACACAAACGAAGAAGATGATGATGCCGATCCCACCGTACCCCCACCCACGCAGTCACCCCCACCCACGCCGTCACCCCAACCAGGCACCTCCAAGACCACACTAACGCCGCCTGCCCAAAAAACCATCACCAAACGGAAGCGGACAATCGCCATCCTGCCTGCCAAGGATGAAGTCGCTGTGGCCGAGTGGTACCGCGAAAACGACTTCTTCTATAATAAGAAGCTCCGGGCACACTGAGACCGGGACATCCGTGACCGGGCTATGAGTGAGAAGGCCGCGGAACTGAACGTTACAGGAGGGTTGAGTGTTTTTTTTGCGTACAGTGAAAGTGGCCATATGCAAACAAAATTATTGGTGTCCAGTGTTCCAAAGTGCCGTCTAAAGTATTGATTGTATGTTGAATATTGTTAGGTAATGTCAAATGTTTATAAATTGCCGTCTACAGTTTTGTTTGTGTTAGCAAAATTTGGTTATTTACTGTGCGCTTACCTGTGATGTCAAAAGGGTGACTAGAGACCTGACATTATAGATATATATATACTCGGCGTGTTTGCTATTACATTTGTTATATTATATTTTTAAACAGTGCTTATAATATTGGTTTATTTTCCAGTTGTGGTTCTGTCCAAGTGGATGGAGGGGATGCAGACCAGATACGTGAAATTGAAGGAGCTACCCTCAGGTTCTGGTGCCCATGAGCTGACGGAGAGGGAGACCTGGATCTCCGAGGCCTTCTCCTTCCTACAGCCTCATATCGTCAAGCTTGCCACCAGGAAGAGCAAGGTACGTTACATCACAACAACTTATTTTGTATAAATATATGATAAACAATAGAAACACCTGGGAAAGGACAGTAATACGTCTAGTTGAACTGTTCAAGTTATGTTTGTTTATTTATAATACTCATAACATACAAGTTCCCAAGCAACCTTAATTTAAAAATTAATAAACATATATATGTATTAACACTGTTTCCGCCACATTACGACTCAATAATTTATATCACACTGTCATATGGTACTTAATTGATATCACACTGTCACATAACAATAATTTAAATATTTATTAAGCATTACAATCATTTCAACATTGTTTAGATAGTTATTAACATGTTATAGAACATTGTAGTAAATCCGAGAATATCAGGAACTGAGCATTAACATAAATTGAAAGAGTTATTACATTGTTATTAAACTTTGATAGAACATTATAGTCTATCTGACAATATCACCAACTATAATAACTTTTTCCAAACTAGTATGAATCAATATATTTTGTAGAAATGGCATTTCAATATGATAAACTAACAACCCCATATCTTTCACAGACGTACAAGAAGAAACGACCTGCCACCCACATCGCTCCTACGGCTGAGGAGGAGCTTGCCGACGACCCGGTGGAGGAGGAGAGCCCGCCGGAGACGTCGCAGGAGGCGTCGCAGGAAGCGTCGCAGGAGCCTGCTGTCTTTCCCACCACCCCTTCATCTACTCGCTCCACATCCACTGGCCGTCGTCGCACCAAAGCGCCTAGTCCTGGTGATGGGGTTGAGAGCGACCTGTACGACAAGGTAAATATATTAGTAATAATTAACCATCCAATACTTATCATAAGAATTATTAATGCATATATTCGCATTAATACATCACTATTATTATTTATCTTTCCATATATGTTGTTGCATGCACGTGTAAATAGATGTATGGTCACCAAAACATTCGTCACTTTAATGTTTAGTTTTGTGTTATTTTATTTTTCATATGGTCCACATTACATCCGTGACCTGAATGTTATTTATTCTTCGTTAATTAATGCTTAACTATTTTTCCAACAGCTACGATAAGGGGAGAAGTGTTTAAATGAGCTCTACACCAGGTGGGATGCAACCAAGAAGGCCGCGACCCCATCCCAGACTTCACTGAAGCTGTTTCACCAATTCATCCAGGACAACCTCTCTCACTTAGACCCCTCCGATCTAGACCACTACCAAATTGAAGTCATGCGCTTCACACAGGCTATGCGGTCCTACAGCCGTGGGACAGGCTCCCTCCCACGGATGGGTCCTGACGGAGAGCCCCAACAGCCACCACAGCAACGCCAGGTGTCTGCCCAGCCAACCCCTCACACCTCACAGCAGAACGTCTACTATGAGACCCTGCAAGCTCCAGGCCCTTCCTACTACCACGGTGCCAAGACTATGACAGCCCCTGCCACGCCACGAGGATGGAAGTCCCCGCAACCATTCGCTGGACGACCTGAAGCCCATCCAGTGGACATGAACAGGCCCCCCACCCCAAGGATAGTTGACATTTCCCCCGGGTTTGTGAGTAGGATAATTGATGAATTTCCTAAGTGTTGTAATGTTGTCTTGGTATTGAAATCCTAAAGGTGTCTATATTACTTTGGTGTAACTTGATCTTGCCCCTTATTGGCAAGATCAAGTAATACCAAATTACTATAGACACCTTTAGCTATTTCTACATACCAATTATTATGTGTAATAACTTGTTCTTATTACTCATTACTTTTGTGGGGGCAGGCTGGGGGCAACAATTGAATCGTGATATTGATATGTACCAAATATTATGCTAGGTAGTATAACAATGTCTGGCTTTTGAGATCCTAAAGGTGTCTATATTACTTTGGTGTAACTTGATCTTGTCCCTTATTGGCAAGATCAGGTAATACCAAATTACTATAGACACCTTTAGCTATTTCTACATACCAATTATTATGTGTAATAACTTGTTCTTATTACTCATTACTTTTGTGGGGGCAGGCTGGGGGCAACAATTTAATCATGATATTGATAAGTAACAAATATTATGCTAGGTACTATATACTATATAATTAGTGTGTAACCTCAGGAAGCAACTTTGTCAAATATTTTTGTATTGATGTGTATATAATGTGTATATGTTGGTTGTACTTTTCCTTTCTATAAAATATAATGACTAAATAAATATGTTTATATGACACAAAACAATGAATACATTATGGGAAGGTGAATGCAGGACATTAATATTTGTATCAAGAACACAAGAGTTTAGCTTTAAAATGTGATACGTAATATATCAATTAATGATGGGATAAATTAACTTAAAAGCTTGACGTTTTACAACACGAATAATATATAATTATACAAGAGATTATTGTTTGTTGACTAAACTCATAAAACAATATTGAGGTGGTAAATGAATAAGCTTGGCGTGTTGTAATGATAAACTCTTTATTATAAGAAATATTCTAGACATGATACGAAACTATATTATTAACATTTATAATCATGTCAATTTGATATATGAAAGTTGCAAATTAACTATAAATGTGACCTGGATAATTGGGTAATAATCACAGTCTAATAAGGTGTCATATAAATTATTTAGGTAGAGCATTGATTTATGGGGCATAATTGTAATGACAACTTACCTGTTCAGTTTAGAGGTACCTGCCAGGGCAGGCGCTGTTCTGGCCGGCTGTAGTACTCTGCCAAGTAGTCCCGGTGAAGTTTGGCAGTAGCTGGTCCCCTCTGCCGCTGCAGTGGTTGTAGTCCATCCAAGGGGTCCCTGGTCCATTTTTTTTTTTTTTTTTTTTTTTTTTTTTAATATATTCCAACTACTCCCTCTCGGGCATAGGCTGAGAGCCTTTACACTACACCGCTGAACACGGTGAGGCCCGTGAGGTCTTGTTCCAGTCTAGGGAGTGAGACATGCGAAGCACCCCGACTCGAAGCAATTCCATCTCTGAAGCTGCTTCGCCTCCGTGCTTCACAGTCTCACCCCCCACACTCGGACCCTCACTCTCAGAACGCCACCTATTGAGCAATTAACTCACTAGGCATTGCCCCCCTGTAACATATTTTGAATATGGGAATATTCATACAATGCTATTTTAACCAGGGAACAATGAGGGTATTTTTTTGGATTTCGGTGAAAAAGTTCAATGTTCTCCTGACGCTGAGATGCTTGTCCTTGTTGCCCTTGCCATTTGTCTATGAGGAGGTTGTGGAGTATACATGAGGCGATGACTACCTTCTCCACGGTGCTGGGGTGAATGTTCATGGTTGTGAGTAGACACCTGAAGTGGTTTGCCAGCATACCGAAGGCATTCTCCACCTGCCTCCTGGCCCGGGAGAGTCTGTAGTTGTAGTTTCTCTTGGTTTCATCCAGTCCTCTGTGAGGGTAGGGTTTCTGTAACCATTCCCTCATGGAGAATGCGTCATCCGCAACGAGGAAGTAGGGCACTGGACGGTCCTCTCCGGGAAATGGCTCTGCTTCCGGCAAGCCTGCGGCACCGTCCTCCAGGGCCTGCCGGATGTCGCTCACCTGGAAGATGCCACCATCAGATGCGGAACCGTTCGCTCCCAAGTCCACGTACATAAACTTGCCCAGGTGATCAACCACTGCCAGGTGAACAATGAAGTGGTAATGTTTGTAGTTGTAGTAGAGGGAGCCGCAGTTTCCTGGAGGTTGTATGGCTATGTGCTTGCCATCGATTGCCCCTATGGTGTGCCGGAAGTTCCACCTCTCTTCGAAACCCTTGGCAACCTGTTTCCAACCTTCGGGTGTTGATGGGCACACAATAACCTCTTCCATATACTCCTGGATTATAGCCTCGCATGTCTCACGTACTGCCAGGGAGATTGTGTTTGCACCTACACGAAAGTTTAAGGACATACTCTTGTATGCCTCCCCTGTGGCCAAAAATCGTAGTGTCATGGCCAATCTCAAACCTGGTTCCAGGGGCTTCTTCCAATTTGTTGTCTCCTTCTTGATACTGGGTGTCACACGGCGTACAATGTCATTGAATAGGTCCTCGTCCATATGCAGATAATACTTGTAGGTGGTCCTGTCAGTGTCCACTAGCTCCTTCAGTAGTTGGTGGTAGTGTACGTATATGGCTCTCTGGGCGATCCAAGGTTCGACGCTGCAGTTTCGTGGTGTTCTGGGTCTTACATGGCGCTGACGCTCGTTCTTCAAGATGGTGGTGATGAGTAGAATGTGGTTTAGGTGGGCTACAACAAGCTCCTGATAAAAAATGGCCATCTCCAACTCCTCCGTGGGGAGGTAGAGCTCCGGGAGCGCCATGTTACCGTGGTGATGCATGATGTGCGACCACACCCTGTTTATATAGGGCAGGTACAGGTGTTCGTCACACATTCTTCTAGTATCGTGTTAAGGTCTTCTGATGGTCGGGCAGATGCGGCCGGTGTTCCTCTGGTGTTCCTCATAATATCTTTTGTATCGGGTCAAGGTAGGTTCGGGTGTAAACACCGTTAAATATTTATCGGCTGATTCTTGGCACATTCGAGTTTTGATCGGGTCTTGCTCTGGCATGCATCGGATTACATTCCTCTAATGTTCGGGTCTTTAACGTAAATCGGTCGGGAGTGTCGAGTTACATTCGAGTCTTGTTTGGGGCGTAGTCTGGGAATGTCGGGGCATTATCTGGGGATGTTCTACTTTGACCAACATCGGGACAATATCGGATGCATTCGCCTCAAAAATGCAAGTCATCGTGTTCGGGGGTAGGTCGCGCGACGTTCGAGTTCTGTATGACGCGGCCTTAAGAGTATGGCAGCAGTCGCCCAGTAGAATCTCGTAAGAGTCTGGCCGCAGTTCCTGAGTTAAAAACAAGACAAAATATTATAATGGCTAAATTGTGACTCCCCAGGGGGGGGGGGGGGGGAATACTAGAAATGGCCCCATAGGTTTGGCCCCTGGTCTTGACTCCTCAGCATACTCTGGACCATAACTATCTACTCTTATTATCAATTTATACAACATTTGTGGCCTTGTCTCTAACTTCCACTCTATGGAACACAACCTCTTCTTTGCCAATCCTAATCTTCTCTTTCTCACCGACCCAGTCGTCTGGGACTACTGACAGCAAATCCTTTTCTGTATCCTCTTACTATCTCTATCCTCAGTTTAATCCCAATGTTGCATATATGTTATGGCTAATTTAGATAAGTGGACTGTATATTATTGATTTTGAAGAAGTATTAACCATATAGAAATATTTACCCTTTGATGAACTCAGCTGGTGATTGGATGATGGCGGAAAATAGGCTAGATGACTCGAAGTGGTTAGTAAGGTAAACAGCGTATGAAAAGAGGCTACAATAGGCTAGGATAGGCTAGATATTTACGTTAAGTTTGTGCTCCTTTTTTACAATGAGATACTTATAAACAATCTTAAATAATACAAATATATATATATATGGGAATTATAATCCTACAATACTTTCCCATATACAACTATAGAATAATATATTCTACCCAATCATGGAACGTTCGACCAAGGTTATGGAAGCGTTCAACTTAAGACTACGGAACGATACGTAACACTACATCAACCCAGAATACGTAACATCGAGACTGTTCATACTAGTTTGAGTACAATAAGTATGGACATATTCCCACCAACAGAAAATATACAAAATTTACATGATTAGATTTGCCCAGAGGCAATCTTATCCCGCCAAACTTGGGAGGATATCTGGGGTGCCTGCCCCCCCCCCCCCCCCCCCCTCCCCCCCCCCCCCCCCCACTCTCTCTCTCTCTCTTCTCTCAAATGTGGTGAAAATTCGAACCTGAGCAGTGTTGAATCAAGTTGATAGGTAAAATATGAAAATTATAATTGATACTATATATACTGTAGGTAGCCTGGAAAGTTCGTTATTTTCCTAGAGTGCCGTATTTTCCGCTAAACAGTCGACCAAAAATGGGAAAAGTGGTTAGGGCAGTGAGAATTCTGTTTCATAAGATTGGAAGTGTTACTTAAAGTTACTTAAAGTTTAAACATAACGAGGGTAAACGAGTGGAACTTCCCCCCCCCCTCCCCCCCCCCACACACACACACACACTCCCACAAGCCGCGTAACAAACACCTCCTTGTCCTCCAAGCCCCCCGCCCCCCCTCTCTCTCTCCCCCATGTAAGGGCGGGTGGAAAAACAAAAACAAAAACAAAAAAACAAACAAAAATGTTTACCAGAGACAACTGTACGAGTTGTAAGATGAATATACACATGCA
Organism: Paralithodes platypus; assembly: GCA_032716605.1. Taxonomy (NCBI): domain Eukaryota; kingdom Metazoa; phylum Arthropoda; class Malacostraca; order Decapoda; family Lithodidae; genus Paralithodes; species Paralithodes platypus. Next base: position 1,569,428 of record CM064576.1, on the reverse strand, counting down.
AAATGGCACCGCATGTCGGATATGCAAGCAACCATATCACTGGATTTGCATAGGATTGACACCAATAAATGAGGCGTACAATACAAGAGGGAAGAACCTCCATTTCTGCGATAGTTGTTTCGATATCACATGGCAAGTCATACAGACTGTAGAAAATACAGAAGTACAAGATAGACGGAAATATAGCCAAGACATAGCTACCTTTCACAGAAAATGGGGAACTATTGGGGCCTCAGGGCCCATACAAATAACACAACCCACACACGCACACCTTCCCATGATAATGCCCACATTGCCTCCTGCACATCAACACACATCGCCTGCCGAACAACAACCTTTCGCACCCTACATATACACAAACCCTGCCACACATCTCCCCACACCTCCCCAGACCCAGGAAACACCCACATTAATCCCATCTATGGCCATTGACCACCCTACTGCTGTTGATCAAATACAATTGCAGGATGAACGTAGGATGCAACAAGCCCCCATATCAGGCTCCCCTTCCACATCGTCTCCCCCCTCACCACTGCCACCTGCCCACCTACAACCGACCCGTAACTCCACACCCCTGCAGGCCTCACCCACCCATACACCAAGCCCACTATCACCCACAACCACACTTAGCTCACCACATAACCCCTTGCAGCCCCAGCCACACCTACTGGGGTTGTCTACACCAGTGTGCAGATATTATCTGGAAAGAAGGTGCTACTTTGGTCAAAAGGGCGAATATAATGGGAATTCATGTAGATTTGCTCATCCCAAAATTTGCAACAACATAACCAGTCATGGAAAATGTAGATTTGGTAAAACCTGCAAATACCACCACCCATCCCTTTGCAAGACATCACTTGAGAACAAGACCTGCTACAATATGAAATGCCCAGCTTTTCATATTAAAGGGACTTGGAGATATGCTAGACCTAACACGAATGGTAGCCCAAAAAACTCTCTAGCTATGCGAGGACAAGAAAGAGGAAAAAGACAAGGAGGGAAAGGGCAGATGAAGATGAAGAGACTGAGGGAGATGGAAGAGCACATAGAACACCTTGAGCACCTCCTGGCCTCCCAAGAGTGGCCAATCCATCCCGAAGACTATTAGGTACACATAGTACTCCAAACAATCCCTCCCCAATCTTGTTTGCAAATATCCAAGGCCTAAAAAATAGAACCACGAACAAAGTACCATTTATTAGGGGCCTGCTAGAAGAAGGAAACGCTATATTTGCGGCTCTAACAGAAACTCACATTAAAGATCAGGAAGATAGTGAGGTATGGATTCCTGGTTACAACCTACATAGGGCGGACAGAACGCATAGATCACATGGAGGTGTAGCCTTGTACATACATGACTCACTGATATGTACTGAATTCCTAAATAACAGTAATGAAGTGGTGGAAATACTTGGAGTTAAAATAGAATCCCTAAATTTAGCAGTTATTGTTACATACAGGCCTCCAGACTCATCCCGAGAAGAATTCAAAACCCAGCTCAACAAAATAAAATCAGAAGTGGAAACCCTGGGGAACCCAACACCAAAATTATATGGCTAGGAGACTTTAACCTACCAAACATTAAATGGAGACAACTAGAAAACCAGTTAGTGGCAAATAACACCGGAGAAGCAAATACTAATACGAGAGAGCTTTTTGAACTTTGTGATTTTTTTAGTCTTACCCAACATATTGCTGAACCCACACGGGAAAACAATATCTTAGACCTGGTCTTCACTAACAACGACTCTCTAGTACACAGCATTAACATATCGGACACAACATACTCAGATCATAAATTAATTGAGATCAAAACAACCTTAGAAAGTGTACAGACAACCTCAGAATCGAGAACAAAAACCGGCCCCTTCAGTAAATTTAACTTCAATAACAAAAACATTAGGTGGGAAGAGGTAAATCAAGAAATGGAGGAAATAGACTGGGAAGATTTAATGGATAACCTGACACCAGCAGAATGTCTAGTCTTAATAACAGAAACCATGACCCAAATCTGTAGCCACCATATACCTGCAAGACAAGCAAAACGAAGAAGCAAACAAGATCGGGAAAGGAGGAGGCTGTACAGAAGAAGAAAATTACTCACACAAAGACGCACACATCAAAATCTACAGGATAGGCAAATGGTCGAAATAGATAGAGAAATTGTGGAAATTGAACAAAGGCTAAGAATATCATATGAACTACAACATATGGAAGAGGAGAGGAAAGCTATTGCAGGTATAAAGGAAAATTCCAAATACTTCTTTTCATACGCCAAACAAAAGGCTAAAACAACATCAAACATTGGCCCACTGAGCAAAGGGGACGGCTCTTTCACAGGGGACAAAAAGGAAATGAGCGAACTCTTAAGCAGGCAGTATGAAATGGCATTCAGTGAGCCTGATGAAACAAGTCATCAGAGACCAAAATATTTTGTTCATGGAAACCTCCCCCACGGAAACCCCTCAGATGCTGGATATTGATTTCGGTCCAAAAGACATAGAAGAGGCCATTTCCAACATGCCATCTCACTCGGCACCAGGCCCGGACTCATGGAATTCGATCCTAATGAAAACATGTAAGGAAAACCTCTCAAAACCCCTGGCTATAATGTGGAGAAGGAGTCTAGACACTGGTGACATACCAGATAGCTTGAAAACTCAATAATTGCCCCACTGCATAAAGGAGGGAGTAAAGCACTACCAAAAAACTACCGCCCGGTAGCTCTAACCTCTCACATCATTAAAGTTTTCGAGCGAGTCCTGCGAAGCAAAATTTCAACATTCATGGAGACAAATGAACTACACAACACCGGTCAACATGGGTTCAGAGCGGGAAGATCATGTCTCTCACAACTTTTGGAACACTATGACAAAATTCTTAAAGCGCTAGAAGAAAAGAAAAACGTGGATGTCATTTACACCGATTTTGCTAAGGCATTTGATAAATGTGACCATGGTATAATAGCCCACAAACTGAAAGCAAAAGGTATAACTGGGAAAATCGGACGGTGGATATACAATTTCCTCGTAAACCGAAAACAATCGGTAGCAGTAAACCAAGTCACTTCCGAGCCTTTGGATGTCAAAAGCTCAGTGCCCCAAGGAACAGTGCTAGCGCCCCTTCTGTTCCTCATACTAATTTGCGACATAGATACCAACACCAGACACAGTACGGTGTCGTCTTTTGCTGATGACACAAAATTAAGCAAGATAGTAAACACACAAGAGGACACGGGCCGACTGCAGGAAGACATGAATGTAGTGTTCCAGTGGACCAGGGAAAACAACATGCAATTCAATGAGGAAAAATTCCAATTAATACGGTACGGAGATAATAATGGTGTTAAAGAAATTACAAATTACTTAACAGAATCTAACCACATAATAGAACGGAAAGACAGTGTGAAAGACCTTGGGGTATTAATGTCTGAAAATAGGGGTTTCAAAGTACATAACCAGGTCAAAGTGGCGGCTGCGAAACGTCTAACGGGTTGGATGCTGCGTACTTTTAAAACACGCGGTGAATTGCCTATGATAACGCTCTTCAAATCTCTAGTGCTACCGCGGCTTGAATACTGTAGCGTATTAACATCCCCATACAAAGCAGGTGAAATAAATGACGTAGAGAGTGTACAAAGAAATTTCACTTCGCATATAAGTTCGATAAAACATCTACACTATTGGGAGCGTTTAAGAGCACTGAATCTGTACTCACTGGAACGTAGAAGAGAACGTTACCTAATAATATACACATGGAAAATCGCAGAGGGTTTAGTACCAAACCTACATACTCCGATAGTCATGAAATTCAGTGATAGGAGAGGCTGGGAATGCGAAATCCCCCGGATGAATAACAGTGGTGCTATGGGCTCTCTGCGAGAGGGCTGGTTATCACACAGAGGCCCACGTCTCTTCAACAAACTCCCACGGCGAGTAAGAGACATGAGGGACATCTCGTTAGACAATTTCAAGAGAGCCCTAGATGTCGAACTGCAAAAAGTGCCAGACGAGCCCATCCTCGCAAGGGAGCGAGCTGTCGCTTCAAACAGTACTGCACCAAATCACCACCCATAACGACGGGCGTCGCGCTCCTTGGTGCCGCTAGAGGAGCGGCGAACACATCCAAAGGTATCCAAAGGTAAGGGCGTCCGCCGAACGCGTCAACAGGCATCGCCGAAGTAGAAGCCAGAGAGGGGACATCAATGGATAACTGATCCGAGGGGGTGTCCTTGCGATCGAGGTCACGCTCAAGAGGATATAGTCGTACTGTTGGCCGTGTGATTACTCCAGTCCTGGTGCGAACTTTTGCTACCCGAACCTCACCATTACGACATGGTAACAACTCCTCTATCCGACCCAATTTCCAAAATGCGCGCGGGCCCTCCTCATGGATGGTTACCACGTCCCCTACCCTAGGCCAATGACCTTTTAATGGTGTTAGTTTATTTTTTTTCCGCTTCCATTAAAGTCACCAGATATTCTGTTGACCAGCGATGCCAAATATATCGCGATAATTTACGAATATATTTGTAGCGGGCGGATATCACGTCCTTACTTATGTAGTCTGGATCTTCCATAGTATCCTCGTCATGCTCTTCAGGAAGATCCCGCAGTCTGTATCCACGTACCAGTACTGAGGGTGTGATTGGGGTAAGGTCTTCCAAATCACCAGAAACATAGTATAGAGGGCGATCATTTACGGTGGCTTCAATCTCCAAGAGTATGGTGTTGAGTTCCTCAATCGAGATGAGAGCTCTACCCAACACCTTCTTCAGACCCGCCTTCACGATGCCTATGGCTCTCTCCCATATGGCGCTAAACCAAGGCGCTCTGGCGGGAATGAAACGCCATTCACATTTTACATAGGCAGGTCTGAATCTTAGGATTGTTGCTCACTTCTTTGAGATATGTAGATGCCCCTATGAAAGTCTTTGCATTGTCACTCAGCATGATACGCGGATATCCCTGTCGACTGCAGAATCTTCAGAAGGCATGTAGGAAGCTATCACAAGTGAGGTTGGTGACCAGTTCCAGGTGAATTGACCTGGTAACAGCACAGGTGAAAAGTATCATATACACCTTAAGATTGGGTGAATCTTTCACAGCTGCAGATCTCAGATTAGCTAAAAATCAGCATGCCGGTTAAAGGGGTGCTCTGACCAGATTCACCACAGACATGGATACATTCATTACTACTGCAACGATTGATGAAATGGAAGCTAGTCTGAAAAGTATACAAAACACTCATGACAAGATCAGCACTCTGGGTGACCAAATCTTATCATTCCTGGAAGGTGATGAGGAGATGTCAGAGGAGTGTGGCGATCGTATGGCGAAGGACTATTTGTACTTTAAATCAGAAAGTACACTAAAGAGTGCCATAGCAACAAAACGGCCACGTGAAAATACGGGCCATGCTGCTACAAACAAGCTCGATCCAAAGCATGCGGTCAACCTCCCTAAACTAAATCTACCTCGATTTGGGGGTAATCTAACAGAGTGGTTGGCTTTCTGGGATGTTTTTAGTTCTACTGTTCATAATTCTAACCTGGACAATGTGTGTAAGTTTCACTACCTGAAGGGCCAATTAGATGATGAGGCTTTACATTTGATTGAAGGGTTTGCAGTAGTAGGAGATAGTTATGGGGAGGCGGTACAGTTGTTAAAGGTGACTTACGGAGATCGTGAGCAATTGAAGGTGGCTCATGTCCTTGCCCTATTAGATCTAAAGGTCCCCGGTTTGATCCCGGGTCTGGGCACCATATAACTAATTCTCTATGACTATGAGCAATTAGACTGAAATTAGATCGAGTTCAAATATAAGATTATCGGTATTGAAGGCGGGAATCACAAGAGAATAGTTTAACAAGCAAATGGCCGAAATGTAGTGTGGGTTAGAAAAGGGCACTCATATACGTAGCTCCTTTAACTGAACACAACAATGATCAGATTACGTTAAGTTAATATTCATACAGTACTAAGATAAAGCTTAATATGATTCACTCAAATAATAAACAAAGTATATACATTACGATGGCACTTAATGCACAACGAAATGATAAACACAAGAAACTTGGAATAGATGTTGTCTTGTCTGTGGACTGGCGAGGACTGCTGGTGGGCCAGGGTTATCATCAGGGACCTACCGTACTTCCCGCCTTGCGCAAGTCGCACAGGTGGACGTCTCACATAATATTATAACAGAGGCGATCAAGCTCTATCCAAAGCTTATATATAATATATACAATATATTAATATTGTAAATCAATGTCAATGGATAAATAATAACTAGCCGTTTAAGACTTATAGATACATTTTAGTACCAATTCAAACCACCAGGGCGCTCCACAGGTGCGCGGGTGATTCGAAAAGAACAATAGGTACGAAATGACGAGATGTAGATAGGATAGATAAGAAACAGATAGAAAACAGGACAAATATCATACCATACATGCAATGTCTCTATCGCATCCACGATACATTCCCCCGCCAATAAAGAACCTGAACCCCACTTAAACCTAAAGTTGGCCAGAGGCTATCTTGCGACGCCACATGCTAACAGCGTTGCTCGCAGCACGTCTGGACCGTGTCCCGATCCGAGGTTGACTAACATCAGATGGTGTCTGGTTATTGTCTATATCCTCGGACCCAGCAGAGTCTGTTTGTTGTTGGGTATTAGACTCGTCATTAAGCTCCATCATATATAGACGAGATCTGCACTCTTTGTGCCAGAATTGGGTAAATCACCCTTCGTTGCTCCATCATCCTTTCCCATGATGAAAGGTAGCTATTGTTATTTAATAAAGGAAATATCAGCTATGTTTACGTCAGCAAGCACATTGTACCAGATCAGCACTTATGCAGAATAATGGAAAAGTAAGATATAACGTCAGAACATTGTACACAGATATTCTACTATAATTGCAAATACCGATATTCCGCTTAAATGGTTAGACCGTGTAAATCATTACGAAGGGTATGAAAGGTATGAATTAAGTGGCCTATAAATCTCGCTTGTAGGTTGGGTTAGCCCATTCTGGTACCCAACAAAAATACATATGCTGGCTTTCTACTTTACCTGTATCATGGCCTCCTTTCTTGCTTTCACAATGAGTGTTGATGATGGGTATGATCAACTAAGGAAATTGAATATAGTAAGGGAAACTAATGTAAACTAAGGGAATATTCTAAATGAAAAACTAAGGAAAACTAAGGAAAAACAGGCACCAAGGGTAGTTTACTGGGGGAATATGATCTCTGGCTGACAAAACTTTGGGGTTCGAAGCACAATCACACCTGCCTCTCTAGCATATAGCTTCCGAAGCAGGCTAACCAGCTTATCATACAATCTTTGGTTTGCTGGAAGATCCAGATGTACACCATCTATATCCAGGTCACCGGTGGTAAGCGGTTCGGCCACAAACTTATGTTTTGTGTCAGGCAGTCTCAACCGCAGTATACGGTTTGCAGAGTTTTTGATCCTGTGATACTCGGTAAAATGAAAGTCCCTCACCCGAGTGCGGCACTCGATCGTCACAATACGGCACTCAGTGTTAGCCTCTATCTCCAGGTCCAGCGCCAAATCCTTTATCTCGTTAGCTAGGGCCCTTGGCGAACAGTCTGGCTTGATGTCATTACCGCCGATCACCAAAAAAGTGGTTCGGGGTCGATATCTAATAAGCCTATGCCACTGGGGGGATCCTTTCAGATCCTGAACTTTCGCCCCAGGTACCCCAAAATAACGAAACTTGAATTCGCGATCGCCTGAGGGTGTAGAATATGTATTATACCCCTGCTCTGTATTCGCGAGGCGGACGGCATAAGAATGTCAACCCCGGTAACTTTGTAAGGGTCACCTGGGGTGGTTCGCAGGTTTGGTAAGGGAGGAATTCCGACGGGATCATAATGTGTTCCCTGTACTCTTCTACACTTTAAGCATTTGCGAAGGACTTTCTTGACCACCTGCCTGATTCTAGGCACCCACCATCGTTGTCTTACATAGGTGACTATATGACCAACCCCATAATGACAACAGAGTCGGTGACACCTATCGATGATAAGATGGGTGAAGGGATGATTGGGGGGCAGTAGTATTGGATACTTACTTGCCTTAGAGAGGGCTGCCAATCGTAATCTGCCTCCGCAATGTATCAAGTCCCCCTTCAAGTGTAAGCCCAACTGGTTGATCAGGTTATTCCTAGACTTTGTTCCCTTAACCAGTAATTTATATTCCTGCGTATATATTTCTTGTTGACAGAGCTTATGTAATAATTTATCTGCAATTCTGATCTCCTTCACATTGAGGTAAGCACTACCTGTGGGCAGTGTGCCTTTAATTTTTGCTTTTACATTATCTACAAATCGTATCACCCATGCTGTAACACGTTGTAACTTCTCATAGCTGCTGAATCTATCCCAGTCCCATAACCGTGTGTCTTCCTCAGGCACCGAATCAATTACCGGTGCCACAATAGCAGTGTGTTGCTCGCTCAAATCTATATTCTCTGGCCATTCGTTGGGATCATTAAGCCAGCATGGGCCATTCCACCACAACGCAGAAGATTTGAGAAATTTAGCAGAGACACCACGAGTAATGGAGTCAGTTGGATTCTCTTTGGTAGACACATACCGGAACTGTGCGGTTGGGAGCACGGTACGAATTTCGTCGACACGGTTGATGACGTACACTGGTAGCTTCTTTCGGCTATGTAACCAGTAGAGCGTAATTTGGCTGTCACTCCACATAACTGTCTCCGAGTTATTTAGCAAATTTTTAAAAGTTTCCTCTACAAAGTGAACGAGTCTAGCAGCCAACAGAACTGCAGTCAGCTCTAATTTTGGGATGGAAAGGGATTTGATCGGGCCGACTTTCGCCTTCGCCATGACTAGACGGCTGCCACTTGTGTCAACAAAGTATATGGCGGTGCCGTACGCGACCTTGCTAGCGCCTGAGAAGGCATGAATGGAAACAGGATGGTCCATGACAACTCTCCGAGGAAAATTAAAACCCTTACAGAGACGAAGATCCGAAATAATGTCTTCCCACTCCTGAACCAGATCGCCAGTCAAAACCTCATCCCAACCTAATTTTATCCTCCATAATTGTTGAAGGAATAATCTTGATTTGATCGACACCGGTAGAACTATCCCCAAGGGGTCAAAAGGTTTAGCCGTCATACTCAAGCAAATTCGTTTTGTAATCTGTGAATATTGCGCGTACTGAACGCCGAATGAGAGGGTATCGGTGTCCGTTTTCCAAAACAACCCTAGCACTCTAACATGTTCCTGCTGTACAGCCGCCACACCGTCCCGTTGCAGTACAGTCCGCAAAACAGAATTATTAGTCGCCCATTCACGCAAATGTATATGGGCGTCATTCATAATTTCTCAGACTACAGCATAGGTATCAATCAGGAAATCTTCTTAATTTCCTGTACCCAGTAAATTGTCTATGTACAGCCCTGACCGAATCTGATGAATAACCTGCGGATCTGCACTGACATACAACAAATGTTTTAAAATGGTGGCGTTTAAAAGGAATTGGGAACAAGACGCGCCAAATAAAACTGCCCGGAACCGGTAACAAATTAGGGGGGAATCCAGTTGCCTTGGATATTTAGGCCACATAAATCGCGTATAGTCCTGGTCGTCTTCATGGAGTCCTAACATCAGAAATGCCTTCTCAATATCAGACACCCAGGCATACTTACCGAGTCGAAACCGAAGCAAAACCTGCGCCAAGTCTGGCACCAGTGAAGGTCCAGTGTACAGGCAGTCATTAAGACTAGGATGACGTTCACTCATCTTGGCGGAACAGTCGAAGACGATACGCACTGGCGTAGTTTTGCTCTCCTTGACTACACCATGATATGCCAAGTAATGCCCGGTATCTGATGTATCAAAAGGTACCTCTTCTATAAAACCCCGGGACACTTGTTCCTTTATGACCTTTGAGTATTCCTCGCAAAAGTCAGGCTCCTTGATGAATCTTTTCTGAAGACCCCGAAGACGGCCTATGGCCAAACCCTTGTTAGTTGGCAACTGATCCTTGGAATTGTTCCAGGGCAGTCTCACTTTATACTGTTGGCTGTCGGGATCGTAGGTAACGGTATCCTCATACGACGATAGTGCTTGACGCTCAACCAGTGAGTATTCCTTAGGGGTTATCCCGATATGATCTATTTCCCACAAAACATTTAAGTCATTTTTGCATGGTGGAATATTAACAGTGGACATGTATTCGTCCATTGGGGTTACTGCTACTTTCAATACAGTAATTACTTCTGTGCTGGAGCTGGTAGGCTGTGTCACATATGAACCACTTATGGCGTACCCGTACTTGGTAGGAAGCAGAATTAGGCTAACTGACCTTTTATACCCAGGTCGCACTATATCGTAGTAGTGATCTGCACCGATGAGCAGCTCCAGCTGATCTGTGTCCGTTGCGTGAGGATCGGCTAATTTTATGCCTTTACTTTGTAAACTAACCAGTTTAGACTTTAGGTTAAGTTCACCTTTATGTTCTGGCAATTCATCAACCACTATTGCGTCTAGATGATGAAATTTACCTCTGTGTTTGTATTGCAGTGCCACAACATTATATTCCCTATCGGGTTGTTTTCCGGTAATCCGTGAAGACATAACTCCTCAGCTCCTTTAGAAATGTAGGAAAGGGAGGATAGAACAGAAGACTTCACAAAGGTCCTCTGAGAACATTGGTCAAGTAGTGATCTGATTTTAACACAATTATTATTACCCTTTACCGGCAGCTGTACGGTGGGCAAGATTACTATATTTTTACCTGTGGCAACGGACATTGTAGTTGAAGTAGCAGCAGTATGCTCTCTCTTGGTGTTATCCTCCGCTGGTCTACTTTCTTTCCCTTGTTTTTGTGTACACAGGGAATGAAAGTGTTTGCCCTTACAAAACTTGCAGCTTCTTATGTTAGGATTAGTACAACCCGAATGGCCATGGTCTTTTGACAAGCACCCAGTGCAGAGACGTAGTTGATGGGCTCTTTTAACTTTAAGAGGCCCTGTCTTATACTGCATACACTTGTACCATAAATGATTGGTGCCACTACACAGAACACAGTTGAATTTCCTGTACTCACTTTGGGCGGTAAACGTTGCCATAGCCATGGGTGTACCCCCTACTCTGTCTTGACCCGCCATATTGTACACTTCAGCCTGGAGGCAATGAGTGAATTTCTTATAATCCAGGCTCGAATCTCCCATTTCCCGTTTTATGGTTTCTTTTAGTGGTGATGGTAATTTATTGACAAGAGTCACCACACAAAATTCCTCCAAACAAATACCATGGCTAATGATTGACCTCATCACACTCTCTGTATTGGCATAGAAGTCCTTCAGGTCAGCTGTTTGGTGTTTGGGCGACACTAATTAATTGAATTTGATAACGTAAGCTGCCTTGATTCGATCTGGATGCCCATATGTCTCTTGCAGGAGATCTATTGCTGGGGCATAGCTTGCACCTTCGATAATGAATCCTTCGACTAGCTTATGTGCATCACCCAGAAGCTGACCCTTTAGATAGGTGAAGCGTTGTATATCTGTGAGGTCGGGATTGTCATGGATGGTACAGTTTAACATCTCCCAAAATCCCGACCACAATGTGGCATCACCCTCAAATTTTGGAAGAGTAAGATGTGGTAATTTGACTGCGGATTTGTTTGGCTCTTTCTTGACCTCCTTCTTGACCTCTGGACTCAAAATCCCATTCAGTGTGGCAACGATTACTTGTATGCCCTCCATATATAGGGTATCCTCTCTTATCACCTCGATATACTTGGCGTCCTCGTAAGTGTCTGCCAGGTCCTCCTGTGTGACCTCATACTTGTCAAGTTGCTTTTGAATACTGAGCAACCTGGCCTCCACCTCCACACTAGACGCTGAATCAAGGAATACGTCAATGTCAGAGGTCAAGACCGTCAAAGAGCCCTTAAGCCCAGCCCGACGCTTTTGTACACATTTAGCCATGATTACACGGGAAGGAAATCTATTGACGTTAAATCAAACTATCAATGCCAGACCGAATAAGTTGCGGACAACAATACAGTACTCCGAGAAATCAAATAAATCGCGAGCCGAAAATAAAACACCCTCACGAAATGCGGAATAAGAATTGTGCGCAATGTAGACTAGCAATCCGGAGCTTTTCAATTTAACTCCTTACATAATAGTTATGAAATTATAGAATCATTACGCCATAAGTTAAGAAAAGCCGGGAGAGAAATTTAGTACAATACAGTATAGGCCAAAAGTCTCCAGATGTAAAAAAAGAGAGGTACCGTTTAACGTTATAATAAATTCAAGAATTTGAAGAGAGAGAGAGCCTGTAGGGTAATTTAAACAGGCTAAACTCAATGGGTACCGCTAATTCTATATTATTAAATTTAATAAATGTGAAAATTGTACACAAGAAAAGTTCATCTCAAGAAGTCACAAGGAAAAAAGTTTTGAGTTGGATTAACACACACTCAGCCTATCAGCTATCATAATACCCCGCCTCCAGGGCACACGACGAGAGTAGAATTTAGAAAAATGTGTGAATGAATAACCTTTAAATTTTAAAGAAGTTATTTTTCAGTATAATTTTGATCTAGATTTAAATTATTATACAGTACAGTATGGATGAATTTAATCTTAATGCCGTGCCAATTGTGCAAGATTTTCTAGGGCTAAAGTAGTTTTAATATAATTTAATGAGCCCGAAAAAGCATTTAAAGTAGGCTAATTATTGTTTTGAGTACTGTAATGCTTCAGATTTATAACTTTTCATTCTGGGTAAAACTCCCGTCGCAGCCCTGACCTATCCACTAGTTTCCACATCCTGTCCCAGTGGTGGTCAGGCACCTGGGGCGGCCAGAGCAAAGAGCGGACGAAAAAAACCCAGACAGCCCCATGGGGCCAAAAGACCGGGGCCTGGAGGACGTAGTAGGACTCATGACAAAAACAGGGATAGGCCAGCCCCACTCCAAGACCGCCGAATAACTCTCCCCCCCAAAAAAAAAGGGGGGGGGGGGGAAACTAGTGAAAGGTTCGAAGGACCAAATATATGGCTAATTTAGATAAGTGGACTGTATATTATTGATTTTGAAGAAGCATTAACCATATAGAAATATTTACCCTTTGATGAACTCAGCTGGTGATTGGAGGATGGCGGAAAATAGGCTAGATGACTCGAAGTGGTTAGTAAGGTAAACAGCATATGAAAAGAGGCTACACTAGGCTAGGATAGGCTAGATATTTACGTTAAGTTTGTGCTAATTAACAAAGATGATGATGTAAATGACTATATGGAATATGAGATGAAAGTGAAGCGAAAACACCTGGTGAAGTAAAGGAACTATAGGAAGAAGGCTTAGCGTGTGTAGCTGGGACGGAGGTTGGTTGGAGAGTGAGCGAGCGCGTTATGTTTGTCTCTGTCGTGGCATACCGCGCACGCGCATAACATATGGAAAATGTATCCCATCCTTTTTTACAATGAGATACTTATGAACAATCTTAAATAATACAAATATATATATATGGGAATTATAATCCTACAATACTTTCCCATATACAACTATAGAATAATATATTCTACCCAATCATGGAACGTTCGACCAAGGTTATGGAAGCGTTCAACTTAAGACTACGGAACGATACGTAACGCTACATCAACCCAGATTACGTAACATCGAGACTGTTCATACTAGTTTGAGTACACTAAGTATGGACATATGTAGGCAACAATATTACCTTCTCTCTCTCTGAATCTTCTGAATCCTCAACTCTTTGGCTAAAGCTTTCTTGACACTCAAACATAATATTTTTCACTGTTTATCTCTCACCTAATTCTATGGACTATCCTAACTGTTTAGACTATCTAACCTTTAAAGTGGAACACATTCTATCCCTCTTGCCTTTCCCAGAAATCTTCATTATAGGAGATTTCAATGTTTACCACCACCAATGGCTCTCCTCTCAGTTCACACTCCAACCTAGTGAACAAACCTACATCTTTTCCATTTTACATGACTTAGAGCAGTTAGTTCAGCACCCTGCTCTTATCCCTGACCACCTTGGAGATCAGTCCATCTACTCATGCTATAAACCTTTTCTCTCCATTGGTCTCATCTGATCACAATCTTATCTCTGTTACCTGTCCTATATCTTCAGTACAGACATCCGATCCTCTCAGCTGTAGGCGCTTGTTACATTTTAGAGGTGCCGACTGGGAGCCTCTTCGGCAGTACTTCTTTGATTTCCCATGAAATGATTATTGCTTCCATGGCCGAGGACCCTAGAAGTGTGCTGAGCTCATTACCGAGCTAATCCTCACAGACATTATTATTTTTATTTTTGTTCGATGTGTAGGAAGGAGACAAATGGCAGACTGCTTGTAATGAGTGTCTCACCCAATATCAAAAGAGTGACAGAAAGCCAAATTCTAGGAATGTTGGGTACAAAATGACTAGACACGAAGTTTAAAGTAGTCTAAGTCATAGGATGAAGGAATGATTGACTGAGGGAAAGAGTTCCGGAGTTCACTTGTTGAGTTGAAGAAAGACTAAGATAATTTGCTAATTTTTGGGTTGGAAAGATGGACGGAATAAGAGTGCGGAACCGGGTGCCTCGCACTTGCCACAATAGAGCTCTGAGGAACACTGATTGTTGTAATAGCGATAGAAGAGTGAAAGATATGCAACATTGCAGTGTGTAGAAAGAGATTGTAGGGAACTATAGTCTATTCGCTGTAAGTAGACAAGATATCTTGACCTCTAACCTCTGTAACTCAAAAACGACTACAGTAATCGAGCTAATATTTCTACCATTTGGGAAGGGTCACTCAAGGAATAGATGTGGAAATTTACAGCTAATTTGCTCCGGCCCTATTTGAGTTACAGAGGATAGAGGTCCTGATCTCTTGCTTACTTACAGCGAACATACTATAGTAAGAGGAAGTGAGTGGATGAGGTAAAATACTTTTGACTCGACTCTTTCGAAAAGTGCGGTATGGGTAGAACCTACCCACACAAGCAAAGATTGCTCGATACATGGGCACACTTTGCCCCTATACAAAGCAAGAAGCTGTGCGAGGGTGAAGAAACCACAGACGATTGAGCGCACCATACTTCTGGGAAGCTATTTTAGCAAGAGTAGTAATATGATCTTTACAATAAAGGTCAGATAAAAAAGATACACCATGAATATTGAGAGAAGGTGAAGGTTTGAGTTGTGTATTGTTGAAGAGTAAGTGATATTCCTATGGAAGAGTGCGACGGGTGGATAGGTGAAATTTGATCTTGGAGGCATTGAAATTAGCAAGATTTGTTCTGTCCCAATCAGAAATAATTGTTATATCTGAAAATAGACGTCCTATGATTTCGTCACATGAGTTTGAAGTAATGGCATACTGGGTTGTTGTGGAAAACTAGTTGAACAGCGTAAGGTAGAGTCATCAGAATATGATTTGTATAAGGCTAGAGGTACAATTACGGAGATCATAGATTAATATTAGAAAGAGAGCTGGATACAGAACAGAAACCTGAGAAACACCGGAGTTGATAGGGTGAGGAAGTGAACGATGGGTGACCACAACTGCAGCTATGGACTGGTCAGAAAGGAAATTAGATTAAGCCCATCTCTGGGCTTAATACTAAGAATGTGTACGGACCTAATAGTGTTCCTTCTGTTGTACGCTTTTCTTCTTGCTGGAAGTTTGCTCTCATTCAATCTGTCCTAAAGAAGGGTAACTATCTCAACCCTCCAACTATCGTCCAATTGCTCTCATTTCATGCATCTATAAAGTTTATGAAACTAATCTTAATTCAAAATTTCTTCAAAAAATGTCTTCGCATTATAATCTACTTTCAGATCGCCTGTATGGTTTCCATAAGGGCAGCTCTACTGATGGTTTTCAATCCTATCTTCCTAATTCTTCCTCATCCTCCTTTCCGAATTTTAGTGAGACCTTTTCTATTGTGCTGGACCATAGACTACAGTAGGTCTGGACTGGACACGAAAATGTAGCTTTGCAGTAAGGGACCCAAAATCAGAGAACGAACCCCCAAGTTCGAACCTCGAAACCGCGAAAATGTAAAATTTTCGCCGTTTCGAGGTTCGAACTTGGGGGTTCGTTCTCCGATTTTGGGTCCCTTACTGCAAAGTTCCATTTTCGTGTCCAGTCCAGATCTACTGTAGTCTATGGCTGGACATATCGAAATCCTTCTATAGAGTCTGACATAAATCACTAAATTTCTAAACTACCATCGTTCGGTTTCTATCCCCACAGCTGTGCCTTTATCTCTAATTGCCTTTATAGTCCAGTCAACTTAGGGTTTCACTCACCTCTAATTTCAAAAGAAACAAAACCAACTTTATTTAGGGGCTTGGTTTGTACTAAATAACATATTAAAAATCCCAATTAATCGAAGTATTGGAACAGTGTTTATTTTGCATTCAAAAATATTTCACAGTTAGGGCCCTGGCGACATTAGGACACACATATAAAAGTACATATAATTACTATAAATCTGTAACTAACGACATAAATTGTTGAATTGCTGATGTGGTGTTACAGTTTCTCCTTAATAGGAGGGAAAAAGTTGATGTTTTCAGTTGATAATCACTAGTACCATGAATAGGCCTACCCCGTCCATTGACCTCTAATGTCACCCACAGTTTCTACCTTAATTTGAATGTGTTTGGTCCTTTCTGCTGAATAAATATCTGCCAACCTCATGAGACAGGACATACAGAGATACATCATTGACCTCAAAATATCGTAGGACACCAGGTTTACAACAGACTGATCAAGTTATCACCCATACCATGAGACATTGAGACCGACGTTCAGACCATTGTTTTTTCCCAGTTGTCCTCACTACTGGGTGTCATTCTCATCTGCACTCATTTCAGTCCCTTCACCATCTTCTCCATTCTCACACACACCTCTGCACTCTCCACATGCAGTAATGCATGGTAACCCCGCCTTTTTGCACCCACAGTGATTGGTGCTGCATCCAGTCTTGCACTGGCATCTGACAAACTCCAGTAGTTCCTTGGGTGCAATATTCTGACTAGTTTGAACTGGTATCATTCGCCTGTCAACTATTTTCCAACCCCACTCATCAGCATCCAGCTGTACTTCTTTCCATGCTTGGATCTGATGATATACACGGTGACTGTGATACTGTGCGGCTGCTGAAGTCGGTGGTAAACTTTTAGGTTGGACTGCCTTTTTACTTGTCTTCACCAGTTGAAGGAACGTCTGATTCCGCAGTTCATTCAAGTCACTGATCTTGGCATTTGCCTTGTACACACAGAGGATAGCGTTTTCTCCAGCAGCAGCAATCTCACTCTGTGTGCATCCTGTTCTGTTAAAGACAACTGCCTGCTGGATGAATGTCTCATTTGTATGGATTAGCTTCAATCCTACAGCTTTACCAATACCAAACACTCTCGAAGTAGTGTCGCAGCCTATCATGGCATGGACAAACAGCAAGTCTCGACACACCTGTTCTCCCAGCTCCGATCTTGCCTTATGGATGTCCATGTACCTTTGCTGTTGTCCGGACTTTGCCTCTGGATGGAAGTAGAGTCTCCTGTGGTTCCTAGTGGCATGATGGCACAATAGTATCATAAGGTCAGTGTCATCTCCAACAACGATAGTGTCACATGTATCAGCAACCTTCAGAGTATGGGAAACAATAACTATGTCAGCATCGCCATCTGCATGGTGAACTACACAACCTGATTTCTCTAGGGTACTACCCAGCATGTTAATGAACTTCTGTTTGTTGGTTTTGCTGGCCAAGAAGTCATCTTTCTTCATTTGGAGTTGCATACCCGGGGACACATGAACATCTCTGACTACTGCCGATCCTGTTCTTCTGAATTGGGTGTCATCCTTTGGCGCTGGTCCACCGTCATACTCTTCAAAGACAATGACGGGTTGTTTGTATTTCCGCTTTACGTATGCCGCATATCTTTGACAGATGGCATCATATGTCTCTCCATTCCCCCAAATGATCCTATGTAGCAACGCGCCTCCGTCGATGACATGTGTAATATGGCTAGATTCGAGTTCCTCTTGCTCTTTATCAGAGATCGTAGGTGCTAATTCCCAAATGGCATTTGCCAGCGCTGGCTTATTGGCCTTCAAGAGGATGTCCCGTCTATCAAAAAGAGTTGGAGGGAATCCACACAGTTCATAACAAAACGCCTCATTGAGTTTGTCCTTAACCGTACCAATAATAACCAGCCTTTGGAATAGTAGTTGTGGGTCAATATGCACGTCATCACCATCAACCTTGACTTTTGACTTGGATTTCATAGTAACTGCTCTATCTTTCTTCCGATATGTGTAGTTGCAAACCTGTTTCCCACACATCCCATCCAGAATGCTCTCCCCAACTTCTTTCGCCTGAGTCACATTCACATTCTCTGCTGCAAGTACACCAGTCACCAGATTCCTCAGACCACCTTCTTTCTCGAATGGTCTTTATATCTTGGAGGAATTCAATCAGTTTGTTCACATCAGCAGAATCCTTCTTCTGACGGGCTGTGGACAGATCTTTGTGCTGTTCACTACTGACAAATGCTACATTGGTAAGGTCCTGCATAGCTTGGGTCACTTCTGCACACACCGGACTGGACATGCACCACACATTCCTTTGTGTTTCTGTCAATCCGCGTCCTCTGGTAAGTCCCCCTGTTGTTTTGAGGCTTCTCATTAGGACCTGTTCTATTACTAGGTCAGGGGACAACCCACCCCAGAATCTGTCAGACCTTCGAACAACATGAAGTCCATCTTTGAACTTATTGAAAAGTCCCTCATTTCTGGTCTCGAGGTCAGATATCTTCTGCAAGTAAATATGCAATGACTTTGTGTACAAGCTGTGTCCCGAAGCTGCAAGGTATGGTAACATCTCCTTTATTGCTTCAAGATGGAGAGCCCAGTTACTAGTCTCTTCGGCACTTTGTATGCACCTGCTGACCTGGCACGACCTGTACATTGTCATCGGCTCCTGCACTAGCAATTCCTTCACAGCCTTTCTCCGTCAGCGTCACTACCGGGGTTCCATTAGATAGTGGTTCACTACAGAAGACACACTCAGCCATACCAGCCCTGAAAAAAAGTAGTGTCAATAACAATACAATAACAATACAAAAATAATACAATAACTCTGGGATACCACTCAGACTTCACTATGGGGACGACTATCTTGCTCGCTCGCTAACACTGACTACTTCACGCTCAGCTCTAGGTGTCTCGCTTTCAGATTCCTGATGATTTTTATTCAGGCTCACCAGCCAACCATTAACCCATAACTAGCGGCGCGCAACATAAGTCGAGTATAATAAATCGGGACTATCTGGCGGCGCTCGACATAGGTTGTGTGGCAATTTCAGCACGTAATGTTGCTGAGAGAGAGAGACAAGTGGTGGCAGGAGAGTAGCGAGCGTATGATTGCTCCAGACCACCGCGGCGAACCTACTGACACGAATCCCACCTCCTCCCTCCCTCTCTCACTCGCTACATACGGAATTGTATGGGGAAAGTGCCGAATTACATGCTTTTTGCACTCGTGTTGCGCGGTTGTTGCAAGAAAACTAGCCATCATAAAAGGATCGTTATGGTGTCATTGGAAAGCTCTGTTTATGCCCTTTCAGGGATAGATACTTGTTTTACGGTCTGGTTCTTATTTAGGCATGAAAATGATCACGTAAACAGCCCTATTTTGGGTAAAAACACCCCGCTGGTGGCTACATATTATATACCGCCTAGGCCGCTCGTAAGGTGTTAAAGGATGCTGCCACCTGTTGATAAATGTCTCAGGGGAGTCATTCTTATTCCAAGGGCTAGTGATGAAGCCACTCATCTGACATGTTGACTTAGGTTATCGTGCTGGTGGGTAAAGGGTTAAAACCATGGGCTTACCTCTAAAAGTGGCCTTAAATATGACTGCATCCATTCGAAATCATGTTTTTATGAAAGATTAGGTATGAAAACATAGGTGTAGTTACCAATATTAGATTCCTACTGTGAAAATTGGCCGAGTTGGGTCATGCAGGAAAACTGGCTCATAGATATACAATTGTCAATGGTAATATTTAGCATGTTCCAATATTTGGACTAAGTGGGATTTTTGATATGTTATTTCTAACTCCTCAGTCCACCAAATAAAACTGGTTTCGTTTCTTTTGCAATTAGTGACGGGTTTGGCCAAATTTGCGCCAGAATGACTAGACTATTATGGCTGTTTCATAGTTGCGATTGTACTCACTTCCTCCACCTGTCAACTCTGGTGTCCCTCAGAGGTCTGTCCTTTTTTCATTTTTTTGTTCTAACATATATTCTCAATTGTATCTCTAGTCCTACTCACTCATATGCTGATGACTCTACCATACACTTTTAAGACTTGATTAACACTATGACCCCTCATGTATTTACTTCAAATTTCACTTGATGAGGCCATAATACACCTATCTTATGATCTATCAATTATATCCGAATGGGACAGAGAGAACCTTGTTGCTTTCAATGGTTCCATCTAGATACCCATCACAGTCTTCCACACAAATATCCCTCACTCTTCAACAATACACAAATCAACCCTTCATCTTCTATTTTTCTTCTGATCTTTCTCGGAAAGATCATATTACCGCTTTTGCTACAACAGCTTCCCAGAAGTAAGTTGTGTGTGGGTCTTACACCCCCCACCCTCTCCCCTCACTGCAAAGCTTCTTTTTTTGTACAGGGACACAGTGTGTACATACATTGAGTACTTATTCGCATGTGTAGGGAGATTTCACTCATACCGCACTTCTCTAATAGGTAGAGCCAAACGCATTGTGTCTCATCAACTCGCCTCCTCTTCCTAAATCTTTACAATCTCTCTCTACACGCCACATGGTTGCATTTATCTTGCCCTTCTACCGCGATTACAATAATCAGTGTTCTTTAGAGCTTTATCAGTGTATATACCCCCTCTCTTGTGGAGAGTGGGTAGCGCCCCCTTTTTAACATGATCCCATCCCTATTCTATCCCGGAGTGTTTTATCTACTCATAATATGATCAGTCGGACTAATTTGACTAATTGAACTGTTATTACAGCTCAGATAAATTAGATTAATTTATAATTAGAGTACCCGTACAACGATTTACTACTTAGGCTTTTTCAACCAGATTCATTTGAAAGCTCAGACTATGTTGTCAACTTACACTAATTCGACAACTCAAATCAAATAAGCCACTCGGGATACTTTATTAGACCATTCATGCTTATTGGAACGCTCATAATAATTTGACCAGTTAAAATAACTTGACCACTTGGACAAATTCTAATTTTCAGACAAATTTGTCATTTTTGACTAATTCTACTACTCAGACTAAGCGTTATATTCAATTAACCCGGCAAGCGCGATAGGCCTCACGGAAGGCTTCCTATAGGGAACGCAATAGGCCTCACGGAAGCAAGACCATAAAAAAAGCCTTCCATAAAAAAAAAGGGCCTATCAAAACAAAGGAATTTGTCTCTAGGTGAGATAATTCCCCTCCAGTACTCATCCATGTAAATCTCACCCACCCCCTCTCCTCCTTCCCCACCTTATTCCCCCCTCCCTCCCCTCCTCAATTATCACCTATTTTTCCTCTTATTATCATAATTTATCGGTTATTTTTCTCTCCCGCGATAATATAGCACAAGTGGGTTGCAGAAAAGATCGTTATGCAACACCCAGACACCGGCCCACACCGCCCCGCTCGTCTCAGTTACCTCACAGACAGCGAGAGAGGAGGGTTGCCTGTGGCTCTCTCTCGTCTGAGATTATGACCGGGTGGCCAATATCTTCGTTTTTCACCACCCAAATGCTTTTCCCACTTATTTTAGCACTCTTGAAGGTTCATATATACATCATATATGTAAAATAAAAGCATACCGAAAACAAATAATGCTCTATATTGTAAATATAACGAATTCTGTCAGAATCCAAGGCTAGAAATGCACAAATAACTACCCTAGCCCCTAGGTCTATTTCGCGCTTGTCAGGTTAAACAACATTTTACTAATTCCATGGATTGGACTAATTAATCAATTTGGATTAATTCCGTCGTTCAACTGCAGCCTCGTAATTAGTGTATCTATCATAGCGTTGTTTGTCTCCCTGTGAATTAATTGTCTACTCCTCTTTCTCTCACTCTCTCTCTCTCTCTCCTATTGTAAAGCCCCTCCATCATGTGTTTATTGATGTTTATTTTTAAAAACATTACATTGAATTAGTATGTATACACTCTCCACCAAATTAAAGACAAACAAATCCACAAAATAAGCTTAGTGCTTTGACAAATACAATTGCACTCTAAACAAATATACTGATAGTACATACGTGGTAAGTGCATTGTTCTATCTTATACCGGATGCCTTAATCCGCTTTATTAGAGTGGCCATGTACAAAAATGCCCCTAAAGGTGCGGTCACACTATGAAGACTTAAGGTAATTACCGCGGCGACTCAAGGACTGCCGATTGTCTTTGCCGATCATCCGTAACTTGACCAAGAGTAAATGTCTGCCTGAGGCAGGCTGGACGGCATCACGGATCACGGCATCATGGATGGGGCTACGCGGAGAACTAGCATAGCAGACCGCTGGCGTCATGCGGCGCAACGAGGCAACAGGACGGCAAAAGGAAGGCAACTTGACGGCCTTCGTGTTACGCAGGTCCCCTACTAGCGCTGGCGCGCGAGCCCCGCCACGTGGCGCGTGTCGGGGGCCAACGCTTTGGCGATGCATGGCGCCACACGGTGCTGACCGGTCGGCTACCGGTCCCCCTCACGCGCATACCGGTGGGCGCGTGACGGCGCTTGCCTCACGACCGCGGCTAGCTCGGCGACCAATTTTCCATGCCTCTTGCATGTTCAAAGCAAATCGAAACCAGCCACGACCATCCTGGCCACCCATCGTACCGTACTGTACCGTGGGGATGCGCGGGGACCACCCACGACGCGCGGTGACTTAGATGAAGACCTCCTTAAGACCTCTAAGTCGCCGCGGTAATTCCCTTAAGTTTTCATAGTGTGACTACCGCTTAAGCGGACTTGACCCTCTGAGAAGGTAAACCTGTGTCACTTTACGCAATGACTTACAGGATTAACCATTCAACATTGGGTTTGTCCTATTTCGATGCTCTCTATGTATCTTTTTAGCACTATATTGTCAACAGTAGTGGGTGGCTAGTCATATCACTAACCTGCTTCACCCTTACACAAGCAGTAAGAATTTGCATAAGGTTTACTCCCCTAGAAGGGTAGCCGACCAAAGCTGACGAGTCCCATTCACCTTGATTTTTATTAGGTTGTCTTCACTAGATGGGTGCCGACCAAGGCTAACGATTCCCATCCACCCTTGTCATAGTAAATGACATTATAACTGCACTTGCTGTCTGGCTAAGTGAAAACCTTTGATAAATATTTTAAATTAAGGCTACACATTCTTACCAGTAATTATTACTCTCCTGAATAAATTCATAATTATTGTTTAACTGTGGTTGGGCTAGGAACCCTACCTAGAAAACATCCCTTACAATAGAACCAATTGCCTCGGAATAAGGAGGCAATTCATTTTTTGGCCACCCTCTTGGAGACCAAGGCAATGGCCGGAATCAACATAGATATATAGTTATTCTGCTAACTTCCTTTAATTAAAACTGCATTCCTTTATGAAGGATTATAATGTCACGAATTATAGCATAATAATGATTGACAGCATCAGTTTCTTTACTGGCCATTTATCATTTATAAGCTCTTATTTTCGGCCAAGCCTAATCGACCCTATTCTTCGATAACTTCTCTTTAACAACTTTTCTTCAATCCACTTTAATAGCGTGAAGATCGACTCCGTGCTTCATCATCTGAAAATCTCTAGACCTTTTCCGGCACCCTCTCGAGATTCTAACTTTGGCAGTTTTGGCGCGGGATGACATAGTTCATATGCCGGGGTACAAACTCCAGAACTTTGGATGGGTTCATACTCCCGAATAACCCATATTTAACCAATAGGATCAAGCAAAACTATAATAGCCTAACCTGATCTAAGTAAATCTTACCTCGTTTTGCCTCACCTCACTTTACCTGACCTCCATAACTAAATTTAACGGCTAAGTTAGGCAAGCCCTTGCTGTGCTAGTATGCGATATCCTCACAAATAAAAGACAAATGTCAAAAGTGTATAAAAGCATCCAGATGTATGCTGCCAGTGAATGTTTAACCAATTTACGCAATCATTTTTTCTGACAATATTTTCAGGAAGTATGGCTTGCCAGCGCCTAAATTATTATTTTCATAAAGACTTGTCTACATAAGATAATTATTATGTTCCTTCCAACAACCAACTATACTCCTAAAATCGATTAATGCAATTTACAAACACATGTGGCAGTCCGTGGATTCGAACCCAGGATGCTCACACCGAAAATCAACACCTTATGCATCGCACCACGAAGACAGTTAAAGGATGGTGGACACTGCCTACGATTTATTATGCATCTTCGAATCCTGCATATCAATCTAAGCATGTACACACATCCCAACTGCAACTCACGTAGGCTATGCATATGTGAATGGAAAGAGCAATTAATGGGGCCTTAACCACTAGGGAAATAGAAGGAAACATAGATTAGTGTTATAGTCCCTGACTAGGAAACTAAAAGATTAAGGTTTGAGTCCACACTGAATAGAAGAAATATTGACGAAATGATATCCCTGTTCAGTAGTTCTACATATTATACAAAGATCTCAATAAACCGATACCCTAAGGAAATACCCATCTTTTTCGTCATTAACAAGCAACAAAGGTATTCAGCTATATTCGAAAACTACATTGTCAGTCTCAGTTAATACACTTAAGGACAAAGGTCCCTCCCAAATGTTTCCACTTAACTGGCCAGATGATAGCCTGTTCCATAGCACTCCAGCAAATTTTTAGATCTTATCCTTCCATCTGGTTCTCAATCGAGCCCTTCCTGTAGCTCCATATCATGGTTACCAATATGTCTCTCTAGTAGTTAATCTGCTATTATCTCTTCGAAATAAAACACATTATTCCATAACCATTCCCTCTTTATGTACACCAACGAGAATATGTTCTACTTTAGTTTCTTCTCCTATCCAAGAGTCTCCCAGCTTGGCTCTCTAAGTTATGTCTAACACTATCCTATTATTCTCCTCTTCGAAAACTACAAACTTTTCGCTTTAGATGCTTTAATTAGTAAGGGAGGACACAATGGTTCCTCACTGTTCTGTTTAAGAAATGAAGTAGCTTACAACTAATAAGAGAGCCCAGTTTAAAGATGCTATATATATATATATATATATGTTTCTAATCTCTCAGTGGGGTTCGAACCGCCGACCGTCAGGACGATAGCCGACGCTTTAATCAACTACACCACGGCAGTCTAAAAGACACTCAACCCTCTATCCTATTTATGTTAAGGAGAAGGGAAACCCACTAGGCGAATATATTTCAATTCATACCTAGTCGTAGGATCCATATTCAAGAATACCAAGCAAGGATTTCTGAGTGTCCCGACGCAACTTGGGCCGAAATTGATTTCATTTCATTCTTACCCACCAAGCATGAGAGTTACAAATATTGAGTATATATCACAAATACACGTGAGCCACTAAATGTTTCTAATCTCTCAGTGGGGTTCGAACCGCCTACCGTCAGGACGATAGCCGACGCTTTAATCAAATACACCACGGCAGTCTAAAAGACACTCAACCCTCTATCCTATTTATGTTAAGGAGAAGGGAAACCCCATTGAGAGATTAGAAACATTTAGTGGCTCACGTGTATTTGTGATATACAGTATACTCAGTATATATATATAGATATACTGTATATGCAGTATATATATATATATAATATATATATATATATATATATAGATAGATAGATATATATATATATATATATATATATATATATATATATATATATATATATATATATATATATGTATTGTCACGGACCTATAGGCTCTGACTGTACGGGTTCACTTCCACCCTTCAAACGCATCAACCAGTCTGAGATCGGGGTCGGGGCTTCAAGCAACCAAACCAACAGAGGCCCGAAACTTCGCATCCCAATATCCTTCTTACTTCTATCCCTCTCATTTTGATCGAGCAGAGTTTCGAAGTCTCACTCAAAAAATATGTAATTCAAATTAAAGTTCAATGCTATCTCTGCTCATGAACACCAGGGGGTGGAAGTTTCTTTCCTGATCACATTAAATCTACCGTAGTCAATGACGGGGCGGGAATAATGAGTGGGGTCAGTGTTATCTTAGGCTTTCTCGGTGCAACGTTCTCGGGAATATCGCTTCCAGAGAGCGTTGTTTTAAAGCTCCAGGAACTACCCCCCTTCGGTTTGACTACGGGAGATATCGTGACTATAACTTATATTTTCATTTTCATTTTCTTTTTGTTTTCATTTTGTATAAATTAAATATTTTGCATTAATATTAATTACCATTGTATTTGTTTTATTTTGTTTTATAACTTTACATTATAATTATATAATACATAATGGTTTTGTTATATTACTTAAATTTGATTTTATTATATTAACAAAAATTGTGTATTATTTTCTTATCCATATATATTTATACCCTAATGATTAAATGAAGTGAGGAAGATTAACCCTATATAAGATCCAGAAGACTACTTTGAAGTCTGATTAAAATACGAGAACAACTCTTAAATTAAAATATCATCTTAGTAATAAATATTAAAATACGAGAACTACTCTTAAAGAGACTTTACCTTAATACAAGTACTAAATTAATAAAAGTACTTATCCATACTGAACACCCTTAAACTAAAGTTCAGTCTTTGTGTTCAACCTAAAGGTCACCCTCTAGACTCCTTCGGGGCCAAATCTTTAACTAAGCTAGTTCCACTAGTCTCTCCAAACTTTGGGTTGTAACATATTGGGGGCCTGACCGGGATCTTTTCTGATTAATCTCTGCACTTCATTATACGAATTGGGTTTTCTAATGTTCATAGTAAATTCATAAATTTAATTATTTATCTTTACGTCACGATATCTTTAGCCTGAATTATTATATTACTCCTGATGCTTAAATACATTCCTTTCCCTTTAGTCGGTTTGTGCATTTTTAGAGGTAATAGCTCAGGTTGGTCATAAGTTGGGGAAGTTCTGTGGTTTACGAGATAGTCAGGATCACTCGTCATCTCAAATTCTCATATTCATCCATGTTCATTAACACTAGGCAGACGGTGGTGGACATTGTGTATCAATCTCTTAATCTTTTATGTGACGAAATTAGCGTTTTCGCACATCGGTCACCTATCTGAGTCACCCCTCTTTAAGTAGAATCTCTTCAGAATAGGAATGACCAGTTAAACTCGTCTTTTATAGCAAATCAAAACTATAGGAGACCATCCACGATCACCTAACATATATCTGTAACTAGAAGTAGGATCTCCTAACGCACATAAATCTCATGCCTTCTTCCTTTAGTTTCGATATCAAGGGATCGTGTCTCACGAGGTTCACTAATGGTCAGGTTCTTGTCTGTCGTCCTTACTTATCAACCCTCCTGTTGTTGTCGACCATAGTTCGCTCAACAGGTGGGAGTTACTCACACTAATCATATTGATTTGGGATATTAGTGTCAACCTGACTATTAGGTAACCCGTCTCTACTAGGAATATCCCTAGTCCATATAGTATGCACTTGTTAATAGTTATCCAGGGTTAGTAATCTACCATTACCGGTAACTATAAAGCGAGTCCATATTAGTCAATATTGCCGTTCATTCCAGTCTTTATTATACAGTATGTGAAGCTATAGTAACCCCATCCTCTATACATTAGCTGTCAGTCTAGTATAAATTGAGCGGTAATCTTCTCTACCTCATCTAGTCCTAATTAAAATCAAAATGGCAAAGTTTAATGCTAAACAATTTTGCCAAGAGCCCTCTATAGACAAACTTAAAGGTCAGGTGATCTCCAAGGATGATTGGAAGTTTATAGCTTATTCCTTTGACATAAGCTATGAGAGTTCACACACTAAGGAAATCCTGAAACACACAGTCATAGAAGAACTGACAAATAGAGAAATCTTACCTGCTGAAGCTGTAGATTAACTTACTCCCATGAGTAGTTCAATGATAATGGCTGATAATGATGAAGATTCCCAGAGTACCATACAGGAAAACTCCCAGGGGAAACACTCTCCATCTCCTGAGCCGTGGTCAGAAGACAGACTAGATTTTGAAAGGGAGAAGTTTCGGCAGCAGCTTCTGCACGAGGTTCAGGAGAAAGAGAAGCAGCTTCTGCACGAGGTTCAGGAGAAAGAGAAAGAGCGGCAACTAGAACTCTTGAGACTTGAGACACAACAACGGGAGAAAGAGAAAGACAGAGAGACACAACAATGGGAGAAAGAGAAAGACAGAGAGACACAACAACGGGAGAAAGAGAAAGACAGAGAACTAGAAATTGCTAAAATTCAAAACTTGGAAGAAACAAAACGCCTCAAAGAAGAGAAATTACAGTTGCAGAAGACTGAAATGGAAGCCCAGAAGCCAAGATTCCAACTATCTAAAAACATCTCCCTAGTACCACCCTTTGACGAGAGTGACCCAGAGAAATCTTTCTCCACGTTTGAGAAAACTGCTGAACACCTTAAATGGCCAAAAGAGGAATGGCCATGGCTTCTCAAACCCAAACTCGTAGGAAGAGCTCAGAACACTTTCAATCACCTGGAGGACGTTAATGACTATGACTTTGTAAAGAGCGCTATATTAGATGCTTATGCTATCACCGCTGATCATTACCGTAGAACTTTTCGGAACTACATCAAGCCAGAAAAACATACAATTTTTGGAGTTTGCCATGGATAAACTACGGATGCTTAAAAAATGGTTAGCTGCTAAAAATGTCACCACCTTCACAGAGTTAGTTAACCTTGTTGTTCTAGAGGAGTGGAAGCGTAGGTTACCGCCCAGTATGCTAGTATAAATAGAGGAGAAGGGAGTGAATGACCTTACCAAGGCTGCTCAATTAGCTGACAGCTATGCTTTAATCCATAGGGTTGTACCAAGCTATAATAGGACAAAAACCCCAAATGTGAGATTCTCCTCAAGCTATAACCCTGTGTCTAAAGTCATGTCGAAAACAAATGCTCCCAAAAGCCCATCTCAAAGTCAAGGAAAGTCTGAAAACTTCTGTTCATATTGTAAACAGACAGGGCATAACATCATGCAGTGTACACATCCTAAGTGTAAGACCTCTGCTGCATACAAGCTCACACTTGCCACTTCTCAAAGACCTCAAAAACAAACAAAACCTTCTGGGGCACCTATAACATGTATACATACCCAGAATGCCTCTTCTGATCCTTGTTCTGCCTTTAAGGTACCTGGAACTGTCTCTCTTCCAGATGACCCACAGACTTACCCAGTTACCATCTTAAGAGACACTGGATCAGCCCAAAGCTTGTTCTGTAAGACTGCCTTGCCTTCAGTTGAGAACCACTACACTGGGGGAAAAGTTACACTTAAATCTTTAAGCTCTGGTCATACTGCAGACATGGCTGATATACATATAGGCAGTGACCTGATCCAGGGGTCAGTTAGAGTAGCCGTCTTGGATACAGATCTTCCTATTCCGGGGGTAACTTTCCTTTTAGGAAATGACTTGGCTGGACATGGGATGATTCCTGACATGATAGTGAAAGACAAACCCATGTTATACAGTCCTACTGCAAAGCTAGATCAGGAGAAACCACATATTTTCCCGGTTTGCGCTGTCACCCGTTCACAAACTGCTGCAGTGTCTAATGACTCTCTCTCACCCTCAGGTCAGTTTACCTTGTTCACCCAGATCATGTCTAGGGAAAACCTCATACAAGCTCAAGAGGCAGACACTTCACTTGCTAAGCTCAGGCACATTGCTGATGACAAACCCATAAATGGGAAAAACCCTAACATCATCTATCACAAAGGGGTCCTTATGCATAGTTTTCACCCGCCTGATAGGCCTGACTCAGATACTTGGTCTATAGTACATCAGGTAATCATCCCTACCTCCATCAGATCTGCTGTAATGGGATTAGCTCATGACGGAAACTCTGGTCATTTGGGACAGAGAAATACATACAGAAAGATCCTAGCTCATTTCTTTTGGCCTAACATGAAAAAAAGATGTAACCAAATTTGTAAAGTCTTGTCACACATGCCAGATAGTAGGAAAGCCAAATGAGACCATCCCTAAAGCTCCACTTGCTCCTATCCCTGTCACTACAGAGCCCTTTGATAAAATAGTAATTGATTGTGTAGGGCCTCTTCCCAAAACTAAGAAAGGGAACCAGTATCTACTTACCGTAATGTGTGCTGCAACTAGATATCCTGAGGCTTTCCCTTTAAAAGATATCAAGGCTAAGACTATTGTGTCCCATCTGTTGCATCTTTTCACAAAAGTAGGCATTCCTAAAGAAATTCAGAGTGATCAGGGGTCAAATTTTACAAGTAACCTAATGAAAGCAGTACTGAGGGAGTTAGAGGTAGATAAGAAGATAGCCACTGCGTACAGACCTCAGACCCAGGGTTGCCTAGAACGCCATCATCAATCTCTGAAATCCATGATAAAAAAGTTTTGTTTTGAGACTGAGAAAGAGTGGGATGCCAACATTGACTGGCTTCTTTTTGCCGTTAGAGAGTGCCCTCAAGAGTCACTAGGATACTCCCCTTTTGAGTTGCTATATGGGCGTCAGATCAGAGGCCCTCTAAAGGTCTTGAAAGATTCTTGGTTTGTGGAAGTATCTGATCATCCTTCTCGCACAGTTGCAGAGTACATAAATGAGTTAAAACTTCAGATGTCAAATGTAAGAGCGCTAGCACTGGCCAACCTTGAGAAGAGTCTGTCAAGAATGAAAACCCACTACGATCTCAAGTCTGAAAGTAAAACATTTAGTCCTGGAGACAAAGTCCTTCTCTTCCTGCCCATTCCTGGTAGTCCATTAAAAAGCAAATTTTGTGGCCCATATGTAGTCTCTCAGAAACTTTCCAAGCTAAACTATGTTGTTCGCACTCCTGATCGAAGGAAGGATCAAAGGATTGTTCACTTAAACCAGATGAAGGCGTACATAGAAAGGCCGCTTGAGGAGAATACCCCAATACTAGCTGTAAATACTGTACCACATTCTGTACCAGACTCGTGGGAATTGTAAGAGGTAGGAGACTCTGATGTGATTGAGTTTGGTGATCTTCCTTCACCTTGTGGAAGCCCAAAGAACAGCGTACTATTATGTACCTTAGATCAATATTTGACGGACATGTCGCCATCACGTAGAGATGATCTTAGGAAATTGCTTGTAAGTTACCCTTCAGTCACATTGGATGTCCCTGGCTTTTGCAAGGACCATCATCACGATGTTATCTTGACCTCACCAGAAGTAAGACCTATCAAACAATCACCATACAGACTAAACCCTCAGAAGCAAGAGATCATGAGAAAGGAAATTGACTTTATGTTGGAGAAGTCCTTAGTGGAACCAAGTCATTCCCCTTGGGCGTCACCCTCTTTATTAGTCGCAAAACCAGACGGTAGTAGTAGGCTGTGTACTGATTACAGGAAAGTAAATGCAATGACAGTCCCTGATGCATATCCACTACCTAGAATTGATGACCTAATAGATAAAGTAGGGGCTGCTAAGGTAGTATCAACCATAGACTTGCAGAAGGGGTATTACCAAATTGGGATGACCGATAGAGCTAAAATCATATCGGCTTTCACCACTCCTTTTGGGCTCTTCCAATATAGAGTCATGCCTTTTGGCATGATGAATGCTCCTGCCACATTTCAAAGGGTCATGTCATATACTATTCAGGATTTAGAAGGTGTAGACACTTACTTAGATGACATCGTGATTATTTCAGATACTTGGGAGGATCATCTTTCCAGACTGGACGGGCTGATGGAGCGCTTGGCTGCTGCTGGATTCACCATCAACCTAGCCAAGTCCTGCTTTGGACGTGGATCAGTGACCTACCTTGGCCATGTGGTGGGTCAGGGTACTGCACATCCCAAGGAAGCTAACGTGGAGACCATCACTGCCTTTCCCCAGCCAACTGACCGCAAATCCATCATGCGGTTTTTAGGGATGTGCGGATTCTACCGCAGATTCTGTCCGAACTTTGCAGCCATATCAGCGCCCCTCTCAGATCTTACAAGCCCTAAAATTAAGTTTGTCTGGACTCCCACCTGTACTGCTGCCTTTGACCAACTGAAGTGCCTCCTTTCATCCTACCCGGTACTTCATGCTCCTGATTCCGCATTGCCTTACCATCTTCAGGTTGATGCGAGTGATAGAGGAGTCGGGGCAGTACTTCTGCAACCAGATAAGACAACTGGCGTCCTACATCCTGTCTCGTACTTCTCCACCAAACTGAAGAGACACCAGAGGAGTTATTCCACAGTGGAGAAGGAGTGCTTGGCGATGGTATCAGCGGTGAAGAAGTTCGAATGTTATCTCCCTCAGCACTATCTACCAATCATCATCTATACTGACCACAACCCTCTTACTTTTCTGCACAAGATGAAGAACAACAACCAACGACTTCTCCGGTGGGCTCTAAAGTTACAGGAGTATCATCTCATTGTTCGCCATATTCGTGGGGTGGACAATCGGATTGCAGACGCCTTGTCAAGAGATCTTCCACCTACAGCGGAGCCTATTCCTCCTCTCGCTACCTAGTCCTCTTCGCTCCCCTTCGAGGACTTTAAGGGGGGAGGTGTCACGGACCAATAGGCTCTGACTGTACGGGTTCACTTTCACCCTTCAAACGCATCAACCAGTCTGAGATCGGGGTCAGGGCTTCAAGCAACCAAACCAACAGAGGCCCGAAACTTCGCATCCCAATATCCTTCTTACTTCTATCCCTCTCATTTTGATCGAGCAGAGTTTCGAAGTCTCACTCAAAACATATGTAATTCAAATTAAAGTTCAATGCTATCTCTGCTCATGAACACCAGGGGGTGGAAGTTTCTTTCCTGATCACATTAAATCTACCGTAGTCAATGACGGGGCGGGAATAATGAGTGGGGTCAGTGTTATCTTAGACTTTCTCGGTGCAACGTTCTCGGGAATATCGCTTCCAGAGAGCGTTGTTTTAAAGCTCCAGGAACTACCCCCCTTCGGTTTGACTACGGGAGATATCGTGACTATAACTTATATTTTCATTTTCATTTTCTTTTTGTTTTCATTTTGTATAAATTAAATATTTTGCATTAATATTAATTACCATTGTATTTGTTTTATTTTGTTTTGTAACTTTACATTATAATTATATAATACATAATGATTTTGTTATATTACTTAAATTTGATTTTATTATATTAAAAAAAATTGTGTATTCTTTTCTTATCCATATATATTTATACCCTAATGATTAAATGAAGTGAGGAAGATTAACCCTATATAAGATCCAGAAGACTACTTTGAAATCTGATTAAAATACGAGAATAACTCTTAAATTAAAATATCATCTTAGTAATAAATATTAAAATATGAGAACTACTCTTAAAGAGACTTTACCTTAATACAAGTACTAAATTAATAAAAGTACTTATCCATACTGAACACCCTTAAACTAAAGTTCAGCCTTTGTGTTCAACCTAAAGGTCACCCTCTAGACTCCTTCGGGGCCAAATCTTTAACTAAGCTAGTTCCACTAGTCTCTCCAAACTTTGGGTTGTAACAATATATATATATATATATATATATATATATGTGTGTGTGTAGCTGGAGGTGGCTGACCTCCCCCAGGACTCCCATGGTCTACACCCCTGCCACAACAACACCAATCCCTAGGATGCATGCCCGGCCAATGGCAGACCCCGGCACATGTACCTAAGGCAGGAGCCAACAACCACTGCAGGCGTTGTATTACGAACAATATTTTATGCAAATGCAGCACCAAGAACCAGGACAATACCTCTACCGATGGAGCCAAGAGAATCACCTCTACAGTACCTCACATGAGGAATGGCAGTAACCAACAAAGAATAGAAAGGGACAGAGTTATAACATATAAAACAGGAAATTCCAGGCACAACCAATATCATTAAAACAATTATTACGCAGCCAAATATGCCTTGTAAATAAAGAATAGAGTTTTAAGATGTAAACAATACCATTAGATATGCATTTGTAGTTTAGCTATATTTCTAGAATAAATATTACCTTCGCAATAAAGAAAATAATTAAATCACCATGTCCTTATGATATCGAAATAGACCAAATCTAGTTCAAATGATTACCCAAATATAGCCTAACTGAAACTGAGAGAAGGTTGAGTTGAGCAGCCACACCGAGCAGAGCCATATATCCTCCTCTCTTCACCACCACCACAATGCCTCCCGCAACTTCCACACTCGTTGCCGGCACTGTAAAGTGGTTTAATGTGAAGAAGGGCTTTGGATTTATCACCAGGGACGACAACAGCACTGATATTTTTGTACACCACAAAAATATTAAGAAAAACAACCCCAGGAAGTCTGTACCCTCTCTAGGTGACGGAGAGAGGGTAGAATTCTACACCAAAACAGGGGCAAGAGGTCCTGAGGCCACTCTGGTCACAGGACCCTGGAGCAAAACAGTCAAGGGCTCACATCATGCCCGAGACTTGAAGAAGAGGCAGGGTATTATGAAAAAGGCTGACAGACTAAAGAGCATGGACCTGCCTAGTGATATATCAATTAAGATCGATATTATCATCAGGACGGCCGTGGCTCTTGCTGGAGGAAACAACTCCCTCCTCCAGCAATACCTACCTGCCCTCCTTCAGGCCAACAATCTCCCAGGTATTCTTGTACCAGGAGGTTGTTGAACAATGCCCAGAGGGGTCCTGTCAGACAGAGACCTACTCCACAGAGGCGCTTGACCATCAAAGCACCTCTAAACAGAAAAAACTGTCCCCCTGAACCTGAAGCAGGAACTCCAGAAGCTGATCCTGGAGGAGCTGCTGAAGAAACCAACTCAACTCCGACACCTGCAGCAGAAGAAGAAGAGGCGATGGAGGAGACCCCTGCAGTCAACACCAACCCACCTGCAGAACCTCCTTCAAAACCTGAAAAAGGTGCCTCCATGCCCCTCATTGAAATCGAACCAGTGAGACAGGTAGAGGAGAAGAAACCAGTCACCCCCAAGACCCCTCACCATTTGTTCGTGGATATCTGCCTACCACACCTGTCTAAGGACCACGACATGACAATGAGTTATGCTTACAAGGACTGCGTTCCACCTGAATACAACGGATTCCTGAGCTACTGCATGTTAGACTGGAAGAAGGAAGGCTGCAATTGCTATTTTCACACAAAAGGCAAATACAACTACATCGAATGCAGCCTAACAGTGAAGCAAGCTCTGAAGCAAGGCTTCCCGGACCTCCCGAGGAAGTAATATCACCACCACCACCCATCACCCTCACCAACACCTCATCACCAGCGGGCTATTAGTACGGGACTCCCAGTCGGGCCGGGAGGATAAATATATGGCCTTAAATTCCCTACCCGTACAATAGCCCACAGTTCCAGCCACCCAGCTCTCGACCCACTGCCTCCCTGGTCGGGTCCAGCCGTCTTCGTAGTAACGCCGATCTCCCAAACACTGAAAACCCTCAGGCAGCTCCAGTTAAGCCTGGACACCTTTTTCTCCTGCTAAAATTCACTTCATCCAACTAATTTTTGTCCTATCCCCACTTCCCCCTAACCCCCTGTCACTACTCAATTTTACTTACTAGAGAAGGTATGCAAGTACCGGTTCCAGTCCTCTGTTAGTGTCACAGCTATCCGTGGATCGTGAATAGGATTGCAGACTCCTAAAGACAAACCTGTCTCTATAGTCGAGTCCAGCAAGGGTGGCGAACTAGAGGTGTGGAGGAGCCAGGAGTTAACTTCTCTATTGTCCGTGAGAGAGGCAGCTCCCTTTGCCGTCCAGCCAGAGGAAGACCTAAGAGTCCTACGCCTGCCAGATTCTCCCTCTTGGAAATTACTTCTCCTCTACCCCATACCCTAAGTGTCTCTATGTGTTTTAAGTGTTGTGATGTATTGTGAAGGTAATATAGAATATGTGAGTGTTCAACTTAATTTGTGCCTAGATCTTCGTTCGAGGATTTCCCTTGTTAATCTACTACACGTGTGAAATTTATCTAATTCGATCTACTCAGTGAATTTATAGAACTGCGATATTCTATCTGTGTAATTCGTAACCTTCATTTAAATAATCAATTGTTACATACGTTATATAGTCATTATTCAACGTGTTTATCAGTGAATACTCCCAGATTCTATTATTGTGTATTATTATTCGTTGTGTGTCCAAGTCGAAGTTAAGTGTATAACGAAGGCTATATTCCTTCTTAGTGAACCTATTATTTAATCTCTTTATTCTACACCTTATTTTATCTTTTAACCATAGAGTACTCCTAGTAAAGTCGCCCACCATTTTTTAAAGTAAAGAACCCATCCGTTGAGTTATAATAAATTAATTTCAATTTACCTATTATCATTCCTTTTGTGAATAGTACAAAGGAGTACAAAGGAAATCAAGCAACAACAGATCCAGTGACCCTTCTAGGTTGCTTGTCCTCCAAAACACTGAGGATCAAGTGTCCAAACAGTGGTTTAGAGTGGGTAAGGGAACATTGGAAAGGGAATTACTGCCCTGGAACTAATGTCCGTGGCAGGATTAGGAAGTTAGTAGGGGACAGATGGGTTAGTAGCTGAGGGGGGGATAAAATAAAGTTATTCATTTACAAACGCAGTCAGTCGCGGGTTTGATGCGAGATATTTGTCTAGGCGGAGTTTAAATGAATCAACGGTGATGCAGTCTATAACGTTTCGGGGAAGCCCATTCCACAAGTTGACAACTCGATTGAAGAAGAAATTCTTAGATTCGTGCGAGTTAAAAGATTTACCAATAATTTTGCAACCGTTTCCCCGCGTGTAATTAGATTGGTCGATAGTGAAGTACTTACTACAGTTCATATTGTCGATGCCTTTGATGATTTTGAACACTTGAATTAAGTCGCCTCTTAATCTGCGCTGGGTTAAAGGAAATAGATTTAATTCTCTAAGACGCTCTTCGTATGGTTTGTTCTTTAGGCTAGGTATCATTTTGGTAACTCTACGTTGAACTCGTTCTAGCTTGTTTATATCTTTTTGGTAATAAGGGCACCAGGATTGAACGCAGTATTCCAGAAGAGGGCGGACTAAGGAATTGTAAAGGGTTAGGATAACTTCTTTGGATTTATGCTCAAATGACCTGCCTATAAAGCCAATTATTTTGTTTGCCTTCTTAACAACTTCTGAACATTGTTGACTCGGTTT
The DNA here is from genome assembly GCA_032716605.1 of Paralithodes platypus. Lineage (NCBI taxonomy): Eukaryota > Metazoa > Arthropoda > Malacostraca > Decapoda > Lithodidae > Paralithodes > Paralithodes platypus. The sequence continues at coordinate 1,531,999 of CM064576.1, read as the reverse complement.
TAGGTTACTCGATATTGTTACTCCCAGATCGGTTTCTCTGTTTACATTCTTAAGCTGAGTGCCATTCATCGAATAGTTTGCTTTCTCATTTAGGTATCCGATATGTAGTACTTTACATTTATCCGCATTGAAACTCATTTGCCAAATTTGGGCCCAACATGACAATTTATCTAGATTGTGTTGCATATCGTCAACTTGTTCTTTCGAGAGTACGCTATTTGCAATTTTTGTATCGTCAGCAAATTTTGAGATTGTACAGGTGAGACCCTCATCTATGTCGTTGATGTAAATTAGAAAGAGAATTGGTCCTAGTACCGATCCCTGGGGTACCCCGCTACTTACATTGGTCCATTTTGATGCCTTACCGTTTATGACTACTCTTTGCTTTCTGTCGCTGAGCCAATTTTCTATCCATTTCAACACACCGTCTTGTATTCCATGCGCTTTTAGTTTTAGCAGTAAACGTTTGTGGGGAACTTTGTCAAAGGCCTTTTGAAAATCAAGGTATATAATATCTACAGCTTTACTCTCATCGTAGAGGTTGAGGATATCGTGGAAGAAGTCTAAGAGGTTTGTTAAACAGGAACGTTTTTTACGAAAGCCGTGTTGAGTATCTTTAAGTATGTTATTTTCCTCTAAGTGATTTACGAGTCTGTCTCGTATGACAGTTTCTAGCATTTTACATACAACTGAGGTTAAGCTAATTGGACGATAGTTACTGGATAGGGATTTGCTGCCTTTTTTGAATATCGGTGTTACGTTGGCTAGCTTCCACTGATCGGGCATAGTTCCAGACTGCAAGGATTTATTGAATAGTAATGTCAGTGGTTTAGAGAGCTCATCCTTAGCTTCCTTTAGAACTCTAGGCGAGATTGTATCAGGTCCAGGCGTTTTATTTACCTTGAGTTTATCTAAACAATTCAATACTTCTCTCTCTGTAACGGTGATATTGCTTAAAAACATCTGAATTATCAATCTGAATCGGCGATGGTGTAGGGATATCACTGAGGTCTTCTGTTGTAAAAACTGATGCAAAGAAGGTATTGAGGGCATTACTCATTTGTTCTTCGTCTTTGGTGTATTCTCCATTTTCATCGACTAACGGTCCAACAGTTGAAGTAACTACTTTTTTCTTTCTGATATAACTATAGAATTCTTTCGGGTTTGTTTTACTTTGATTCGCAATATGTAACTCTAAGGTCTTTTTACTTTGCTTAATTAACTTTTTGGCTTTGCGTCGTAGCTCTACAAATTTCAGCCGTTCTTCGTCATTTTGTGAGGATTTTAATCTATCATTAGCAAATTTTTTAGCAAGCAGGCAGTTTGAAATATCTTTATTCCACCATTTGGGCTTATTATTATGGCCTGGACGCCGAGTTTTCGATGGTATGCAGTCTTGCACTGCTTTTAGGTAAGTGGCTTCGAATAACTTCCAAGATGTATTTATGTCGTTATTGTGAATTAAAAAGCTCCAGTCAGTTTCTTTAAACATAGCTCTAAGTTTATGGAAGTTTGCTTTCTTGAAATTAGGGACTTTTTCGATGCTACTATTTGGTTCGTTACTAGTAAACTTTAAAGTGAAAGTTATCGTATGATGGTCGCTGTTACTGAATTCATCACCAACATTCAAATTCTCTATTAATTCTTCTTTTGTTGCAAGTACAATGTCAAGAACGTTATTACCACGGGTCGGCGTTCGAACAAATTGATAAAGCGAACTCTCTTGCAAGTTCGTATACAAGTCATGTCCGGAGTGTGAAGTAAGAGTATCGCCCCACTTGGTCACAGGTAAATTAAAGTCACCAAAAATTACGGTATCTTGCGAGTTACTTATATCTGCAATTTGTTCGTAAATTTCTCGGTCAGTTTGCACTGATTGAGCTGGAGGTCTGTATATTAATGCAAGTATTATTTTGGTACCTTTATTATTCTTTATTAGCACAAAAGATGCGTCGACGTTCACAATTTGAGGTTTTGACAAGAGGGTAGGGTTAAGACTTTCTTTGATATAAAGTAAAACGCCACCTCCATTTCGATTTATTCGGCTTTTCTCAAACATTACATAACCGGGAAGTGAATACTCTGCTAAAAAGTCTCTATCTTCTGTATTGAGCCAAGATTCTGTTATGCCAATCACATCATAATTTTCTGTAAACACTAGCTCCTCTAAATCTGAAAATTTATTGCGTATGCTACGAGCGTTTGCATAGAAAACCTTTAAATTTGTTATTTTAGAACTCACGGAACGCGCTTCAATAATATTTTTGGTTCTTGTCGGATCTACATTTATGTTCATGGCTGTCCTCGGTCCTCGCTGTCTCCGGTCCTTATCGCTGGTGGTCCTCGGTTGCCTCTGTTTTTTTCTTGGCGTTGGATGATTTATGTCACTGCTGCTTCTTCTCGGATGGCGTTTTTTGATCCATGGCTGCGGACTGCTTCGTGTAGGAGACGACCCATGCGTGCTGAACCCACAGGGTTTAGATGAGTGCCATCCTTGCGGAACAGAGTAGGCTGGTTGTAGAAGTTGTCCCAGAGGTTGATGAATTCAACTTCTTCCCTCAGACACAAATGTTTTAGTCGGCTATTTGTGCTGAAGGCCTTGTCGTAGAATTTGTCAGGTGCGTCGATCTTGGGGAGAATGCCTGAGATGATGATATTCCTTGACTTGTTTTTGTAGTGCTGGATCATCTTGCGATATTTATCCATCAACTCTTCGGATCTGGTGCGCATGACGTCATTTGAACCAGCATGGATGACAAAAAGGGTATTTTCATTTGCATCCTTTGTGGTATCTTCGAAGGCTTCCACAATGTCGTCCAGTCCAGCTCCTGGGATGCAAAATCTTTTTCGTTGAATTGGGACTCTGTCGCAGAACTCTTCGACCTGTCCTCGTAGGATGGAATCCCCAACGAGCCTGGTCTCTTCTGGTTCGTCTTCCATCTCTACCAATATCTCAAATCTGTTTGACATTGTGACTGGTAGATGAGACCTTTTCTGCGTTGGCCGTGCACCGTTCCTCACTGGTGTAAATCCGGAAACCTGTGGTGGCGGGACTCTACGTACAGGTCGGGGAGAGGAGTGGTTAGAACAGGGGCGAGGGGTTGGTACTGTTCGTGCTAGCAGGCTTCTTGCACGAGGAGTGGGGGAGAGACTAAGGTGAACAGGGCGGCTGTCCTGGTTTGATGTCGGCTCAGGTTCGTCAGAAGCATCTGCTGCAGTGTCTACTGCAGGTGTTGGATTGTTGGCAGATGACGTTGGGGCGGTGGTGGATGCTGGAGTTGAAACAATTTGAGTTAGTGATACTCCAACGTTGAGTGTTACAAACTCTTGGAGTGATTCCAGCTTCCTGGTGAGGGCGTTGATCTTGTTGAGGGCTTCATCCAATTTTGCTGTCAAATCCTCTCGTTGCTGGCAGAGTCGGCAGACTTGTGGATCGGCAGGAGCAAACATGGAAGCACCAAACCTACCGGCGCAGTTCGTACAGGCACGAGGCATGGTGACGATCACGTTCTTCAGTTCACTTCACTCACTTAAAAACACTTAATTCACTTTAAAAACACTAAACTCACTTTAAAAACACTTCACTCCCTTCAGGTCGCTTCACTTACTTAAATAGGCCTAACCGAAAACAAAAATGTTGAAATACACACAAATAGGTTATCAGCGGTGATAGCCTAACCAAAAATTAAAACAAAACAAAATTAAATTTGAATACGCAGTGATAGCCGAACCGAAAACAATTTATGTTTATTTAAACAGAAATAGGCCACCAGGGGTTATAGCCTATCCTAACCGAAAACAAAAATTATGAACTACCGGTAAGCAGAAATAGGCCACCAGCGGTGATAGCTTAACTGAAAATTTAAAAATTGAAGTACGCAGAAATAGGCCACCAGGGATGATAGCCTAGACTAACCGAAAAACAAAAATAACCGAAAACAAAAAATATGAAATACCGGTACGCAGAAATAGGCCACCAGCGGTGATAGCCTAGACTAACCGAAAACAAAAATAACCGAAAACAAAAATTATGAAATACTGGTACGCAGAAATAGGCCACCAGCGGTGATAGCCTAACTGAAAATTAAAAATTGAAGTACGCAGAAATAGGCCACCAGGGATGATAGCCTAGTTTAACCGAAAACATAAATTATGAAATACCGGTCTGCAGAAATAGGCCACCAGCGGTGATAGCCTAACTGAAAATTTAAAAATTGAAGTACCGTACGCAGAAATAGGCCACCAGGGATGATAGCCTAGACTAACCTAAAACAAAAATAACCAAAAACAAAAAAGTATGAAATATGCAGAAGTAGGCTACCAGGGGTGATAACCTACCTAAAAAAGCAAAACAAATATATATATATATATATATAATAGAATATGTAACTAAATATACAATTCACCAAATAGAGATTATATAAAAATAAAGTGTAACTGCACACAAGGGGTTAATATACTGTATCAACAGATGGCGCTGGTGTCACTGTAGGCTAACCATATACGTTGTAACCATATACGTTGCTCGGGTCTTATAATTCTTTCACCACTGATTGAGGAAAGTCCGATTATTTAACCTCCATTAATCACGCCTATATATTCGGCTAGTGATACATTACTACTTCGTTTGGTAATTTCTTAATATAACTTTGTTTTCATTATATACAGCGCTACCTCGTTCTGCGTGCATCAGTAGTTTGTTAATCTAATTCAAGCCTACTTTTCTTAGCAATTGTACCGCTATTGTTTATTCACTCTATTTTAATAGTGAATCTGATTTCCATACTCCGTGAAAGTTTACCTCATTTACGATCCAATTGATTTTTCGTGCTTCGTGTGAGTAAATATTCACAAAACCATTTGGATAGGTAAAAGCCTATTTAAATAATCTTTGCTTAAGACCTAAGGCGAGGCTAACTTTTCCTTAGTGCAACTTAGCATTGCACTAAACTAAAAGTAACTTTAACTTAACATCAGTCCGTTTGACCTAGACTCTCCTTGAGCGGTTCCTTTAATCATCTACCTGTGCACCCTTTGTGTACCCTTTGATCCCTGACCCCGCATATTTTCATACCTCTCGAACCAACCGTTGGACCGCCGAGTCATACCCTAGTTAATATACTCTGCGTTAGACACTTCGCCCACATAATATTGTCATTAATGTTATTTATTTTTATGTATCATATTTGTCCTATGCATTTTCCCATTCATTACTGACTGTAAGTGATAACCCAATATTCACTAAAGAGTAAACAATTTTCAACTCTTTTGAAGTCACCTGAATTCGAGTTCTACTCTGTAGTAGCACCTCGGATTGTAATTTATATGTACCTCAATATATTGAATAAATACGAGTATAACTTTTCCTGTGAGATTATTATGTTTACCGGAGTGTGATTGAAGCACAATATTAAAAGTACTATTCATGAAACTAGATATGTTCCTGTTGAGCATATTCAGAATCTAAGCATTTGAAATAAGTGTGAATATAACATATATAACCCAGCTGGTAAAAATAAGCATCCAGCATAACAGATACATTGTGCTTTTAGCTTTCATTCTTTGATTTCTCACCTTCCACAAACTTCCCATTACTCAGAAAACTTTCCTTCCCTCAAACACACTCTGTATTACCTCCATTCTCACACCTGTGTCCCTGCTTATCATTCTCCACTTGTTCCAGCATTTCCCCATCCATATGCCATATGCGTATCTTTATTGCACACCATCACTTTTCTGTAATTGACATTCACCCTCAGCTTCCTCCTCCTATAGGCCACACCAAAATCTTGTACTACTCGCTGCAGCCCCTCCTCAGAATCTGCCACCAGTGCTGTGTCATCAGCAAACAGCAGCTGATTCAACTCTCAATCATCACCATTATTTCCTACTAAACCCAATCCTCTACCCATAGCTCTATGTTTTACTTCCCTCACCACACCATCCATATAATTATACATTACACAACAACAGTGACATTACACAACCCTGTCATAGACCTACATTTACCTCAAACCATTCACTGAACACATTCCCTACTCTAACTCACTCTCTGATCTCTTCAGCTAAAACTCTTGACTGCTCTTAACAAATGTCCTCCAATTTCGTAAATCATTAGCATCATCCACATTCCTTCCATATTCACACGATCAAATTAATAAAAGCCCCAAAAAGCCAAATGCAAGGAACGTTAGAGTCAAACTGTCTGGACACACATACTAGTCAGGTTCGCCGTGTACCTGAAATGTGGTCCCGTGGGAATTGCGTGCCAAAAGCGATATTATTGTTTAAATGGCGTATATAGGGTCTTAGTAGACAGAAAAACTTGGGTGGCAATTTTACTTTTGGGAAATTGGGATTTTGTGGGGGCTTAAAGGGGGGTACCGTCATTTCACAGTTTATCGCCCGAAATGAAAGCGCTAATATTGTTATAGCTATTTTTATCTCTTAAAATATTAATAGGAAAATTATGAAACAAATCAGGTGTTTTCCTCATATCATCATTCATTTATGTACCAAATATTTAGTTGATATCTGGAATTGATAATTGTTTATTTATTTCCAGATATGCACTTATGAAGAAGTTCACCCGTTTCGAAGCGAGGCCTGTTGAGATTCAACTATAACGGGCGTGACAATGAACTCACCCACTTGTATCATTTGCGATAAAGGCAAGCGGAAGGGGTACACCTTTGTACAGAATGTTACATCAGATTCTATTGGTAACATAAAGAACTTTGCCGAGAAGCGAGCACAGTATGGAGAAACGCAGTATGCACCTCTGGCTGAAAATCTGTCAAAGTTGTCTGCATCTGGTACAGAAAACATCCATTACCACAAAGAATGTTACAAACTCGTAGTGCACAAAGGCATGCTGGAGAGAGCCAAAAAGAGATTTTGTGAAATATCATCTGGTGAATCACAAATGCGACCAGCTAAACTCGGACGTCCATCCTTGGCACATGATGAGGATTCTGTCAGACGTGTTCGCAGGTGTCGCCCAATGGAGCCAAAGACCAAGTCCTGTGCGTTTCTCTGTGACAATCCGACAGATGGAGAGTTGCATCTTGTCCTGACAGATACGATGGGGACCTGGTTTCTGGACATAAAAGCGAACACACGTGACGACAAAGTCCGAGCACACCTGTCACTGTTGCAGGAAGTTGGTGATGCCGCTGCATATGAAATATGGTATCACAGAGATTGCTTACGAAATGTTGAACGCCAATGCTATTCCTTCAGATTTGATTGTATTGGGGTCGATGATAATATCACCAAGCATATGTGTGACATTGAAATTGTAAATGCTGTCAAATGTTCGCTCTCGTCTGGTGCTGTTCTAAGCATGAACGATGTTAATGATGAGTATCTGTCAACTTTGACTGAACATGATGTTAGTGTGGATAGCTCCGACTTCAAACGCCACCTAAAAAGTTTGATAACAGAAAGTATAGTACTGCTGAATTTGTCAGGCCCCATCGACTCAATGAAAGTGACCATATCATCAGTAGTAAAACCCTTTCAGTTGCTGTTGATAAAGTAGTACCCCAAGATTCAGAGGAAACACTTAGCGACATTGTTGGAGTTGCTAAGTTGCTTCGTGATGAGTTGTTGAATTGCAAAGATAAGTGGCACTTCACTGGTAGCATGTCGTTTGAAAATCCACCAATGGTTGCTTTCTTTCTGAAGCAGCTACTCTTTGGCACAAATGCACACTCTGTTTCTGGTAAGCGGGATGGAGCCATGAAGAACACCGTCAGCATTGTATCACAAGTACTTGTGCAAAATGTGAAGAGCGCCAAGCAAGTTCTCCATAAGCCGAAGTCAGATGTTGGATTTGTGTCACACACAGAGACACCGCTGAACATTGGCTTGGCACTCTCTGTATACAACAAAGTACGCAGCAAATGGCCTGTCAACTTCCTGTCAGACCTACATCTTGGAACCAGCTACAGCAGTGTCCTCAACATCGAAAAGAGAGTGGAGTGTGGAGTGGTCGAGAGAATGAAATCCATGGGTGGCTATTGCATACCGACATTTGTCAAGAAAGGCAAGTCCGTCTTCTTTGCCATAAACAACATCGACTTCCTGGAAGACACGTGCGATGGACAGAATACATTGCACGGAACAGTGGTCGTCATGAATCAAGAAGACACAGATGAAGGTGAAGCAGTGAGCCAGCCGCTCATAATACCGGACAAAGTAACACCTGTAAAGCAGGATGTAGTGTACCTTGAAGACCCACGGATCATCCCCAAAGCTACCAAGTTTGATACCTACAAGATCAACGAGAACTCTGGACTTCTGAAGAGATACGCCACAATGGACCGCTCTTGGATGCTTGCTTGGCATCTAGGCAACATCACTGTCCAATGTAACAGTGAAGATGTCACAATCAACGCCAACACAAGCTTTGACGACCGTACAGCAGAAGGTACTTTTGACAGAAGACCTTGATCCGGTTGTGGAAGAAGACACCAATGAGGACACGACAATGCCAGAGACGAGTGACCACCAACAAGGATCTCGGCCGACCAGTAGACTGAACAAACATCCACCTCGGCAGTCTCTCATGCCTACTTGGTCTGCAACAAATTCCTTGCTTCTGCAACTCAAAGATTGCAAGTCAACAAAAACACACAGTAAAAGTTGTTGCACCACTCTTTCGACAGGCTCCAACGGATTAGGCGACACTATATACCATCCTTTCACTGACACAGAATATATCTGCTGTTGTCATAGGTCCTGACAGAAAAACTGTTATCACTCTAGACCTTGATCTCTATGAGAGAGCAGTGAAGATCCAAGAATCAGAGGGGAACATCAATTGGGTTCTACGTGCAGGGGAGCTCCACTATAGGTTTGACTCCTGTAAGGAGATAAAGAAAACCTAATATTTAGCAGTGGCCCCGTAATCATTGACGAACATGCCTATTACATAAGGCATCCTCTTCAAACACTAATCCGCCGTAGTTTGAATCTACCGCGCAGAGCATTTAAAATCTGAGGAGCCTTCATCATGAGCGCACGCGACCTCACTCATGGCTTCAGTCATTATGAATTGGGTTCTCACTACGAAAAAACTTCGTAAAAAATAAAAAACAAAAAGAAAATAAGAATAACTATCCAATAAGCTTTCCATCATATCGTGGATGTACTTGTGTGGATCTTTGACCAGACGCTGATTCAGGCGTCATTCTTCCTTCACTGACATATCAAGTAAACCAAAATCCTTAATACATCAACGAATGGAAAGGGGATGGTCGGGAGGGCCCCAGTCGTCAATGATTATGGGGCCACTACTAAATATTAGTTTTTCTTTTTATCTCCTTACAAGAGTCAAACCTACAGGCCCCTCCATCATTGACGAACATGCCTGATTTCTAAGGCTGGAGGGGGACATTCGTCATCATATCATAACTCTAGAAAAGCAGATAATCAAACAACCACATAGTATTCTTACTTTTGTAAAAAAGAGATATTCGGGTGCATAAACTTTATACAGCCTAAATCTTCAAAAAGGGGTACAAGCAGGAGCGTGCTTCAAAGAAGCCTGCTTGAAAAAGGGTTAACTCTGAGACTCTGTGCACAGATCTGCTAGTTAAGAAGGCACCCCACTTAAAGTAAGTGGTGAAAACTAAAAACTTATAAGTTTACATGTGCACATATAAACCCCATTAACTAGTGGATATATTCCTAAAAATATAACCAAACACAAATTAATTCTTGTACATTCGTAGAAGTACTGAACTTGTGTACTTATGCAGAAGTAATTACTCCAAAAGTAAAAGTCATAGTTGCAACTACCGAGATTTCTCAAAAATCTATTGCTTCACAGCCCAAGCTACTTACAACAAGAATTGTTGTAACACTACTATTGGCCTTTAGCACAATTTCCTGCAATGAATACTACAGAGAAATTTTATAATACAATGCCTACAACCAGTATCACAGCTCGTATGTTCCGAACACATACTCCGGAGGGGTCTAGGGTGTCCTATGTCACACTGACTGCACCCTCCCCCCCCCCCCCTTTTTCTTGAAATTAAACAAAACGTGACTAACAGGGCCACCTAGACCCTCTGCCGTAAAGCTATACGTGGCAAGGAAGGTTTGTCCAGAGCTACTGAAAGGTATCGAGGCAAAAACTCCTGATTAGAGGCCCACAACCGTGTGGACGTAATAACTTCCACCGAAAGATTATTAAGGAAACGTAAAGAGGCTGTCCCCTTGCGTAAATCGTGGGTCTTACCCACAACGCCGGGATTCTTCTCTTTAAAGTCCTCGACCAAGAGAGAAGCCAGTGTACGCTCCATCAGGCGTTCACCCGGACTTGCGACCCATAAAGCACCCTGGTGATTTAGAGGTGCCACTCTTAAATATTTGGTTAGAGCTTGCACTGGGCAAAAAGATGGTGCACCTTTCCCCTGTTTAACGCCGGCACCGTGAACTCAGAAAACACGTGTTCACTGTGCTCAATCTCGGCTATGAATCCTGGGGAAGGTGCAATGTGAATACACTCATGAAGCCTATCAAACCTGAGGCAATTAGGTGCGTTGCTCATCGCCGCCAGCTCAGATACCCTGTTCCCGGTAGCCAAAGCCATAAGGAATACTGCCCTTTTGTAAAATCTGCAGTCTTTGGTACATATGGGAACGAGAATAACGACGATGCTTTGTCCAGAGACCATGTAGGCCTGAGCTGACGGGGAGGTGGGCGGAGTTTAAAACCTGCCCACATAAATCACTTTCAGATAAATGTTTCTGCATGAACAGATAAATTAAACAATAAACAACCAACGCCACCGAGGGCACAGTTTTGTTTTGTTCTAAGAATCCGAGACGGAAAAGCTTGCCAATGCGATTGAAACTGTCGCTTTGTAGACTGGGTATATTGATTCGTGAATATCTTGGTCACGTCGCTACCATATGGTGCTAGCCACTTGGCCTCCTGAATGTCCAAAATGAACAAGTCCGCGAGGTTTCTAGGTTGCCAATTGTGTTCTAAGTGGAACAACCCGACCAGGAGTGACACTGGGTGCGGGCACCACGTGTTCAAATGCTGGTACCACACTGCTCCGGCCACAGGGGCGCGATTAGCGAGACTATGCCTCGCTAATCCTGTAGTTTGTTGACTACGTGGCACAGTAGAGACGCGTCAGGCGGCGGAAATAGATAAATGGAACTCAACCTATTCCCGTCCGTCATCAGAGCGTCAGGTCCACCCGCCGGCGTTATCGTCCGGCGGGTGAGGTACGACTGTGAGTATCGCCATACACCTTGGCTGTGGCTGTCCCTCGCTTGCGAGCTCGGTATACACCCTGAATGGGAGCCCTCGTCCGAGTCCCGTAAAGGGTTATGATAATTAAAAGCTCCCATAGCTCATTAACACATTGAAAACAGAGCTGGTGAGCAAAATCATAAAGTATACTAATTAATTTAATTTATATTTAATTGTATTAAAATAAATTACTATAAATAAACACAATATTATCATAATATAATCATAGAAAATATATATGTTTATTATGATACAACTATTAAATTATTTCATTAACAAATAAAAATAAGATAGGGCTACCTGAGCTTAACGCCGTTGAACATACAGCAATGAGAGGTTCAAGTGCCGACACGACAGAGACTTGGGGAAAACTACCCCGCCCCCGGGAACTACCTGGTCACCTGGTGCAACACCGGTACTCCGCCCTGGAAAGAGAAAGTTCCGGGGATTAATGCTCATAGGGTTACACCCAAAAAATGGTACAAAATATGTGCCTCAAAACCGCCGGTCAACGAACCGTAGCACTCCACCACTACTTTTCGTTGTCCTTTAGTTTCATATTAAAGATTTCAGCATATCTTTACCTGTCCAGAAGATTTAAGCATATCTTTTGAATCCTCATAAAGATGAAGCATATCTTTATTAAAGATGAAGTCTTCAAGTATCCCTTTACACTTGAAACACTAGTAAGATTTCGGCATCTTTTTATCCCATAAAAAGTCTAAGCCTATCTTAATCTCTAATCTGGCTTCTCCCAGAAGCCCTCATAGATCGCCGTCTTGAAGGCCGTGATACCCTATTGTATCAATCAATTGTTTGGCAAATTATCGCGAATTGCAAATCAGTTAATATAACCACCCAAAGGTACAACCGCCGGGTTTTATATACAATATCAAACCAATTGTACCTGCCCAAGACTTCTTTGTAAAAAGGTCGCCGGGAGGGAAAAACTAAACAAACAAACGGCATTGTTTCAATGGCTTATTAAAGATTTCAGCATATCTTTTACCTGTCCAAAAGAATTAAGCATAACTTCTTAATCCTCATAAAGATGAAGCATATCTTTATTAAAGATGAAGTCTTTCAAGTATCCCTTTACACTTGAAACACTAGTAAGATTCAGGCATCTTTTTATCCCATAAAAAGTCTAAGCCTATCTTAATCTCTAATCCGGCTTCTCCCAGAAGCCCTCATAGATCGCCGTCTTGAAGGCCGTGATACCCTATTGTATCAATCAATTGTTTGGCAAATTATCTCGAATCGCAAATCCGTTAATATAACCACCCGAAGGTACAACCGCCGGGTTTTATATGCAATGTCAAACCAATTATACCTGCCCCAGACCTCTTTGTAAAAAGGTCGGCGGAAGTTAAAGACCGAACAAACAGACAGCATTGTTTCAATGGCTTTGAAAAGCAGAGAAAACCAAGTCCAACAGGTGTCAGCCGGATCACCTAGAAAACTGTGTGGAGCCCCCCTCGACGGGAATAACCCAGGAAGTCTGATCCCAGGCTCGACCATAGCAAACGAAGTTTCTGATGAGCCCTCAAGCGACCAAACTCGTCGGGGTAACTTACCTATTTTTAGCTATCCTGACTAAAACTCGGTAAACAAAAACGGTGTTCTAGGATCAACGAGAAAAACGCCGGAAAGGTAACCCACACTAAACTATACATTACAGGAGGGCGTAATGCATAAAGCAATGAATAACACAGGAAGCCTGATCCCAGGCTCGACCACAGAAAATGCAGTTTCTTATGAGCCCTCAAGCGACCAAACTCGTCGGGGTAACTTACCTATTTTGAGCCATCCTGACTAAAACTCGGTAAACAAAAACGGTGTTCTCGGAGTAACGAGAAAAAACGCCGGAAAGGTAACCCACACTAAACGAGACATTTTAACACATTTTATACAAAGGGTGTGCGCCAAAATAGGGATACCTGAACAGGAGGGCGTAATGCATAAAGCAAAAACCGGGGCAAAGGTAGCCATGACAGAGACTGGTGGGATACTTACTCCAGGTTCTGCATAGACCCGCCGGGACCCAGCTCTGGAAAAAAAAGAAAATTTCCAGGAATTAATGCTCAGAAGGTTAACCCAAACATGTTCGCACACAAGTTTTAAATAACCCGCCGGGTAACGAGACGTAATACTCAACGACTACAGCTCGCTACGCGGTGGTGTTTCCTAAGTAAAAGATTTCAGAATATCTTAATTTGTCCAAAAGATTTATGAATACCCTCTGACATAATATATAAAGACCAGCATGGCGTTTATAACTGATTAACACCTTACGAGCGGCCTATGCGGTTTATTTATGTGTACCGCCCAGCGGGGTGTTTTTAGCCAAAATAGGGCTGTTTACGTGATCATTTTCATGCCTAAATAAGACCCAGAACGTAAAACAAGTATCTATCCCTGAAAGGGCATAAACAGAGCTTTCGAATGACACCATAACGATCCTTGTATGATGGATAGTTTTCTTGCAATAACCGTGCAACGCGAGTGCAAAAAGCAGGTAATTCGGTACTTTCGGTACATAATTGAGTATGTAGCGAGTGAGAGAGGGAGGAGGGAGCTGAGATTTGTGTCAGTAGGTTCGCCGCGGTGGTCTGGAGCAGTCATACGCTCGCTAGTCTCCTGCCACCACTTGTCTCTCTCTCTCAGCCACATTACGTGCTGAAATTGCCACTCGAGTTATGTCGAGCGCCGCCACATAGTCCAGCTTTATTTAACTCGACTTAAGTGGTGGGCCGCTTTTTAAGGGTTAAGTCTTTCCGGTGGTGTTTGTTTCAAGATTCAATTTTGGAAAAAAAAACTAAAAAAGACGCCGGCCCCCGAATTATCTCGTAGATAAAAAACTAGGAAGCCTGACAAATATACGAGATCTAACTTCTCCCGAAGTATCTTTTTAGATCGCCGTATTTTGAAGGCGGCGATACAAAACGTATCCCTCAATTGTCTGGTTAACTAACTGAATTGTAAATTCGTTATTCCCATCCCTCCAAGGAGCACCCGCCGGGTGTGAATATTAGTTTAAAAAACGTTAACCCCAATTGTGCCCTAAAGCGCCGTATGTTGAAGGAGGCGATACACAATGCATCCCTCAATTGTCTGGTCAACTAAACTGAATTTTGCAAATTCGGGCATCCCACCCTTCCAGGTTGCACCTGCCGGGTGATGTAAAGTTTAAAAGTTAACCCCAATTGTTCCTAACCCCACTTCTTTGTAAAAGATCGCCGGGGAGGAAATACAAATATCTCGAATTGCAAATCAGCTAATATAACCACCCAAAGGTACAACCGCCGGGTTTTATATGCAATGTCAAACCAATTGTACCTGCCCCAGACCTCTTTGTAAAAAGGTCGCCGGGAGGGAAAGACTAAACAAACAAACGGCATTGTTTCAATGGCCTATTAAAGAGTTCAGCATATCTTTTACCTGTCCAAAAGAATGAAGCATAGTTTCTTAATCCTCATAAAGATGAAGCATATCTTTATTAACCCTTAACTGTCGGCGAGCAACATAAGTCGAGTTAAATAAAGCTGGACTATGTGGTGGCGCTCGACATAGGTCGTGTGGCAATTTCAGCACGTAATGTTGCTGAGAGAGAGAGACAAGTGGTGGCAGGAGAGTAGCGAGCGTATGACTGCTCCAGACCACCGCGGCGAACCTACTGACACGAATCCCACCTCCTCCCTCCCTCTCTCACTCGCTATATACGGAATTGTATGGGGAAAGTGCCTAATTACATGCTTTTTGCACTCGCGTTGCACGGTTATTGCAAGAAAACTAGCCATCATAAAAGGATCGTTATGGTGTCATTCGAAAGCTCTGTTTATGCCCTTTCAGGGATAGATACTTGTTTTACGTTCTGGGTCTTATTTAGGCATGAAAATGATCACGTAAACAGCCCTATTTTGGCTAAAAACACCCCGCTGGGCGGTACATATAAATAAACCGCCTAGGCCGCTAATAAGGTGTTAAAGATGAAGTCTTTCAAGTATCCCTTGACACTTGAAACACTAGTAAGATTCAGGCATCTTTTTATCCCATCAAAAGTCTAAGCCTATCTTAATCTCTAATCCGGCTTCTCCCAGAAGCCCTCATAGATCGCCGTCTTGAAGGCCGTGATACCCTATTGTATCAATCAATTGTTTGGCAAATTATCTCGAATCGCAAATCCGTTAATATAACCACCCGAAGGTACAACCGCCGGGTTTTATATGCAATGTCAAACCAGTTATACCTGCCCCAGACCTCTTTGTACAAAGGTCGCCAGGAGGTAAAGACCAAACAAACAGACAGCATTGTTTCAATGGCTTTGAAAAGCAGAGAAAACCAAGTCCAACAGGTGTCAGCCTGATCACCTAGAAAACTGTGTGGAGCCCCCCTCGACGGGAATAACCCAGGAAGCCTGATCCCAGGCTCGACCATAGAAAACGCAGTTTCTGATGAGCCCTCAAGCGACCAAACTCGTCGGGGTAACTTACCTATTTTAGCCATCCTGACTAAAACTCGGTAAACAAAAACGGTGTACTCGGAGCAACGAGAAAAACGCCGGAAAGGTAACCCACACTAAACTATACATTACAGGAGGGCATAATGCATAAAGCAATGAATAACACAGGAAGCCTGATCCCAGGCTCGACCACAGAAAACGCAGTTTCTTATGAGCCCTCAAGCGACCAAACTCGTCGGGGTAACTTACCTATTTTGAGCCATCCTGACTAAAACTCGGTAAACAAAAACGGTGTTCTCGGAGCAACGAGAAAAAACGCCGGAAAGGTAACCCACACCAAAGAGACATTTTAACACATTTTATACAAAGGGTGTGCGCCAAAATAGGGATACCTGAACAGGAGGGCGTAATGCATAAAGCAAAAACCGGGGCAAAGGTAGCCATGACACAGACTGGTGGGATACTTACTCCAGGTTCTGCATAGACCCGCCGGGACCCAGCTCTGGAAAAAAAGAAAATTTCCAGGAATTAATGCTCATAAGGTTAACCCAAACATGTTCGCACACAAGTGTTAAATAACCCGCCGGGTAACGAGACGTAATACTCAACGACTACAGCTCGCTACGCGGTGGGGTTTCCTAAGTAAAAGATTTCAGAATATCTTAATATGTCCAAAAGATTTATGAATACCCTCTGACATAATATATAAAGACCAGCATGGCGTTTATAACTGATTAAGTCTTTCCGGTGGTGGTTGTTTCAAGATTCAATTTTGGAGAAAAAAAAAACTAAAAAAGACGCCGGCCCCCGAATTATCTCGTAGATCAAAAACTGGGAAGCCTGACAAATATACGAGATCTAACTTTTCCCGAAGTATCTTTTAAGGTCGCCGTATGTTGAAGGCGGCAATACAAAACGTATCCCTCAATTGTCTGGTTAACTAACTGAATTGTAAATTCGTTATTCCCACCCTTCCAAGGAGCACCCGCCGGGTGTGAATATTAGTTTAAAAAACGTTAACCCCAATTGTGCCCTAAAGCGCTGTATGTTGAAGGAGGCGATACACAATGCATCCCTCAATTGTCCGGTCAACTAAACTGAATTTTGCAAATTCGGTCATCCCACCCTTCCAGGTTGCACCCGCCAGGTGATTTAAAGTTTAAAAATTAACCCCAATTGTTCCTATCCCCACTTCTTTGTAAAAGATCGCCGGGGAGGAAATACAACAACAGCATAGTTTTATATTGGCTTTGCAAAACCGAAAAAACTACAAACAACACGTGTCCGTATGAACACTGTTAGATGGGTACAGCCAATCCGCCGGGAATCATAAGGAGCCTGAAACAGGCACCCCAGAGACGCTGTCCTGGGAGCCACAGACACCCACTCACCGGGGAAACAAGCCTGTTTTAAACCACGCGTGGCCAAAACTCGGCAACCAGCCGGGGTTATCAAGATGAAACCGAGAAAAATCCGCCGGAAAAAACCCACCCCGTCCAGATACCATCTGAACGCAACACCGGACCGAGGCGTAGCCAAAACACAACTAACGCCGGGCCCAACATAGTCCGTGGAATTAGCCAATACACAACTAACCCAGGACACATAAATAGTCCGTGGAATTAGCCAATACACAACTAAACCAGGACACACATGACACAGTAGTACATATTTAGAAAATTGATCAATAACACTTGTATATGTGGAAAAGCTACGAGAGGCTGGCTAGGCCTAGGCAGACGGATAACAGTAACACGTCGGAATATAAACAAAAAGCACTGAATTATATCACAACAGAAACTACCGCCAACACACCACTGTAGCAAATACTTCCGGCAAAGGGAAGAACTGACTCGGGACCAGAAAAAACTTCACTAAGTGAAGAAAAATACGCTGGGAACGTCAGCAAAAATACGCTACCTCATCAGAAAGATAAAAGGAAGCAATAACGCGTAATGAAAGCCGCCTGCATCACAAAGCTAGCTAACCGTGAAAAAGTTCACCTGTCCACAACAGGACCACGAGGGTACATCCGAAATAGATGCCCCAAACACACGACCCAAAATACACTGCACTGCGGGCAACCAACCCAGGACACTCCTGCTACGCATATCCTAACCTTACTCGATACATCCCGGAGTAAACAAATGAGAAAAAACTCACTAGGGACGCAGTAAATGCGGAACCAGCGGAACGTGGAGAGACACGTCCGGGCCGGTTGACCGCAGAGCAGAGAAGGAAGAATGACGCCTGAATCAGCGTCTGGTCAAAGATCCACACAAGTACATCCACGATATGATGGAAAGCTTATTGGATAGTTATTCTTATTTTCTTTTTGTTTTTTATTTTTTACGAAGTTTTTTCGTAGTGAGAACCCAATTCATAATGACTGAAGCCATGAGTGAGGTCGCGTGCGCTCATGATGAAGGCTCCTCAGATTTTAAATGTTCTGCGCGGTAGATTCAAACTACGGCGGATTAGTGTTTGAAGAGGATGCCTTATGTAATAGGCATGTTCGTCAATGATTACGGGGCCACTAATAAATATATGTTTTGCACCCCTGCATGCACTAGGAAAGTACATCGAAGGCAGCGGTCTTGACACGGTCGCCACAGAAAAGGGCATCTATTCTCCAACAACACTGCGTCACATCTATGGTGGGAAAGCATTCACGCGGGGTATCGAGTACCACACAGTAAATGCCTTGGCATGCTACGTCATGAAGTACGAGCAGCTTGATGCTGATGACACCTCAGTCATTGCAGAACAGTGCCAACAGCTCCGAGAAGGTCTGCACAGTCGAAAGAAAGAAAGCACCACAGTCTTTGACAACATATGTGCAAGCTACACTGAGAGTATAGAAGAGAAGATGACAACATCAAATGATAGAGAAGTTGGTAAATTCCTCATGAATTATGTGCATCAAGTCGAGTGCCTACTACACTTACTTCGAGCGTGTAGACAAGGTGACTGGGAAGAATATTTGGCCGCCCTTGACAATCAGGTCAAGTATTTCTTTGCTCACGACCTGTACAAGTATGCCAGACTCATGCCATTTCATTTGGCTCAAATGAATGCACTGAAGACAGACGACCCTGACACATGGAGTGCACTTAAAGATGGTGACTTCTGTGTCAAGAAGACAGGAACACCGTTCTGCAACCTGTTTTTGGATCAAACCTTCGAACAAGAAATCCGAAGACTCAAGGTAGTGGGAGGGATCACAGGAATCACGCAAAATGTGTCTGC
The DNA here is from genome assembly GCA_032716605.1 of Paralithodes platypus. Taxonomy (NCBI): domain Eukaryota; kingdom Metazoa; phylum Arthropoda; class Malacostraca; order Decapoda; family Lithodidae; genus Paralithodes; species Paralithodes platypus. The sequence continues at coordinate 1,513,008 of CM064576.1, read as the reverse complement.
ACTGACTCGCTTCCTGCTGACAGCACCAGAGTTGACCCGTATTGTCAGTGATTTCCGACACCACTACACTTTGACCACTGATGCAACTGAACAAGAACATTATCAACTATCAGGAACAATAGTCCAGCGGTTCGCTGCAAATATGGATAAAATGAAACGTGGCCTTGAAGAACATTGCGAAACTAACCCATTCGCCACTGACATGCAGTTGGTGAACATTGGGTCGATGATGGCTGTACCCGAAAGTGCGAAAAGCGATATCCTGGACAGAGACTTGAAAGGGACGAATCGATATGAACAGTTTGTGGCTGACAGACTTGTAAATGCTTCTCCCGTTTCTCTATGGGACAGAATTGAGAAGATGAAGCTGAAGACACACATCACTTGTGTGAAGAAGATAAGCTATGGAGTTGGAAACAAAGTTGTGAAGCTTCGTGAAGATCGCCAGTTACTAGCTCGCTTCCTAGTAATTCAACAGTCTCGACCAGAACTAGTAGATAAATTGGGAGACACAATCGGAAACTTTGAAATGGCGGTCACACCTCGTTCCCTCTTTGCAACAGATGGGACACTGCTGATCCCGAGTGACAAGAGCTCGTTCATGAAGGAAATCGAGTCATATACACCACCAGTAACTGGATCAGACAACACTACACCACGCATCCAAGAGGTACAGTACCAACTGAAATCGTTGCTCTCACCAACGATGAGGGAATGGAGGGTACCAAAGAGGGCGTCGAAGAACACCCAGAATTCATCGAGGATTATGTCGGTCCGCACCCAACAAGTTTTTCTGTTGACGATGACGAGTTGGGGTTGATGGAATCCAGGTTCGCCAGAGAAAGGGTCATGTTACGCTGGCCAGCTTACCAGAACGTGCTCGTACTTGCTAGCGCTCGCCAGGGCAGTGAAATGGGCTATAATAATCGTAGAACGATGTTCTTTCTTTCTTAGTATTCATGTAGTCACAGCCAGATCAGTGGTGGTCTTTATTCTTGTCTGTGACACTTGGAAGAATTTTATATCAGTGATAAAGTATAAGATATGCAGTGTGAAGTTAAGGAGAGAGAGAGCGAGGGAGGCAGCGAGGTTGTATTATGTGCGTGTGTATGTACGTGTGCCTTCCTCGCTCGGGCGGGGTTTCCCACGCTCTTGATTGGCCGGCAGGCCTGGCTACGTCATAGGACGCTTGCTCTTCATGACGTAGTGGTCTGTGATTGGGTGTCGCTGTCCTAGTGTTGGTGCTGGGGGGCTCCTGCCCACGTGTCTCCTTAGAGCTTGGCATTGTGTGCTTGGTCCTAGACGTCCCTTGCAATCTGTCCCCAATCTAACCCCCTGTACTACTGTTTCTTTCTCTAAACTTCTTCTTTTCCAATACTTCTCATCTTTATTCAATTACTTATCCCTTCTGGTTCTGCATACGACTTCCATAGTCGGCCAGTCGTATTACCAGCACCAGTTCTCACATATATGTTTTGCACTAGCTTTAGGGATTATTAGTTATAGTCACATGAGTCATATTATCATTGGGTGCTTCTAATTATTGAGTTGTTCTTTGTTACTATTTAATGCTAGACAGTGGAGGGTATCTTTAGTCGTTGTCTGAGTTATGTACATGGCAAGTCAGAGCCTGTACGACTTCGACGGAGTTAGGTGCCTGTAACCCTTGTGCATATTTTTCCTTTGTGAGTGTAGCAGTATACAAGCGAAGGGCTTTTGCCTACACTAACTTGTAGGCTCGCTACTTCATTTTGTTGACCTTTGTGGAGCGCCAGGGCAAGACCAGATACTTGAGATCTGGACTTACCAAGAGAGCCTCCTAGTCACTTAACGTAACATAAGGGAAATCTGTTCAAGGGGAGACAGTAGGCTACGAGCATGCTTGCGCTCTGTCTAGCCTCCTGGTACCTTTTATACCGCTGATAGACTTTATTAGTAATAAAGACAGCATTGTGTTTATTAACTTTAACTGTGTGTGCTTTAGGAATTATTCACGTATTATTTTAGTCTAGGTTGATGCTTGGTGCCCAACCCAGTATGGCTGGTACTTTGGCTAAGGAAGTACTGTTTTGAGTGGCTATTATTAGTGCTGTCACAGAGTTGTTGCACTCCCTTGTTTTATATATATGTATCCTACTTATTGGTGTATTTAACCCTTAATTAGCGGCTCACCACATAAGTCGAGTTAAATAAAGCTGGACTATGTGGCGGCACTCGACATAGGTCGAGTGGCAATTTCAGCACGTAATGTTGCTGAGAGAGAGAGACAAGTGGTGGCAGGAGACTAGCGAGCGTATGACTGCTCCAGACCACCGCGGCGAACCTACTGACACGAATCTCAGCTCCCTCCTCCCTCTCTCACTCGCTACATACTGAATTATATGGGGAAAGTATCGAATTACATGCTTTTTGCACTCGCGTTGCACGGTTATTGCAAGAAAACTAGCCATCATAAAAGGATCGTTATGGTGTCATTCGAAAGCTCTGTTTATGCCCTTTCAGGGATAGGTACTTGTTTTACGTTCTGGGTCTTATTTAGGCATGAAAATGATCACGTAAACAGCCCTATTTTGGCTAAAAACACCCCGCTGGGCGGTACATATAAATAAACCGCATAGGCCGCTCGTAAGGTGTTAAGATACACACTTTGGTGTCCTGCCCCTGCATTATTTCTGTTCTATATTAACGAGCATCTTAGAGCATCAGACGTTTTCAGAAGATTCCATATCTGTTTGCTGTAGGACTAGACTTTCAGTGTTTTCATAGAGCATTGAAGAGTTTAGTGTTGAGTACGGACTCACACTAAAGTTAACGTAAGCATATACTCCTTTATTAAATCTTGTTATAGTTTAATCAAGCATTGTTATTACTTAACCCGGGAGCTGCGGGGAGACTCTTAAGAGTTCCCCCGGCGGACTATGGGGAGACTCTTAAGAGCAGAGCTTTTGAACGCGTACCAAAACCGCGCGTTTATAGCCAGGCGGCTGAAAATTGGTGTGGGTATAGTACTACATGTCAACTCTCGAGACCACCCCGCCAAACGCTCGCCCCGCACTCGTGCAAGCACCACCGCGCCAGTAACCACGCACTAGTCATGGAGCCCACATGTCCCTCACGCTCGCTCCTTGATGACACAACCAGCCCTCCTTCTGGTGGTGTTAGCCGCCGTGGAAGGCAGAGGGTGGCTGCTAAAGACCCTAGCTACCAGTACGACACACCCTACAGCTCGGAGGACGAAACACCTGCACTCAAAGCACGAAAAACATGTGCAAGCACGAGAGAGGTACAGAGGTCATTGGTGTTTCGGGACACTGCCACCACGACCCAGGCCACTGCAACAACCACTACCACCACCACTGCCACCCCTGCCACCCCTGCCACCGGTACCAGCGACGCAGGAGGCCGCCCTAGGGCTGCAGAACCTGCGGGGGCAGGAAAAATTAAAGGCACGGGCGTAGGGAAGAGAACCCGTACGCCAGCCACAGTGCCCCTACCACCACCACCAGCCGCCCCTGGCCCGGCTGCCCCTGCCGCCCCTGCCGCCCCTGCCACCGGTACCAGCGACGCAGGAGGCCGCCCTAGGGCTGCAGAACCTGCGGGGGCAGGAAAAATTAAAGGCACGGGCGTAGGGAAGAGAACCCGTACGCCAGCCACAGTGCCCCTACCACCACCACCACCACCACCAGCCGCCCCTGGCCCGGCTGCCCCTGCTGCCCCTGCCGCCCCTGCCGCCCCTGCTGCCCCTGCCGCCCCTGCCCAAGGAACAGGGAAGGGGAAGGGGAAGGGGAAAGGGAGAGGGAAAGCGACTGCTGGCCCTGCTGGCCCTGGTGTCCCTGCCGGCCCTGCTGCCCATGTTGCCCCTGCTGCCCATGCCGCCCCTGCCCAAGGAACAGAGAGAAGGGCGACAGGCACCACCATCATCTTGCCATCAAGGCCACGCACCACTGCTGCCCCTGCCGCCGCCCCTGCCACCGCCTCTGCTGTCCCTGTCCATAAGACTCCCGCACGTGCAAAAGTGACCCGGAAAACTCTGACACCATCAAAGTATGCCGCCCTGCTGTTTAATGGTGATTCGCAGGACATTGGCAGCCCAGGTTTCGACGACGAAGCCCTAGCACGGGACCAAGGGTGGGGGTATTTGGGAGTGGACAGTGGGACTGAGTCCGACGTCGGTGACGAGAATGAGGAAGGGCATCGTCTGTCAAGTGAAGAGGAGGGTGATGATGATGATGCAGTGCTGTAACGCGACCATGGAAGCGATATTTCAGACGATGAAGCAGACGCAGACGACATTCCGATCCCTGAGCTGCCTTCGTTCGATTGGTCTGACGGGGTCAATTTTGTACCTGACGTGCCCCAGTTCAATCCTGGGACGTCAGGAACAACTGACGACTGGCCCTGTGACGATCAAGCGAACAAAAGCGACTTCTTCCTCGCTTTTTTCGACATGGAGGTTATGACGTACATCGTTGCCCAAACAAACGCCTACTACAGGTGGGTGTTTGGCAGATTGGACGTCCTTTCTCCAAAAGCGAGAATACGAGGCTGGGTGGATACGACTCTGGAAGAATTTATGACGTTCTTTGCCTTGTTGTTCCTCATGCCTCTGATCAAGAAGCATGTGTTGCAACACTATTGGAAGCACGACCCTCTCATCGCCACCCCAACTTTCAATAAGTTCATGACTTGTGACAGATTTTTGTTGCTGCTAAGATTTATGCACTTTGCAGACAACGAAAATCCTAACAGGATTGACAGGATATGGAAAGTTCGGGATGTGTTCACCATGTTGTTGGAGAGGTATAGGAAATACTTTTACCCCTTCCTCAATTTGGTGATTGATGAGTCGCTCGTGCTCTTCAAAGGACGTCTTGTTTTCAAGCAGTATATCCCCTTGAAAAGGCATAGGTTCGGAATCAAGCTCTTCGTTTTGTGTGACTGCGAAACTGGAATAGTGCTTGACATGATCGTGTACACAGGCACTGACATTGACATACCGAAAGCCGCTGCCAATGACCCCATGGGCATGTCAGGTGCCATCGTCAGGAAAATGTTGGCACCTTACCTGGGCAAAGGCCACATCATCTACACTGACAACTGGTATGCTTCTCCTGCTCTCTGCCAGTTTCTTCATGACAACCAAACGGGGTCATGTGGGACTGTCAGAAAGACAAGAAAGTTTATGCCAAAGTTCACAGGTAATGTCATTCCTCTCACAGATGCCTCCTCCAGTGACACACCTTCAGAAGACGACCTGGCCCAGGAACACCGCGAGAGGCATGTGCGAAGAAGGCGACGAAAGGGGCAGAAATACAAGCAGCTCGAGAAGTGTGGGAAACTGATAGCCCTGAAGTGGAAGGATAAGCGAGACGTCCACCTGCTTTCCACCGTCCACACAGGTGCCCAGATGGATTCTGGCAAAATCCACTACCGAACCAGGAAGACAATCTACAAGCCCGACATGGTAGTGGACTACACTAAGAACATGCGCCTGGTGGACAAGTCTGACTGTCAGCTGTCAGGCGTTGAGTGTCTGAGGAAGACTGTGAAGTGGTATCACAAGCTCTTCCTCCACCTAGTTGATATCACGATGCTCAACGCCTACAACTTGTGGTTGGTGAAAAAGGGTATGGCCCCAAACCAGAAGCTGAAATTCCGGGAGTTCGTCTACAACGTCTCATACCAACTCCTGGAGAAGTATGGCACCACCACTCACAGACGTACGGCATGGCGTGGGGATCACGTTCCTGACCGCATCCAGCTGGGTGTCGAAAGACACTACCCCATCAACACTGAGATGCTTGGCACTCGTCACAGGCAGGCGCAGTGCACCGTCTGCAGCTCCAGTGTCAGGAAACCCCATGTCACCAAAAGAGTCACCTCAATGTGCGCCGAGTGCAAAGTTCCACTCTGCCTGGTTGACTGCTTCAGGGACTACCACACCTTCAAGAATTATTGGGTGTCGCCCTGCCCTGCCCTGCCCTGGACTCGCCCCGTGCCCTGCCCTGGACTCACCCCCTGCCCCGCCCTGTCCTGGACTCGCGCCCTACCTTACCTGACCTGACCTAATTGATCACGCTACCTCATAATGTAACATATATATTATATAATGTATAAGTTCCAAAGATGTCCCTGTGATATAGCTTTTACATTATATAATTGTATGTTTCATTATTTAGTTTATAAGTTTCAAAGATTTACATGTAATATGCCTTATTTTTTTAGTATATCAATATATATGTTTGTTATTAGCCAAAGTAATGTGTATATAATTATTTTCTTACCTCAAATGAATTGTACAAAAATAAATATGTTTCAACAAATCCTGTCAAACCTACTAAGATAATAAAAAAAAACAATAACAAAAAAAACCCAACAAGGTCATGTCATTGTATTCTTACAATATGATATATTCTATGAATACTTCATATTGTTTGAATACAATGGCATGATCTTGTAAAAATTTTGTTTTATCAAAAATGTTCTAGACAATATAAAACCTTCCCCATAACCCCCTCCTGGATTCGATCACACAACCCTACCACACTTTGAGTTTTCCAGTCTGCGACCTTACCAACCATGCCACAGGAGCTCATACCAAATATCACTCAAAACTTTGTGTCTACAATCTAAATGACAATATACAAAAAAAAATGAATTATCCCACCAATTTACGTTTGTAAATTGATGGGATTATCAATTATATCATGCCAAGGTTTATAAAAGTTTGTCTCTGTCAAGAATTAGTAATTATATAACTTTATTCTGTCAAAAATTGCCCAAACACTCAGCAAAATTGCCCCTCTCAGTGCGACTCCACTCATTTTCACACGGTCAAGCGGTGACCCTTGCCGCTCCTTTATGCCCCAGCTACACCAGCAACAGCAGCTCTGTCTGGGAACAAAATTTGTATAAATACAATAATGGATAAAATACTCTTCACAAATACATTTGTATTGTATAATATTGTAAATAAAAAAGAATAATAACTGTGTGGGTGTCGAAAATTGCTCAACCAGCTTTCTTATGTCTCGCCTACGCCCGTATATTGGATTATACATAGTCATGACTGTCATACAAATAATTGCAGTAGGTCTCGAATATACATTTAGATTGCATATTACTTGGAATAAATAAGTAAACGTTTCTCTGGTGGCAATCTACCCTTTCGCAAGTGTAAGGAGACACCATTCTATATTTAGCCCTTTATCACAAAAGGCAATCTGCCTGTGTTTACTGACCACCGTCGCTGGTGGTCTATAATATAGTACTTTATTTACAGTCAATGGCCTACATGTTTCTGTGGTACTTCACATGTGTCTAAAATGCAATGTCTGCTTGCATAAAAATGCAATTCTGAAGTCCATTTATACGTACGACATACGCATGTCTCAGTTTCTATCTCTCTCTCTCCATTCCTGACTCATGTTATTGTAGACCTGTTGGTGGCAACGAACACCAGACATCTGGTAGACATAAGGTTCAAAATACCAAGACATTCATACGCCTCGGGCGCCTCCACAATTATCACAAAGCTGGTTATCTATCTAGAGATCTGCCTGACTTCCATCTCTCCAAGACTCACTCACTCACTCACTGCACCCCTGCATGCCTCCCTCCCACCCACCCACCCCCAACCCACCCTTTCAGGCTTCCGTCTGCTAGAAACACATTCACAATTTGCGTAAATATCGCATCAATTGGGCTATATGCGGTATATTCCTTGTTATATGGGACGCCTACATACGTACATGTCTTTATTATAGCATGACAGTGCTCTAAATACCAGATTTACGTGATATTTATGGCGTAACACACCCTCTCCCCCTTTCATTCCCAGCACAACTCACTCACACCTTGGTTCACGCATAGAAACTCATTGATAATGTGCGTAAATATCGCATGAATTGGTCTATATGCGGTATATATTTTGATATATGGCACGTATACATACGTACAAGTCTGTATTATAGCATGACAGTGCTCTACGTACAAGATATAAGTGATATGTATGGCGTAAACCACACTCTCAGCTCATAAATTGCCGCCAAACCTCCAGCACATCTTCATTCCCGCCTAAAAATTCTCTTATAATTCCCTTATATATTGCAATTTTTGGTCACTATGAGGCATATTCATTGTTATATGGGTGGCCTACACACGTATACATACTCTACATAGCCTAAAAGGGCTCAAAAAAGGAGATATACGTGATAATACGCGGTAACCCACCCCCTCCTCCCTCTCCTTCTATCCCCTGGGCGCGTGAAAATTCGGCAGGGAAATCTCGCCGCTCGATGACAATCTAGCCGCGCGGTGCCATTCGCTCCACATTTTTCAACTACGGACCGTTCCCCCACCCCCCCCAGACATTTTTTGGGGTCAAATATATATGGGCCGATGCACGCAATCATTCCCTACACGATGATGTACTTTTTATCGAAATTGGCAATAGGTCCCAAAATCATCATAGGTGCGCACAGTCTTACCCTGTAGAAAACCCCCTGTGCGCCGCGGAGAGGTTAAGAGCATTTTATTAACGTAAAGTACTCCTGTTGTGAGTAGGCTTTGCCGTCACCGGAAAGCCTTTGTAGAAGTGCACTAAAACCCAGTTAATTGATAATAGTTTGAGGGTTTGGAATTAACGTACCGTTGTTGCAGATATAGCCTATCATCTAGTCCATTATTAAGTGCCCTTGTTTATTTCGTAGTGCCGGACGTAACAGTCATCATCATTGATGGACAAGCGGTCGTACAGGGTATGAAGAAGCTTCCAGGGATGCACACAATTAGTGACCTGGCTGATGCATTTGTCAAGAGAATCGACAACATGATGAATTGGTACAGTGAAGGACGAATCATCTTCGAACGCTATATAACGGGATCTATGAAAGAAAAAACACGTTCCAAGCGAGCAGGCTCAGCACAACCAGTGAAGTTCATAATACAAGACGCGATGAACATACGCAATGTTCCTATGAAGCTTCTGCAATCTCATATAGACACCAAGTCCCAGCTCACAGAATTTCTTGGGAAACGATTGCTGAAGCATTTCTCTGGGAGTAACAAGGGCTTGTTGTTATGTATGGGTCATCAGCATACACCAATGCAAACAACATCATCAGTCAGAATATGTCCACTCACAATCACGAGGAAGCTGACACACAGACCCCGCTTCATGTCATCGATGCAGCAAGACAAGGAACGTCAACGCGAGACATGTATGTGTGGTCCCCAGACACAGATGTGTTCTTGTTGTTGATAGATCTTGTTGCCAACCACACCATCCCAGGACAATTGAAGATGTTAACTGGCAGAGGGAAGTTCTTCCGGACAATTGACATCAAAGAGAGGTGCACTGCGATTGGAACGGAGAAGTCAAAGGCTTTGATAGGACTGCTCAACTTCACTGGCGCGGATTGGGGTGGAATGTTCTTCAGTATATCGAAGAAAGCGTGGAAAACCAAGTTCCTGCAACTACCTTCGAGCAGCAAGATTATCAAGACTTTCCAGATCTTTGGATGTCCAGACAGTCTTCCTGAAGCTGATGTTGTCAATGTTGAGACGTTCGTCTGCAGAGTCTACTCCAGCAAAAGTTTGTGCGTCACATTGCCAGATCTTCGATGGGAGCTGTTCAAGGTCAAGAACTTGGAGGGTGAAAAGCTTCCACCGACGCGAAGCACTCTCAAACCTCATATACAACGTGCCAACCTGATGTCCAAAAGAGACAAAACCTACCAAGAACCAAGGCCAAAGAACCTGCTCCCAGAGGGCAATGGATGGAAACTAAATGACGACAAAAACCTTTTACCAGTACAATGTCTCGAAAAGCCAGCACCACGTGCAGTACTTGAACTAGTTAGGTGTGGATGCAAAGGTGCATGCAAGGAGAAAGTGAACTGTTCATGCCATAAAAATCGCCTGCCATGCACAGCATTATGCAAATGCACCGACTGTGGAAACGTGAAAGACTACAGTATTTGTGACGAAGATGACATGTAGCCAATCAGTTAGCCAATGTATTAACCCTTAAAGATCGGGGCCCGACTTAAGTCCGAATCAACAAATTTGGACTATGTGACGGGGCCCGCCTTAAGTCGGAGTGCAATTTTGGCACAATATTGGCTCAGAGAGAGAGACGAGTGACTGGAGGAGCATGAGTTACCTAATGACCGCTCGCCACGGCCGCCGTAGACCTACTGAGATTTACTCCACTTACATCCACCCTCACTCCCTCGCTACATACGTAATTATATAAAGAAATTACCGTATTTTAGCGATTTTGCCCTTCGGTTGCACGATCGTTGCAATACAACCAGTGATCGTAGAAGGATGGTTCGGGTGTCATTGGAAAGCTAATTTACGCCCTTTCAGGGATACATACTTGTATTACGCTCTGGGTCTTGTTTATGCATGAAAAAGAGCACGGAAACCAGGCCATTTATGGTAAAAAAAAAAAACCCGCTGTGCGGCACGGTCAAATATAACGCCTAGCCCGATAGACAAGGTTTAAGTGCACCAAATGACCCCATAAGATTCATTTAAGATTTTAAATTCATTTAGTCTATAGTTAATATTCATCTAGATGTTGAGTGGAGTAATTACTGGTGGTAAAGGGTGGTATGAATGTGTGATGATTACAGAAAAGTATATTTTTATTTCCTTTATTTGCATCAGTGCTATGAAGTCATGTCATGAATATTACATGTTTTATCATATGTTTTGTTTTTTCTTATATATATAAACATACACAATCATATCGTGTAAATATCACAGTATATGCCTAAATAATAGTCAGGTTCACCGTGTCATGCTATGGGAATTGCGTGCCAAAAGCGATTTTAAAGTTTAAATGCCATCTATAGGGTGTTAATTATCAAATTCCCAAAAGTTAAATTGCCACCCAAGTTTTTCTGTTTATTAACACCCTATAGATGGCATTTAAACAATAAAATCGCTTTTGGCACGCAATTCCCACGGCATGACACGGTGAACCTGACTATACCTTGAAGCAATTTAAGTCACTGGATAAGAGGAAAGACAGATTGAAGGAGAGAGTTCTAAACCTTACTGTTTGTTTCTTATTGATCATGTGATAGTGTATTGCATTATTTTATGTATGTACTTATTTCAAGGTTCGAATATTGTATACTATATACATTTAAAGAGTTCGTATCATTCATGTGTCCTTCATATCTTATGATTATGTTACTGTATATACAGTATATGCAGGTATATTTCAACATTCTGTTCAATTGTAAACCGTACATGTTTATGAAATGTTATATATATATATATATATATATAATAATAATAAATTTAAGAGGTGTAATTCTTGTGGTGATATACAAAACGTAATATACATACACACCAGGTGCATGTATAGCAAATATGAAACACTGCGCAATAGAGAACGGGTTAATATTCACTGATCTTTGTTAAGTTGTGGTTTAAATTTTGTTATGAAGTAAGTTTCCTTATTTTTTCGTAAGGCAAGGTCATCTTTGTTGACTTTATAAAAAGGCATTTTATTAAACTTAGGTGAGCAATTTTTAGCACATACAGATATGTGAGTGCTTACATGAAGGCCTTTGTTGTGGGCGATATGGTCTCGATGGAGGTTAGTTCGAAATCTCAGGTTTGATGTTTCGCCTATATAGATATCTTTACAGCCATTGCAGTGAATCACATAGTATACAATTTAGTGTAGAACAGCTCATATTGTAGTTAACTTTAAAGGTATAATTAATGTTTGTAAATTTGAACTCGCGGCCTTCAATTATTTCTGTGCACATTTTACATCTTGAATTACCACATTTGGTTACTTTATAATTCGATATTTTATGGATTCTGGCTTCAGTTAGAAGTTTTTTAAGATTGCTTGGTTGCCGCTTTGCTTTAATCAATGCCATATCCTTATATATATCGCTAGTTTCCGACGATCTTTGTAAAAGTTTTAATGTGCATGTAACTTCTTTATAGTAATCGTCATAATTGGGATTGTAAGTGGTTACGTAAGGTAATATGTTGTTATAGTGGGGCAGATAACTGGAATAATCGTTCATATATGGAAACAAGCACCAAAATTGGCACACATACTCCTTGGGGATTGCTCTTTTGATAAAACCCGTTAGCCACCTAAAAATTCAAGATGGCGGCCATTTTTCAAGATGGCCGCCATTGAATATACAGAAACATTGCATTTCGCAATACCATCGCAAAGACTTGTCCTATTTGAATGATCTTGGTGTCAAATCATACATTTTTCACTATGTAGAATCAGAATTTGGAACCATGGACTTACTCACTAGCTTCCTTGTACCATAATTTCAGTCCCGGAATCATAATTAGGGTAAAAAGTGCCCATATCATAGGCACCATCAGTCCGATATATTATTGGATGTACATGTAGGCAGTAGGCCTATACTTGTTTGTCACTTATTGTCTTGCTGTCTGGATGAGTATACTACAACGCTTCTAAACCTCGCATATGCAGCTGCACAGTGCCGTGCAGGTCAGACCAAAGCAGTAGCATTTGCATCGACCGCAGCATTCCGACTTGCATCCACACTTGGTCAGCTGCTGGCAACTCTCTGCAATGGGTGGGAGCTCTGTCCAAACGATCTGCCACAGATCTCCTTTCTTGGTCCAGCCCCAGTTGGCAGGAGTCTGCGTTTCTGGTTGACGTACTGTTGACTGACTCCAGATGCAGCCCGCCTGGTAGGCAGCACACTTCACATGCTGCTTCAGTGGGCAGACCAAGTCACATCCACTGGCCCATCTGTCACAGTGACCTTCTCCAGCCACTCATACTCCATTGCCAGTTGTGGCCTCAGCAGACTGGTGTCTGGGTGTGTCACACCACTGGGGAGGAGAGGGTTTCTTCTTGGTGAAGAAGGCGAGCCGGACATTGGTGAAGGAGTCTGGAAGTTCTGGAACTGTTTTCACTTTCTCCTCTCCGAACTTCAGCTGTCCACGCTCTTCACCTTTGTCTTCTTTGGTTGGGTGCTGGAAAACAGAGACACTGGTTCCATGGAAAGAAGTGGTCACTGTCATTGCAGTGGGATTGTGGTCTATGTTGTCCATGGCTGATGTGGTGAACAGCCCTTTTCGCAGAACTGGTGGACAGACCACCCCATCCTCCACGTACTTGCTGACTGTTGCATCTCCCAGCTGTGCAGATATATGTAGCACCCTGTCGTATGAAATGCTGATGCCATGCTCGTTAAGCATTTCCAACAACTTTCTCTTTCTGGTCTTTGTGTAGACGGACATCCCCATGTAAACAGGGAATGGGGTCTCTCTGTCTTTGGAGTGTCTGTGAGTTGCTGCTCCTTCTTTGTACCTTGCGTAGCAGTTGTACTGAAGCAGCTGAGCAATTGCTAGATCTGTCTTTGATGCGCCAAAACCTCAGTTGAGATTTGATGTCCGCTCCGTGTTCAAGCATGGCCACAAACTGAAGAAGAGTGAGTGGAATGGCCTGCTCGATGCACCCCTCATGGAAGGTTCCATCAAATGTGGACTTGTGGTCCAGCATATGTCTTCGCAAGATGTTAGATGCTTTGCCAAGGATAATAGCTTCACTATAATAGTCAGAAGCTTCTGACAAGACAAAGCCCACATCTTTCTGGAAAGCCAGAAGAACATCCCTTCACTGCTTGTGCACTTCCAACTCAGGTATTTCTGACAGCAGTTTTTCCTTCAGTCTTGTGGAATTGACAGCAGGTGCATCAACACCCAGCTGTTCCAGGCGCTGGGCATACAGGTGAACTATGTCTGCAAGTCGGAGACTGCAGGACCCTCGCCAGATCTGGTGGTCTCCACTAGATATGTCACTAGCTCTGAGAATGCCTGTGGGTGGGCATCCTCTTCGGGTGCACATTCCTGTTCCAGTCTCTTGGTGGCTCTGAGGTACGTCCTCTCTCAGGTTTGTCAAGCATGCAAAATGGTATTTGAGCTCCTGTGCAATAGCATCTCCACCGCTGAGTCTTGCAAGATGTTTTCCGTCATTTAAAGTTTGGGCACATTCATTAAGTCTGTTATTGAGGTTCATCGTCATAACTTGTCTGAGTTCAGAGGATGGGGCTTCTTTGTCACATATGAAACACGTTTGGCCTTCAAGGCTGGTTCTACGCAGCTTGGTCTGACATTCTACTGGCTGAGCACTCTCTGCTCTTCTTTTTCTGGCTCTCTCCAGTTTCGTGTTGTTGAACATAGGCGACAACTTTGGTGATACTGCGCCTTGTTCCTCCTCAGAGTTTCTTCAATGCCACCACCATCATCAAGTCTGGCTGGATCCAGAACAATAGGCATCTCATTAATTGCGTGAAAGAGGGGAATAGTAGTCGCAATCATAGTGTAGCCATCATGTTCTTGTGGTTGTTGTGCACGTGGTGACTTGAGCTCTTCACTCTTCTTCTTCTGGCAAAGACAACACTTGCTCCAGTCAGTCCAGAATTTAGACGGTCCTGGATCTGTATTTGCCATCTTGGTGAATACAGTATGATAATTATCTGTAACACAGATATAATAGATAACAGATAATCACAGTATATAACAGATAATCACAGTATGATATAACACAGTATGTTATATGATAACAGATATAACAGATAATCACAGTATGATAATTATCTGTATTCAGTGAATCAAGGCCGAGGGGTTATCCTTTTACCACCTTGATCACAATCATGCACAATAAGATATGGGATACGACTAGGTTCGGGAATAAAAATATATGACCTACACCTAGCCCGATAGTTCATCCAGTATCATTTAAGTCCCGTCGATCTGTACACCATCCAGGTAACTACATGCAAAGCAATGTAAAGCCCCGTTACCCTTGGCTCGGCTCTCCCGCGCTGGCACACGCTGTCAATTCAGGCGCGGCTATCTAACTAAACATCTATGTTAAACTACATGTAATCTACAGTAGCTAACTGATGCGGGGCTTATTAGCTCCTTCAGACATATTATGTTCCAGTAAGTCTACGGAGGCGGGAGCCCGGTATCCTTGCCACCGCCTCGCGCTACACTCACAACAACACTGCGGCCGTTAGAATTATCGGAGGTGGCTGAGGTTGCCACCAACGGTTTTATCGTAAGCTAACTTATCGGACTTACTGAGCTCCATATGGCGCACTAGCGTCATATAACTTATTAGAGAGCCATGAAAATAAGTCCATATGACGCACTAGCGTCATATGAGTTTTTGGCGCACTAGGCCATATGACGCGGTAGCGTCATATATGTCTGAGGGAGTTAGACAGCATTCGGGACACTAAACTAATTATTTAGCTACACTAAACTAATTATTCAGCTGATACTGAACCCCATGCTGAGTTTCACAGCAGCGGTGCCACCAGTGTGCCCTGGCTGTGCGTTGACATCCGCTCTGTTGAGCTACTACTCTACACCTTCCGCTGCAAGTCTCTCAACGTCCCCCTCCCCCCCCCCCCCCCCCCCACCGCATCGTGTCATGTCCAGTTTGGAAGCCTTGTACAGGAAGATGCTACACATACTAAACCTCTAACACTGCTACGATATACACTACCATGCATTTTAGCCGAGTCGGACGTAACATGAACCTCTAATTTAGCAGAATATTAGGATTCCGGGACTGATATTATGGTACAAAGAAGCTAGTGAGTAAGTCCATGGTTCCAAATTCGGATTCTACATAGTGAAAAATGTATGATTTGACACCAAGATCATTCAAATAGGACAAGTCTTTGCGATTTTATTGCGAAATGCAATATTTCTGTATATTCAATGGCGGCCATCTTGAAAAATGGCCGCCATCTTGAATTTTTAGGTGGCTAACAGGTTTTATCAAAAGAGCAATCCCCAAGGAGTATGTGTGCCAAATTTGGTGCTTGTTTCCGGAAATGAACGATTCTCCTGAAATTTGCAGTTATCTGCTCCACTATTATGAGATTTAGTATTACTAGTGTTGCGTAAGGTGGTTATAGGGATTTGCTTTGCTCGTGCAATGCGGTGCTTTATTATACCGTTTGGGTATTTACGTTGTGAAAGGAAGCATTGCAATTCATTTAATCTAGTCTCTTTTAAATCTGGTTCAGAAACTATTGTGCAAATTCTTCGTGCCAAGTTAAAAGGAATGTTACTTTTAATGTGTCTCCGATGATTGGAGTTATATTCTAAATATTGCTTTGTATCAGTTTTCTTGTAATGAATATCCGTAAGTATTCCATTATTTTATGTTATGAGCTTTACATTCAGAAAGGTGACCATATTTCCACTTGCATCACACGTAAAATTTAGTTTGGGATCTAGGTTATTCATAATTTTTAAAATAGGTAGAAAATGCCATCTTTTTCGTCCCAAATCATGAACACATCGTGAAAGATATCATGATGAAGATATCGCCTGTAATTTTTCTTTATTATATCTGCAATCAATTTGCCTTGTAATGATGCGATTTTTTAGTATAACTGTGTTTCTAAATATCCCAATACTAGGTTTGCATAATTTGGGGCGAATTTTGTTCCCATAGCGGTTCCTGATATTTGTAAATTGTTTACTTCATTACATTCAAAAGAATTGTTTTCTAGGATTAATTTGCATCCCTCTTTTATAAGGTTTGCAGGTAGTCGGTTAGTTTGATCATAATGCTTGTCAACCCAGTAAGTGATAGCTTCACATCCCAATTCATGACTAATATTGCTATATAAATTGACCACATCAAGAGTTACAAATATTTCTGTGTTATTAAGTTGAGAAGGAATTGAATTCAGGAAATCAAGATTGTTTTTTAGGTATGCAGGAATGTATGACAAAAAAGGCTGCAACAGGAGTACAAAGGAGTACAAAGGAAATCAAGCAACAACAGTTCTAGTGACCCTTCTAGGCTGCTTGTCCTCCAAAACACTGAGGATCAAGTGTCCAAACAGTGGTTTAGAGTGGGTAAGGGAACATTGGAAAGGGAACTAATGTCCGTGGCAGGATTAGGAAGTTAGTAGGGGACAGATGGGTTAGTAACTGAGGGGAGGATAAAATAAAGTTATTCATTTAAAAATGCAGTCAGTCGCGGGTTTGATGCGAGATATTTGTCTAGGCGGAGTTTAAATGAATCAACGGTGCTGCAGTCTATAACGTCTCGGGGAAGCCCATACCACAAGTTGACAACTCGATTGAAGAAGAAATTCTTAGATTCGTGTGAGTTAAAAGATTTACCAATCATTTTGCAACCGTTTCCCCGCGTGTAATTAGATTGGTCGATAGTGAAGTACTTACCACAGTTCATATTGTCGATGCCTTTGATGATTTTGAACACTTGAATTAAGTCACCTCTTAATCTGCGCTGGGTTAAAGGAAATAGATTTAATTCTCTAAGATGCTCTTCGTATGGTTTGTTCTTTAGTCTAGGTATCATTTTGGTAACTCTACGTTGAACTCGTTCTAGCTTGTTTATATCTGTTTGGTAATAAGGGCACCAGGATTGAACGCAGTATTCCAGAAGAGGGCGGACTAAGGAATTGTAAAGGGTTAGGATAACTTCTTTGGATTTATGCTCAAATGACCTGCCTATAAAGCCAATTATTTTGTTTGCCTTCTTAACCCGGCAAGCGCGATAGGCCTCACGGAAGGCTTCCTATAGGGAACGCGATAGGCCTCACGGAAGCAAGACCATAAAAAAAGCCTTCCCCCCAAAAAAAAGGGCCTATCAAAACAAAGGAATTTGTCTCTAGGTGAGATAATTCCCCTCCAGTACTCATCCATGTAAATCTCACCCACCCCCCTCCCCTCCTTCCCCACCTTATTCCCCCCTCCCTCCCCTCCTCAATTATCACCTATTTTTCCTCTTATTATCATCATTTATCGGTTATTTTTCTCTCCCGCGATAATGTAGCACAAGTGGGTTGCAGAAAAGATCGTTATGTAACACCCAGACACCGGCCCACACCGCCCCACTCGTCTCAGTTACCTCACAGACAGCAAGAGAGGAGGGTTGCCTGTGGCTCTCTCTCGCCTGAGATTATGACCGGGTGGCCAATATCTTCGTTTTTCACCACCCAAATGCTTTTCCCACTTATTTTAGCACTCTTGAAGGACATATATACATCATATATGTAAAATAAAAGCATACCGAAAACAAATAATGCTCTGTATTGTAAATATAACGAATTCTGTCAGAATCCAAGGCTAGAAATGCACAAATAACTACCCTAGCCCCTAGGTTTATTTCGCGCTTGTCAGGTTAACAACTTCTGAACATTGTTGACTCGGTTTTAGGTTACTCGATATTGTTACTCCCAGATCGGTTTCTCTGTTTACATTCTTAAGCTGAGTGCCATTCATCGAATAGTTTGCTTTCTCATTTAGGTATCCGATATGTAGTACTTTACATTTATCCGCATTGAAACTCATCTGCCAAATTTGGGCCCAACATGACAATTTATCTAGATTGTGTTGCATATCGTCAACTTGTTCTTTTGAGAGCACGCTATTTGCAATTTTTGTATCGTCAGCAAATTTTGAGATTGTACAGGTGAGACCCTCATCTATGTCGTTGATGTAAATTAGAAAGAGAATTGGTCCTAGTACCGATCCCTGGGGTACCCCGCTACTTACATTGGTCCATTTAGATGCCTTACCTTTTATGACTGCTCTTTGCTTTCTGTCGCTGAGCCAATTTTCTATCCATTTCAACACACCGTCTTGTATTCCATGCGCTTTTAGTTTTAGCAGAAAACGTTTTGTGGGGAACTTTGTCAAAGGCCTTTTGAAAATAAAGGTATATATTATCTACAGCTTTACTCTCATCGTAGAGGTTGTGGATATCGTGGAAGAAGTCTAAGAAGTTTGTTAAACAGGATTTTTTTTTACGAAAGCCTGTTGAGTATCTTTAAGTATGTTATTTTCCTCTAAGTGATTTACGAGTCTGTCTCTTATGACCGTTTCTAGCATTTTACATACAACTGAGGTTAAGCTAATTGGACGATAGTTACGTGGTAGGGATTTGCTGCTTTTTTTGAATATCGGTGTTACGTTGGCTAGCTTCCCCTGATCAGGCATAGTTCCAGACTGCAAGGATTTATTGAATAGTAATGTCAGTGGTTTGGAGAGCTCATCCTTAGCTTCCTTTAGAACTCTAGGCGAGATTGTATCAGGTCCAGGCGTTTTATTTACCTTGAGTTTATCTAAACAGTTCAATACTTCTCTCTCTGTAACGGTGATATTGCTTAGAACATCTGAATTATCAATCTGAATCGGCGATGGTGTAGGGATATCACTGAGGTCTTCTGTTGTAAAAACTGATGCAAAGAACGTATTGAGGGCATTACTCATTTGCACTTCGTCTTGGTGTATTCTCCATTTTCATCGACTAACGGTCCAACAGTTGAAGTAACTACTATTTTCTTTCTGATATAAGTATAGAATTCTTTCGGGTTTGTTTTACATTGTATTAAGTGGCTAAGGCGATGAGTGGGGCATGATGGGCCTGCAACAATGGGTCTCATTTTTAAGTCCTTAGGGTTTGGTATGGAGACATATTCAGAATTGCCATTTTCAATCTTATTTATTATTAATTTGGATTTATGAATCTTCGGCAGACCATATTATAAACTAGGCTTATATTCAAAATGGGTTAGGTATTACATTTCATCTTTGGTTAGTGAAGCCCTATATTTACTTAATGTAGTTTTAATTTTATTTATAGTAGTTTGATCAATATTCTTGGCAATCTCTTTGTAAGTGTCTTTATCATTTAGAATGTCCATGATTTTGTCTGTATAGAACGTAGTCTCCATCACAACAGCTGACCCTTTATCTGTGCAAATAAATCAATTGATCAGCATCAACACTATATTCAGTGTCTCAGTTTGGTGTGTGCTCTGTTTACGTATGCACACCAACCTTTACATAAGCAATTTACAGCAAAAAACAGGGAAAGTGGACTTAATTGCCCTCTTGTTGTATTGTATAATTATAATCTTGTATTTTGTTTTTCTGTGTTAAGTAGAGTACTGTACATAACTTTGGGTATATCAATGAACCTCAGCTCAGAGGATAAAATGGAAGACCAAAATGAAATAAATGTTGTCCATTGGTTGAGAATGATTTTTTCAACATTGGAACAAACATGTAGAAACCCTTGTTGCAATACATTCCATGCAGGAAGAGATTAAATTCCAACAAGAACAACATCACAGGGAGACCATTGCAACACTAACATCTATGCAAATAACCCAGAATCCCAAAGCACGTCACTTGACAAAACCTGACTGTAATTCACATGACCATGAATGTATACCTGTAGAATGGGAGAAACTCCTCCAAACACGAAAACACGCATACTATAATCATCTAAGATCAATCGGAATTAGCTCCATCTATGATGAGTTTCTGAGGCAGCCAGAACCAACAATACCCCAAAAATTCAAGGAGAAGCAAATTCCTGGGCAAATGGAAGCGCATTCAAAGCGATTACAAACTTTGGAAGTCACAAAGGTCAAGATAGAAATAGAGAGACTAGGAGAAAAAACCGAGAAACAACAACATACCATGACTGAAGCAGAGCAAAAAATAAAATAATTAATAAACCAATATGAAAAACCGGAGGTAAGACAGGGCTTAATAGAAAAGTGGTACGAAGCTATAACCCAAGAAGAACGCCTACCGTATCTAAAAACATTTAGGAGAAGATTTTGTTTTCTTTCTACATGAACACTCCAAATCCAAAGCTGAAGATACGACAGTAATAATAGTAAGCATGACAGTAGACCCCGGACCTACAACAATGGGAGAACTAACCATATAATCAAAGAACAAATAATGTACCACATCACAACCCTAAGACTGCAATAACTCAAACCCACCAGGAAAATAATGAGGCCACACATATTAATGAGTTGGGGAACTTGCTATCTAGATTAAATGATGATTTCTACAACAGCCTACCTACTAATCAAAACGCTACAAACCAGAATTTTTTCAAGCGAAACCACAGTCGGGGACAATACAAAAACTAGATCCCAAAATCATAAACTTATCTACAATACAATTAAATGTTGATGAACAATCCTTACTGTCCAAGGGACTTAAATTCTGTCCCACGCCTAATTCGCACAACAAACTTGAATTGAATCATAATATTGATGAGATCTGTCGAAAATTGAGACTAAGAGAGTTTTTCTATGACAAAACCATCAACAATGAATCCATAGTGCAATCCAAATCTTCTTGGGAGCCCAGTAGCGGTCGAAACTCTACTCTCGATACAGCAATTAACTCCCTCAAGCTAAACAAAACTACTAATGCAAACTCCAAAAATATAAACAAATATAATTTAAAAATTAATGAACGCAAAACAATAAAATCCTTAACAAACAGATATGATATAACCTTAAAAGAAGCAGATAAAGGGTTAGCTGTTGTTGTGATGGTCACTACGTTCTATACAGATACAATCATGGACATTCTAAATGATAAAGACACTTACAAAGATATTGTCAAGAATATTGATCAAACTACTATTAATAAAATTAAAACTACATTAAGTAAATATAGGGCTTCACTAACCAAAGATGAAATGTAATACCTAACCCATTTTGAATATAAGCCTAGTTTATATTATGGTCTGCCGAAGATTCATAAATCCAAATTAATAATAAATAAGATTGAAAATGGCAATTCTGAATATATCTCCATACCAAACCCTAAGGACTTAAAAATTAGACCCATTGTTGCAGGCCCAGCATGCCCGACTCATCGCCTTAGCCACTTAATGAATGTCCTGTTGCAGCCTTTTTTAACATACATTCCTGCATACCTAAAAAACAATCTTGATTTCCTGAATTCAATTCCTTCTCAACTTAATAACACAGAAATATTTGTAACTCTTGATGTGGTCAATTTATATAGCATGATTAGTCATGAATTGGGATGTGAGGCTATCACTTATATTACTGGGTTGACAAGCATTATGATCAAATTAACCGACTACCTGCAAACCTTATAAAAGAGGGATGCAAATTAATCCTAGAAAACAATTCTTTTGAATTTAATGAAGTGAACTATTTACAAATATCAGGAACCACTATGGGAACAAAATTCGCCCCAAATTATGCAAACCTAGTATTGGGATATTTAGAAACACAGTTATACTAAAAAATCGGATCATTACAAGGCAAATTGATTGCAGATAAAATATAATAAAATTACAGGCAATATCTAGACGATGTGTTCATGATTTGGGACGAGAAAGATGGCAATTTTCTACCTATTTTAAAAATTATGAATAACCTAGATCCCAAACTAAATTTTACGTGTGATGCAAGTGGAAATATGGTCACCTTTCTGGATGTAAAGCTCATAAAACAAAATAATGGAATACTTACCGATATTCATTACAAGAAAAATTATACAAAGCAATATATAGAATATAACTCCAATCATCCAAGACACATTAAAAATAAAATTCCTTTTAACTTGGCACGAAGAATTTGCACAATAGTTTCTGAACCAGATTTAAAAGAGACTAGATTAAATGAACTGCAATGCTTCCTTTCACAACGTAAATACCCAAACGGTATAATAAAGCACCACATTAACCCTTGTTTAGCGGGGTCGGACTTAAGTCCGTCTCTAAAAATCTGGACTATGTGGCGGGGTCTGACATAAGTCTGTGTGCAATTTTGGAGCAATATTGGCTCTGAGAGGGAGACGAGCGATGGGAGGAGCGTAGGTTACCTAATGACCGCTCGCCACGGCTGCCGTGGGCCTACTGACATCTACTCCACATACATCCACCCTCCTTCCCTCGCTACACACGTAATTATGTAACGAAATGACCGTATTTTAGCGATTTTGCCCTTCGGTTGCACGATCGTTGCAAGACAACCAGTGATCGTAGAAGGATGGATCAGGTATCATTGGAAAGCTCAATTAACGCCCTTTCAGGGATACATAATTGTATTACGCTCTGGCTCTTGTTTATGCATGAAAAAGAGCACGGAAACAAAGCCATTTATGTTAAAAAAAAACCCCGCTGGGCGGCACGGTGAAATATACTCCACCACCCGCTCTTATTGTGTTAAAACTTTTACAAAGATCGTCGGAAACTAGCGATATATATAAGGATATGGCATTGATTAAAGCAAAACGGCAACCAAGCAATCTTAAAAAACTTCTAACTGAAGCCAGAATCCATAAAATATCGAATTATAAAGTAACCAAATGTGGTAATTCAAGATGTAAAATGTGCACAGAAATAATTGAAGGCCGCGAGTTCAAATTTACAAACATTAATTATACCTTTAAAGTTAACTACAATATGAGCTGTTCTACACTAAATTGTATACTATGTGATTCGCTGCAATGGCTGTAAAGATATCTATATAGGCGAAACATCAAACCTTAGATTTCGAACTAACCTCCATCGAGACCATATCGCCCACAACAAAGGCCTTCATGTAAGCACCCACATATCTGAATGTGCTAAAAATTGCTCACCTAAGTTTAATAAAATGCCTTTTTATAAAGTCAACAAAGATGACCTTGCCTTACGAAAAAATAAGGAAACTTACTTCATAACAAAATTTAAACCACAACTTAACAAAGATCAGTGAATATTAACCCGTTCTCTATTGCACAGTGTTTCATATTTGCTATACATGCACCTGGTGTGTATGCATAGACGTTATATATATATATATATTCTGACATACGGAGCCCTGTATGTTTATTTAAAAGTTAGAATTAAGAGTTGAAGGAGTGCCAAACTACCCAGGCGGCGAAGCAGACCAGCGAGCGAACCAGTGAGGGGGAAACCAGCTCGTCCGCATACCAGCAAACAAGCCTTCACACCTGCGTGCGTCATAGGGGACCCTGCAAACTACTTCGATGATCCGACGCTATGACGTATGATCGACGCCAGGAGACTCCATTGGACCACGCACCTGCTACGCAACTCGAGGAGCTGTGATTGGGGCGCGCACTACCCGCCGCCTCCTGATTCGTTCCTACACCATCATTGTTTAGTATATAAGACCCGAGTAGTGGGCATTCAAATCAGTCTCATTTGGAGTTGGGGAAGGTGAACTTGCAGCTGGAGGAAGACGGGGTGAAGTATTATAATGGGTTTGTGACTGTCAGTCAGATTATATAAGTGTGTGTTAAGTGTGTTCGGTGTAAACACTTACGTTATGTTGGTTAGTGAGATATGTGATTGGGAATTAACGTTAACGCTACTATTATGTACTTAACTATTTGATTGGGAATTAACGTTAACGCTACTATTATGTACTTAACTATTTTAGTTGACTGACTTGTGGACTAAAGCAACTCTTTAAGTAATTGGGTTATGATGAAAGTAATACTATTGTTTTATATTAATACTTACGAGTTCTTTCATTTTCTTTTAATTAAGCTTACATTGCTTAACGGTGCTTAGTACGGTGATGCTATTGTCTCTTATTAGTAATATCGCCTAAGACTAACATGTCTGTTTTAATGTTACTTCTAGTGATTTCCTAAGCTGAAGAAAATTCTTTTAGCTTCAAAATATTATTTTTGTTTTTCATATTATTTGAGTGAGACCTGAATCGAATCTATGAAGCGATCCTGTAACTTAATTTACTCATAATCAAACCTCAATGTTACGTGGTTAAGAAATACATTTAACTAATTATTAAATATATATCTAACTTTTTATGTGACTTTGATATTAATCCTGATGATAATAATAATATAATACTATTAACGTAAGACAAAAACCAAGAATAATTACATTAAATATAAATAAAAGGACATAATTATAAGAAAACTAGCTATTCTTTTCAAAAAAGGGTAAGAAACAGAAATATTCTTACCTCAATATTTATCTTTCAAGACTTTTTATAGAATTAATAGTCCTTCTTTAGATATAACTTATTCGGTTCATAACCATAGCCTACTAAGCTTCGGTTAAATAATAATTCTTTATAAATACTACATGACTTTAATTAGTTTCAGTATTTTTCATAATTAAAGAGTATCAGTCAATAAAGGATACCAAGTCCTAAGATCCAAAAGGAAAGGAAGCAACAACAGGAAATAATTTTATTAGATTTTACTTTTGTTTTGCCTTCAGCTGACAGATACCTTAATATATATCTCTGTGCTATCTAGAATCATCAAGTTAACCACTTGAGGATCAAGATACGTAACAGAAGAGTGGCGACCTTGCCAGGATTCGTTTCATACAGTTTCACTCAGTTTCATTACCGTTTCACTACTTAAAAATCAAATATTAATCATGCCTCATCTAATTAATGACGAAGATGCTCGAGTTTTCATAGAATCAGAACCCACAGCCCCTGATATTGACTGTCTGTCAAAATCCGAACTGAAACTGTCTCAAACATGTCCAAAGTAGAGGTGGCTCAGACCATAAAAACCCACCTGTTCCCTGTAGAAGGCGAGGAGGGTGACGGAGCAGTTGGTGGGATCCCGAGTAAACCTAGCCAACTTGATGAACAATTGCCACCTGGTTTGACCGGTGATCAAATATTAGAACTAGCCAGAATAAAAGCAAATACCGACATAGAACTAGCCAGAATAAATACCGAAGAAGCCAGCATAAAAGCCAGAGCAACGACCGAACAATGTGAATATCAATATCGTACAGCTCAACTAAATGTCAATACAAATGCTCCCTTAATTGCTCCTCCTCTGGGATTGACTATGACTAGTGTCATTCCACCTTTCACTGTGGATAATGTGCAGGATTTCTTTGTTTTGTTTGAGGAAGTTGCTGGAGGTATGAAGTGGACAAGAGATCAATGGCCTTTTATGTTACAAACCGTTTTGACAGGGCAGGCTCGAACCACGTATTTGTCAGAAGTAGCAGAGGTTAGGCAGGATTATGACAATCTCAAAGAAGCTATCCTAAAAACCTATCAATTGCAGCCTGAGGCTTACAGGCAATCTTTCCATAAAAACCAGAAGAAAGTAGAAGAAACCCATAAGGTATTTGCCAGGACCATGACTAAAACTTTCAATCATTGGGTCAAGAGTAAGAAAGTCACAAGCTACAACGATCTGAAGGAGTTGGTCCTGTTAGAAAATTTCCTATGGAAAATTGATTCTTCTGTAGCCTATCATTTAAGGGGGAAAAAGGTAGATTGTCTTGCCGACGCCGCTGACATGGCTGACACATACGTGCTCAACAACAAATATCGTGGAAAGAAGCCCTACGATAATTCTAGTTCTAATTTTAAGTATCCCAATCACAAATCTGACAGACCCAGTCACAAGCCTGTAACGTCTTCCCCAGCTAGCCAAAATAGAATTGTTCCCCCAACTAAAAATGCGACTCAGGGCAATGGTAACAGAGGTGGGGCCCAAAGTAATAGTAATGCTCAAAGAGGGAACGTTCCCGTATCCCCTAAAGTATGTACTTTTTGTGGCAAGAGAGGCCACCTTGCTTATCAGTGCTGGGCCAAGGAGAGAACAGAGAGATCGGGGCAGACAGTTGCCGCCGTATCTCAAACTCCATATGTTCCTTTAATGCAGGACTCCCGACAGAAGGTGTACCTAGCACCAAAAGTTCCTTTAATACCGGACTCCCGACAGAAGGAGTACCTAGCAGCTAACGTAAATCATCTAGACAGGGGTGTAGTAGCATGCGTGGTGCAACCCACTAGGGTTAAGCCAATTATAATTTCACCATCAGTGCAGGACAGTTACCGTCCCTTTATTTCATCTGGCAACGTGAGATTAAATGGTTGTATGCATGAGGTAAAAATTCTGAGAGACACAGGTTCTACTAGCACCCTCATGGTGAATCCTTACACTGAGTGCCCACCTGGCGAACCAGTTGTAATGAGAGGTGCTGGAGGCCAATTTTATGCATACTTGGTAAAAAGGCGAAATTGAATGTGAGTTACTACAGGGTGAGGCCACCATAGCTTTGCATAGGTCCCAAGATATCCCTGTGCCCGGAGTAATACTCTTTTTGGGGAATGATGTAGCAGGTGAGAAGGTCCGACCAGACCCCATTTTGTCACTTTCCCCTGTTAACGAGCCACTAACCGGTGAGCTCGAAAAGGAGATGCCAACAGTTTTCCCTGTGTGTGCTGTCACACGTTCAATGTCTCAAGTAGCAGTTCCCTCAGACAGAAATGTACCGAATGTAAGAGTTGATGAAAGGGATGATGAGAGTGTGAATGACGCTCCAACTGTGCCTGATGATGTGACTGAGGTGGATTTATCTGACACCTTTATGGCTCATCTTGACCCCAACGATGACCATGAAACCCCTCCAAATTGTCCTAGTGGCCTGGTAGAGCTACAGAGAGATGATAGTGAATGCAAGGAGTTAGCTGCCAGGTGGTGAGTGAAGAGGAATGTGAGAAGGAGGGTGGTGAATGTTTCTACCTCAAAGGAGGAGTATTGTGGCGTAGATGGAGACCGCCACACAGACCAATCGATGACGGGGCCTGGGACGTTCATCAAGTAGTAGTCCCCAAACCTTGTCGTAGAGATATCTTGGAAATGGCGCATTGTATACCATTGGCAGGACACCTAGGTGTGAGAAAAACTCTAGACAGAATCAGAGCCCACTTTTACTGGCCAGGAATGCGTGCAGATGTAGTGGAGTTTTGTAGAGTGTGTCACACTTGCCAGATGACAGGGAAACCCAATCAGAAGGTGCCTGTACATCCTCTGGTGCCCTTGCCTGTCTTCGAGAATCCTTTTACTCGGGTGGTAGTGGACATTGTAGGCCCATTGCCTAAGACTTCCCAAGGTAACATTTATTTATTAACTATTATGGACATGGCAACTCACTACCCAGAGGCTATACCCTTAAGGACTACCTCTGCTCCAACTGTCATCAAGGAACTGCTCAAATTCTTCACCAGAATGGGT
Organism: Paralithodes platypus; assembly: GCA_032716605.1. Lineage (NCBI taxonomy): Eukaryota > Metazoa > Arthropoda > Malacostraca > Decapoda > Lithodidae > Paralithodes > Paralithodes platypus. The sequence goes on along the minus strand of CM064576.1, from coordinate 1,485,132 downwards.
TTCCCCCATGAGGTGCAAAGTGATCAAGGAACTAATTTTTCCTCTAACATTTTTCAGCAGTCCCTGAAGGAGTTGGGTATCGAGCATGTTAAGTCTAGCACCTACCACCCAGAGAGTCAAGGGGTTCTCGAACGATATCATCAGACATTAAAAGGAATGTTGCGTAAATATTGTACAGAGACCGGAGTTGAGTGGGATAAGGGGGTACCTTTTCTTTTATTTGCTACTCGTGAGGTTCCAACTGAATCCCTGGGTTTTTCCCCTAATGAGCTAGTTTTCGGTCACCAGGTAAGAGGTCCTTTGCAACTATTGCAGGATAGCCTAGTTGGCCAGGAGGGGAACCAAAACCTCCTCAAGTATGTTTCAGATTTCAAAACCCGGCTGAGATCCTCATGTGAGTTTGCAGCTCAAAACTTGACAGTGGCTAAAAGCTCCATGAAGAACTGGTATGACAGAAAAGCCTGTGAGAGGGAGTTTCAGCCCGGTGATGAGGTTTTGGTCCTGCTCCCCCTTTTTGGCCAACCTTTATCTGCCAAGTTCATATAAGATCATTCAGAGGGTGAGCATTACCGATTATCTAGTAACTACCCCAGACAGGAGAAAGCCCACGCAAGTATTCCATATAAATATGTTGAAACCCTACCACAGGTCCCCTGATTCCTCTCCTCCAGACTCTCCCACTGTGGCAGTGAATGTCAGGACCTGTGGACAGCCTGGTGCGGACGAAGTCTTCAGTTCTCTTACTGACCCGCAACAGACTGTTCCAGAGCCTGAAGGTATCCATGCAGACTTTGACTTGTCATGTAGCCGATCCAACTTTCAGTATAACTCAGTAGCTTGGGGGAATTACCATCTAAACTATGTCATCTTTCCTCTGATCAAGCGAACCAACTAATCTCTGTTTTATCTCAGTCTCCCAGTGTGTTCCGTGATACTCCAGGGCTCACTTCTTTGGCCTTGCACGACATCGACGTAGGGGATGCAACTCCCATTAAACTATCCCCCTACCGTGTCTCACCACAACGCAGGAGCATACTGCAGGTCGAGCTTGACTTAATGTTTTCAAACCAGCTGATCACAAGGGCCTTAAGCCAGTGGAATAGTCCGGTCATACTTGTGCCAAAGCCAGACGGGAGCCATAGGTTATGTATGGACTATAGGCAAGTTAACCCTTATTTAGCGGCGAGCAACATAAGTCGAGTTAAAAAAAGCTGGACTATGTGGCGGCGCTCGACATAACTCGAGTGGCAATTTCAGCACGTAATGTGGCTGAGAGAGAGAGACAAGTGGTGGCAGGAGACTAGCGAGCGTTTGACTGCTCCAGACCACCGCGGCGAACCTACTGACACAAATCTCAGCTCCCTCCTCCCTCTCTCACTCGCTACATACTCAATTATGTACCGAAAGTACCGAATTACCTGCTTTTTGCACTCGCGTTGCACGGTTATTGCAAGAAAACTATCCATCATACAAGGATCGTTATGGTGTCATTCGAAAGCTCTGTTCATGCCCTTTCAGGGATAGGTACTTGTTTTACGTTCTGGGTCTTATTTAGGCATGAAAATGATCACGTAAACAGCCCTATTTTGGCTAAAAACACCCCGCTGTGCGGTACACATAAATAAACCGCATAGGCCGCTCGTAAGGTGTTAATGCTGTCACAAAGAACGATACCTACCCACTGCCACGGATCAAAGATTACATTTACCGGGTTGGCCTCATACAGCAGTAAGATAAACTTAATGAGAGGATTTTGGCAATTAGCTCTCCCTTGTAGCGAGGTAAATATCATGCTTTAGTAGTGCGCTTTCAAGCCTTCAGCTGTGAGATGCCTTGCAGTTCGAATAACGCTCCTGCTACGTTCCGGCTATGTTCTGATGTGGTACCTGGAGACGTTGCCTACTTTTGGTGATATCCTTATTATATCCTCATTATTATCTTGCTGTTGCCAATCTGGTGGTGAATCTATTTATGTATTATGTTTAATATTATGTACTATATTCCTTGAACTCTTTTCTAGGGGGGAGGTCTGACATACGGAGCCCTGTATGTTTATTTAAAAGTTAGAATTAAGAGTTGAAGGAGTGCCAAACTACCCCGGCGGCGAAGCAGACCAGCGAGCGAACCAGCGAGGGGGAAACCAGCTCGTCCGCATACCAGCAAACAAGCCTTCACACCTGCGTGCGTCATAGGGGACCCTGCAAACTACTTCGATGACCCGACGCTATGACGTATGATCGACGCCAGGAGACTCCATTGGACCACGCACCTGCTACGCAACTCGAGGAGCTGTGATTGGGGCGCGCACTACCCGCCGCCTCCTGATTCGTTCCTACACCATCATTGTTTAGTATATAAGACCCGAGTAGTGGGCATTCAAATCAGTCTCATTTGGAGTTGGGGAAGGTGAACTTGCAGCTGGAGGAAGACGGGGTGAAGTATTATAATGGGTTTGTGACTGTCAGTCAGATTATATAAGTGTGTGTTAAGTGTGTTCGGTGTAAACACTTACGTTATGTTGGTTAGTGAGATATGTGATTGGGAATTAACGTTAACGCTACTATTATGTACTTAACTATTTGATTGGGAATTAACGTTAACGCTACTATTATGTACTTAACTCTTTTAGTTGACTTGTGGACTAAAGCAACTCTTTATGTAATTGGGTTATGATGAAAGTAATACTATTGTTTTATATTAATACTTACGAGTTCTTTCATTTTCTTTTAATTAAGCTTACATTGCTTAACGGTGCTTAGTACGGTGATGCTATTGTCTCGTATTAGTAATATCGCCTTAGACTAACATGGCTGTTTTAATGTTACTTCTAGTGATTTCCTAAGCTGAAGAAAATTATTTTAGCTTCAAAATATTATTTTTGCTTTTCATATTATTTGAGTGCGACCTGAATCGAATCTATGAAGCGATCCTGTAACTTAATTTACTCATAATCAAACCTCAATGTTACGTGGTTAAGAAATACATTTAACTAATTATTAAATATATATCTAACTTTTTATGTGACTTTGATAGTAATCCTGATGATAATAATAATATAATACTATTAACGTAAGACAAGAACCAAGAATAATTACATTACATATAAATAAAAGGACATAATTATAAGAAAACTAGCTATTCTTTTCAAAAAAGGGTAAGAGACAGAAATATTCTTACTTTAATATTTATCTTTCAAGACTTTTTATAGAATTAATAGTCCTTCTTTAGATATAACTTATTCGGTTCATAACCATAGCCTACTAAGCTTCGGTTAAATAATAATTCTGTATAAATACTACATGACTTTAATTAGTTTCAGTATTTTTCATAATTAAAGAGTATCAGTCAATAAAGGATACCAAGTCCTAAGATCCAAAAGGAAAGGAAGCAACAACAGGAAATAATTGTATTAGATTTTACTTTTGTTTTGCATTCAGCTGACTGATACCTTAATATATATCTCTGTGCTATCTAGATTCATCAAGTTAACCACTTGAGGATCAAGATACGTAACAATATATATATATATATATATATATATATATATATATATATATATATATATATATATATATAGAGAGAGATAGATAGATAGATAGACTCAGACTCAGACTCAATATTGTATTTCGTAAAAGCTACATACAACTTTGTACATAGAAAGAGAATTGTGAAGACAATTTTTCTCGTAGTTGGTTCACGGCTTTGAATAAAAGTAATTCTAGATTTAGATAGATAGATAGATAGATAGATAGATAGAGAGCTGAATATATATATATATATAGATAGATAGATAGATACCGTAATATACAGTATTTATTTCTAGCTGACGCTATATTGAATCCCTTATCCCTTGGTAAGTAATTTAACAATACATATTAAGGAAAAATATGAAAATTACTATGTTTCTGCATCATAATAAGACCAAGTTTATAATTATGATTACCACCATATTTCACTACAAAATCTTCAAAATAACTGAGAACTCCTGATGGGAAGTTTACAATTTGCCATCAGTTGAAAAGAAACTGACCATAGTTATATCTGTTATATATATATATATATATATATATATTATTTGGTATTCAATCATATTAGTAATAGATCACATTAAGATATTTGTAGATATGTATATTACTGTGAAAGCAGTTTTAATTAATCTCTTGGATCGGCAGATTGGTTCATAATTATGATAGTATGTAATTCAAAAGTATTAGGGTGTTGCATATACTGGATTCATTATTGAAAATGTTATCAATGTATTTGTATTTGTTATTGAATATCATTATGTACATTGGATATTCACGGACATTCCACCAATATTCATTAATTTGTGTTTATATAGGTATTTGTGTTTATATAGGTATTTGTGTTTATATAGGTATTTGTGTTTATATAGGTATTTGTGTGTATATAGGTATTTGTGTTTATATAGGTATTTGTGTTTATATAGGTATTTGTGTTTATATAGGTATTTGTGTTTATATAGGTATTTGTGTTTATATAGGTATTTGTGTGTATATAGGTATTTGTGTTTATATAGGTATTTGTGTTTATATAGGTATTTGTGTTTATATAGGTATTTGTGTTTATATAGGTATTTGTGTTTATATAGGTATTTGTGTTTATATAGGTATTTGTGTTTATATAGGTATTTGTGTTTATATAGGTATTTGTGTTTATATAGGTATTTGTGTTTATATAGGTATTTGTGTTTATATAGGTATTTGTGTTTATAAAGGTATTTGTGTTTATATAGGTATTTGTGTTTATATAGGTATTTGTGTTTATATAGGTATTTGTGTTTATATAGGTATTTGTGTTTATATAGGTATTTTGGATGAATCAAGAAATCACTGGTTTCGGACGTAGAGCTTTGTGCATGTCACAAGTTATTTGTTTATGACGTGACACACATAAGTCCCTTCCTCCACTTTGGTTAACCATAAGTTCACTGTTTGTCGTGGATGTTGGCGGGCGGGGTCACGGAGCTGCATCTGGCTTTGTGTTATTGATCTGTGCAACGTGTTTATTGGGATAATTTTCTTAATAATTATAACAGAAGTTATGTGAATGATACATACGGAACAATTATTTATTTACCATCAATATAGAACTGTATGTGTTTCAGTCTTACTGAATCTGAAAATACACTTACAAAATTAAGGTATTATATGTTTACCAATGTATAATATCTATCTTGTCTAAGAACAAAAGCTTATATTGAGAAAGTTATTTTTTTAAGTATTATTGTCATATCCGTTTGTTCAGTATTCATGGTTCCCACTGTATCCAATCGTCCACCATGGTTCCGATGTGTCAGAATTATGTAAGTAAACTTCATATTATACTATGTGTAATGTAATGGTTTCTTTGTTGCGTATAGTAATTGTCGTACATGACAGATATTTTGTGTTCTGGGGTTATTGTGTAATATTTAAGCCAATGTTGGTTTACAGTATAGTAGTCTATTAGTGCAAAGTGCAGGGATCCTTTTAATGTGTGAACCCTCTCTTGAGCATACTGGAGTGCAAAGTGCCGGGATCCTTTTAATGTGTGAACCCTCTCTTGAGCATACTGGAGTGATCGTTAGCAGGATTTGTGCTTAAGGAATTGTCCTGGCTCATTTACAACCATTGGTGAGAAGAAATCTAAATTTACTAATCTGTAGAATTTGGTCTGGTGTTTCCAGAGAAGAACCAATAATTCTCACCTATTGGACTTATTTTTAACAACCGATTCAGATAATTATGATGTTGAAGTGATATCCACACTTGGAACTTCAAATCACTGTTTGATACAGGCCACTTGTTTATCGCCTACCACACCATCCCACTTTGAACCAGTTTTAGTGACCAAATGGCACTATGCTATTGAAGACTGGGAAGGTCTTCAAAATGACTTCATAGATATTCCCTGGACTTCTTTCTGTTCTAACAATGCAAACTCTACTTTGGGCCACATTCAAGATTATATAAAACATGGAATGGACACATTTATCCCCTATAACAATTAATGTAAAAAATCTAATTCTCCAAAATGGTTTGACCACATCTGTGCTATAGAGTAATTGAAAACATTAAACAACAAATTGCAATGCTTACAAAAGGTAAAAAACACAAGAAGCCTTTAAAAACTACAACAACGTCAGAAATCTTGCCAACATTGTATTAAATCTAACTAAATCAAACTATCTTCACACTCAGGCAAATACACTACTAAGCAATCCAAATGAAAACAAAATATTTTGGTCAACTCTTAACTCATTCAAGTTCAATTTCATCACAGTTTCATCTATTACACCATTAAAATCTACCGATGCAATTTTGTAAGTGACCCGCGAAGTAAAACCAACCTTCTCGCTGATATCTTCTCCACCAACTCAACCTTAAGGGGAGATATCCACTGGAGGGATTTTTTTCTGGACTCCTTTCTCCCTCATGTTTAGCCCCTTTGATTTTGAGTTTTAAGACGTTTTGCCCCATTATTTTGACGATTTTAAGAACTTTCGACCCATTTCTGTCAATTTTAAGACCTTTCGTGCCATTTAGGTGTCGATTTTATCCTGGCGAGCGATAGCGAGCCTGTAATTTAAGAGGAACCGGCTTTCAGCCGGGACATTTCTCTACCGAAAAATTTACAAATTTATCTTGAAAGGGGCTCAAGCGGGTGTAATCTTAAGCTTGATGGATATCTAGAGACCAATCTAAAAACCTCCCCTTAAGGCATATCCAAGCGAGCGGGCAAGCCCTGCGGGCAGCGCGGTCGGCGGACAAATTCCGCCGGACATGCCCGTGAATGTTGTCCACACAGTATAGTCGATGAATGGGCGGGCGTGCCCGACGATGCAAGTAGGTTGTAAAGTGCGGTACGATAAACATGGTGGCCAGTACTACTGAGAAGAAGAAAATATTGTGTAACATAATTATTGCTGTGCGTTAAAGAAAAAAGAGAATATGGTGCAAAGAATGGCTAAATAGAAGAAATGGTTATGGCAGACATACGTCTTTTTAAGCTTGATAGAGGTCTAGGGAGGAAACTGGAAAAATAGGCCTAATAAATAAATTAAAAAAAATCTACCAAAAAGTGAACTATCTCCCCTTAACTCATAATATAAGCATCACTTTAATTGTATACAGAGAGAGAGAGAGAGAGAGAAAAATTTGTTTTGATTTAGCCCCGAGGGGCGAGTTTATTGAGCAGCGCCCCCCATCCTGTGAGGGGACAACCACTGGTAAGGCGATACATACTGCTCAAAGAGCCATTATTCCACTGAAACAACATCATCGTCGTCTGGTTACATTCATATTTGTGTTTATAAATCAGGTAGGCATTATTCAGATGTGTTATTATAGTTTCCTCATTTAATTACCACATGGTCTGTATATACGTATCTCATGAACAAATAAAAGAAATAAAAAAAGCAAGCAAGCTTGTAGTGAATTAATTATTAATTGACAGGTTATAAATAATAGCCCTACAAAACTAGTGCAATCATATGAGGAGACTGTTCATATTTTTCATTACATCAATGGTTATTGAGATCATTGTTAGCTGAATACAATTATTACATACATGATGTGACTAATATTTCCAACTACATCAATTATTATGCAATAATAGTACCACTAATATATTACAATCATATGAGGGACACTTCACATTCTTCATTACATCAACGGTTATTGAGATCATAGTTACCTGAATACAACAGTTACATACATAATGTGACTAATATTACCAACTACCAGAGAGAGAGAGAGAGAGAGAGAGAGAGAGAGACAGAGAGAGAGTATTCCTACGTACAGTACCTCAGTATCAGAGCCATGTCCGTAGACATATACTCGGTATTGTGGCTGCTGTCCATGTTTGACACTGAAGGTCTTATGTCACTTGTGCCGGGTATTGATAAATTAAATCCCTTGATACAGTCCTTAAAACAATCCAGTTCTGGTTTGATGGACTTAAATATATTTGACAGGGACGTCCCAAGTAGGTTCTAGAAGCAATAAAAATGGTATTCAAAGGTTCAATATAACACTCAATAACAACACCAGGAAGAACACATATGAATATTTTATTTAATAAACAGGAAGGTGGTTGGAGAAGAATGATTATTAAGGCAAATCCCACAATAAGAGCAAATATATATATTGTCCGTATGTCGGAACAATGTTACTGATACCAGAAGAACTCAATAGTGAGAATCTAGTATAACATCAAATCATGTGGAAAAACATACATACAGTAGAGGCATAATGTACAAAAATAAATTTTAACCTTCAATGCAATAATAAATGAGAGTAGAATATCTTCCGTTTTCAATAAGACTTCAATACCCTAGACAATGATCCTAGGATAAAATAATGAGAAGAGTTGAGGTAACAAAGATACAGTCACAGGAAGCAAAGTGGGTCACGTGTGGGGATCAGTTGATCCTTTGAGAACTGACCTTGTGAGCTTGCCTTTAGGTCAGGTCACTGGGAAGGTCATTAAGTGAACTGAGATGATAAATAGTACTTTTTCTAGTTAATGTAACTATGACCTTAGCTACAGTGCAATATTACTTTATTTTATATGAAAAGGCTGAGATTATTATTTATAATAAATGACAAGTATCAAAATCGCTCTCAAGGAAGTTATATCTTATTACGGAATTATATTACTTGAACATATGCTACAATAACGAACCGAACTTAGGAATTCGTGTCACTATATTTTTCTTAGGTAAAGCAGAGTAAGTATGTGAAGTTAATAAGAGCAAAAGGTATTTTATGTGGTCTGCTAAGTGGTATTAATTAGATCAAGATTTAATCTTCAATATTCACTACTACGATAACACAGAAAGATAAATAATATATTAACTGAGTTCCAGAAGACTCAGACTTGAATGAATACTAAGGTTTTAATCTCAAACAGTAGGAACTGACTGATTAACAGATATCGATCGGTAGATCGTACTTAACAATTAGATTGGTGCTAATGACGAAGTTTAGCTTATTGATATTTAATGCAATACCAGATTTGCTTCTGAACTAGTTAACAGGGCAAGTAAAATAAAATGTACAGGCACAATTAGTATATGGGCGTAGGCGACGAAGTCCTACTCATTGATACTTAAAACAGGCAGTACCAGGCACGGGCCTGAACGGGTTAACAGGGCACGGTGAATAAAATACACAGATACAATTAGTGTATGGTGGATGCAAATGACACGAAACCCGGAGGAAAGAGTTCCTAAACACGGTATTCGAAATATCACAACATCAAGATTTACAAGAACATAAAAGCACGTCTATAAGATATATGACATATGCAATTACGGAAGAGAAATTTGGAATTACACTGAGCACTCCTTGGAAAATTGGGCATAAGTTCTAGGTAAAAAGTGATTATCTAAATGGATTGATCACGGAATATATTGGGACTTCAACTCACAATTAATAAATCAACATAAACGTAGTCAGTAAATCTGCAAGCGTGGGGGGCCTGAATATATGTTAATGACACTGATATGTAACGTATGCGTAATTTATGAATTAAACAAAGGCTTGAACAAGGGTCAAGAACTGAAGGCAAGATGGACACAGAATAACACAGGTTCAGAAGGATGAAACTTATTACGCAAGCATAGGATTTTGGGCACAGATCGCAAGTAAATCAGGGCACAACACAGTTCACATATTTACATAATCAATACCTCACAACAATAACCAACATAGAAAGACACATAAACACTTTAGTATGTGGGAGAGCAGGGGGACGAGAGTACTGGTCTGGCCGGCGTAGAGTGTAGTAGCCAATCTTACACAGCTGGTGGCCTCCTCGAGCAGGGGTCCTGGATGTAGGCCGGGTTACGTAAGCCAAACCGGGGTCCTAGGTTCAGGCCTGCTTACGTAATTCGAGCAGGGGTCCTAGGTCCAGGGCTACGTCCATAGCTCGAGCAGGGGTTCTCGGTTCAGGGCGCCAAGCAACAGACAGGAGGCCCTTCAGTAATCAGGAAGGGGGCCAACGTCCAAGGGCCACTCTCGAAATTCAGGGGGCGAAGGGGGATGGGGGAACTGTAGCAACACAGTCTCAAAAAGCCAAATCCTGTTCGGAGTCTGCCTAGTTGATAGGTGAGGTGGTTTTTGCACACCTTCCTCAGGATTTCCTGAGATCCTATTCAAATATTTTCTTACTTCAGGGGTCAATGAACTCGAGGAAAAAGGGGTGTAGAGGAAAGAGGAAAAATAGTTGTTGTGAGGTACATATACATTCTAGCCTGGGAACTCAGGTCTTATTATATGGGCCTGGTTCCAAGGTAATATTATAATACTTAATTGGGCGGCTGGAAGGTCCAGGGCGCCTGTGAAAAACAAAGAACACTTAAAGCTAAAAATGGAGCAACTGTCTTGCAGGTCTTCTAATTATCCTAGGACGTATATATATAGGATTGTAGTTGTATCCACGGGTGCATGGAGTTGTCAGGCACTATCAGGTCCACTTGTTCCTGAAATATCTAGGGTGCTGGTGAGTAGATTGCATAAGGGAGTGCTCATCATATCCCAAATCTGGCAGAACAATACAGAGGGCGTCACTTCTGGTGGAGACTACGTAAAAGGAGGGTTCTAATTGGTGGTCCCAGGGCGGCTGTAGTTGGCTGAGGATGGTGGCTTGTGACTGGCTGAGAGAGTCCTTCGTTTTCTCAGGTGGCTGTGGGCGTGAAAGAGAACTGTGGAATGGACGGCTGGGCATGGTCAACTCAGGTAGATTCTGGTAGACTCGTAGGGGGGACTCAGGTAAACGTCTTTGTTGTCTGTCCTGGGAGTTTGAGGTTGCCTGAGTGGTTATGCTGGCCACTCGGTGTATCGTTGGTGTGGGGCCCGTCATCTCACCACCTTCATTATGAAAAAAGTTGCAACCTCCCGATCTAATGAGGTAGGTTTTGGATGTTGGTGACGTGGTGAGGGTTTGGGCATAGCCTAGGATGAGGGACCATGAAGCAGAGGGGACATCAGTAGGTTGGTTGGGGTCCAGGGTTACCTTGACTTGCCAGTCCTGGGAGGATGCATGGGCGAGTTGTAGCAGGGTATTTGTAGTGGGGAGGGGGACTGGCTTATGGCCTTGTAGTGAGACCACTTTGATGACTTTCATGTTGGCCTCTTGGTTTTGTGGAGGAGGGGTTGAGGGTTGTGGTGGTGTGGCTGCAGGAGGACTGGTAGGGGGTCTGATCTTAGTGGAGGTTGGAGGTGTAGTGGCGGCCTTGTCGTGTGTGTGGTGCTGGCTGGGCCTAGTCACACTAACTTTGGGGGGCTGGGCTGGTGGGTTGGTTTTCTTGAAGGTGGGGGCCCATCGTTGAGGTGGTGTCACACGTCAGCCAGATCTCCTACAAACTGAGGATTTAGAGGGTGTTAGGGTGGGTTGAGGTACACTAGGTTGAGGGGAGGGGGAAGAAGCTGAGCTGTGAGAGAGAGGAGGCCGATTTAGTTTGTGAGGCATCGGACTGATCAAAGGAGAGGATTGAGAGCTAGTGTTGATGGGTGAAGTAGTTTTGAGTTTGGAGGCATAAGTTGGTTTAGTTATGAGAGGGGTAGGTAAATTAATCTGAGGAGATACTGCGGGAGGAGGGGAAGGAGTAGCTTGGAGTTGAGGGATGGGGGGGTTAGGTGTTTTACTAGGGAGGGAAGGAGTAACTTGTGGTTGATAAGTTGTAGGCAGATTGATAGTGATAGGGGTGTTTGGTTGAGTACCTGATGATTGAGAGAATGAAGGTAGGGTTATAGAAGGTGAAGGTTGGGCAGTTGCTGAGTGGGAAGGTGCAGTGTGAGTAGGGACAGTGGTCTTAGTAGAGAGTATTGGAGGGGCAGAGACAGTGCGAGTAGGAATTAGCGTATGTTGTAAGGGTATAGTGTTGGGTGGGTTAGGCTTATGTAATTTGTTTAAGTCAGCAGGATGTTTGAGTTGACGAGAGGGAGAGGAAGGAGGAAGCAGCTCAGGAAGGGTGGACTCTGTGGATTCTAAGTTGGGATTATTGTCAATTGGTAACCTGTCATGTTGATTTGTATTAGCGGGCATTACATCATTGTCATTGATCAGTTGAAATCTACGTACATGCCTGTTACGAAACGTGCGAGGTTCCCCAAAATAATTAATGGTAATTTGATAGCAGTTGGGCACAGATAAGATTTCAAAGGGGCCCTTGAATCTAGGTTTCATTTTGGAGGGGACTGGCAGGTGTGCAACCATGACGAGGTCGCCAATGTGATGTGGGCTGGCTCTGGGGCTCTCATCAGGTTGAAGGTCTTGGACATATTTTATTTGTCGAAGTCTGTTCTTGAGGTGTAGTAGATTTTGGTCGAAATTAGAGGATGGTTCATACGGTGCAGCAAGATGACGTAATGGGAGGAGGGGGGTTACTCCCATCACTCGTTCGTGGGGGGTAATTCCATCTTCTCTTGGGCAGGTGTTGATGCCCCATTGCACAATCCTTACTTGGCTGGACCAGTCTTTGGAGTCCATTTGTTGCAGGCGGGTTCTGATCTGATTGGCAATGGTTCTATGGCTCCTTTCACAGATGGAGTTCCCCTGAGGCCAGTAGGGAGAAGAGTGACTGATTTTGAAGCCACACATCAGTGATAGTTGCGACCACACATGACTGGTAAATTCTGGGGCGGAGTGAATGGCTTCTGGCAATCCGAAGTAAGGGAACACGTGTTGGATTAGTGCTTCTGCTACCGCCAAAGCAGAGTGTTCTTTGGCTGGGCATGCTATGACATACTTGGAGTAGGTGTCAACGAAGGTTATGATATACTTGTGTCCATGGCTGTTCTCGAGGGGTCCCATGACGTCGGCTGCAAGTAGCTGCCATGGTTTAGATGCAACAAGTTTACCTGTGGGGTCAGGTGTCCAGGTTCTGTCTTTTATTAGGGCACATGATCTGCAGGCTTGTGTTATCTTCTTGGCGGTTAGGTAGGGAGATGGTGTCCAGTACACTTGTTGTAAAGTGGCGATGAGGCGTTTTTGAGCTAAATGGATGCCATTATCCATGTGTATTGATTGCATCGTGGGAAATGCGTTGGTGGGGGTGATCATAATTTTTCCTTCTAGGGTGAATAAATTATCCCCACATCTGGATAGCTGGTTAAATAATTTTCTAGGGATCCAGTGGGATTTTTGTTGTCGTTGGTAGCTGTTTAATAATTCTTGTTGGCTTTCTTCTAGTTGTCCTAGATGGTGAATGGCGTGGATGGTGTGAGGGGGGTCTTCTTTTTCTGTGGCCTGTTGATGTTGCAGGGGAGGCGAGAGAGTGCATCTGCATTTGTGTGTAATTTCCCTGGTCGATAGACTGTATCTATGTCAAACTCTTCCAGGGATTCTCTCCAACGAACAGTTAAGGCGTTCTTGATGTCTGATTTTCTTAGCCATTGTAATGCATGATGGTCTGTTATGACTGTTACTTTTACTCCTGCTAGGTATGCTTTAAAGTGTTGTAAGGCCCAAATTATGCCTAAACACTCTCTCTTGGTGGCTGGGTAATTGACTTCCGCAGGGTTTAGGGTACGGCTTGCACAAGCAATGATGTGCTCTTTTCCATCACAGGTTTGGCCTAAAACTGCGCCTATTCCAAACTGGGATACGTCAGTGTAGAGTCGGAAAGGCTGGGTATAGTCATGGAAGGATACGACTGGGGAGGCAACTAGTTTGGCTTTGAGAGTGTGAAAAGCTTGCAGTCTAGCTTCTGTCCATTTAAAAGGTTCTTCTTTCTTGGTGAGGTCATGCAGAGGTTTAGCAATGGTTGCAAAGTTCTTTACGAATCTTCTATAGTAAGAGGCCAGGCCGAGAAACGCATGTACGCCTTTTACATTGGTGGGTGGGGGGGGGGGGGGGGATTTTACTTATGGCCTCTAACTTGGCTGGGTCTGGAGCGATACCATCTTCTGACACTACGTGACCCAAAAAGTTGACTTGTTTTTGGGCCAGGGTGCATTTGGAGGGTTTAAGTTTGAGGTTGGCCTCTCTAATCCTCTGGAATACTTGTTTGAGGCGTTGGAGGTGTTCTGCCCAGGTAGTTCCGAACACAATGATGTCGTCGAGGTAAGCCAAACATGTTTCCCAGGTTAAACCTTGTAGCACTGATTCCATTAACCTGGAAAAGGTGGCTGGTCCGTTGCAGAGACCAAACTGAAGTACAGTGAACTCATAAAGTCTTCCTTGGGTAGTGGAGAATGCTGGTTTTTGTTGATGTTCGGGTAGGACAGGTACTTGCCAATAACCAGCATGCAGGTCTAGGGTGGTGAACCATTTGGCTCCTAGTAGAGAGTCGAGAGAGTCGTCGATCCGGGGAAGGGGAGTGGCGTTTTTAATGGTGACGTCGTTTAGCTGGCGATAGTCTACACAGAATCTGGTGGATCCGTCTTTCTTTCTGACAAGAACCACTGGTGAAGACCAAGGGCTATGGGAGGTTTTAACTATTCCGGTTGCGAGCATATCTTGAACTTGTTTTTCTTCTTCGAGCCTTTGGATGGGGTCTTTCCTCCTGATAGGTTGCTTGATGGGGGGGCCCACCGTCTGAATGGGGTGATGTAAGACTTGTGTGTTACCCATATCTCGGTTGGAAGTAGCAAATATATCTTGAAAGGAAAGAAGGAGGTTTTTGAGGTCTGTCTGTTGGTGGGGGGTTAGAGTGGAGGGTAAGTCAGGAAGAGGGTTGGAGAAGGGTCAACAGGTGGGGTTAGTTCTTCGGAGTACATTTCTAGTTCTCCGATTTCTAAACCTCTGGGTAGTTGGATAGGGTGTTCTGATATGTTAGCAATTTTAATGCAATTTATGTGTTGAGGTAGCAAAGTGGGAGCGGTTAGGCAAGCCCCATTGAAAGGGCTTCGGAGGTGGGGGGGTCAAAAGGGCAGGCCCTTGAATCTGGACGCCAAGGGGACCCATTGTTCATGATGAGGTGGAATGGTTGTTGATTTAGAGATTATGGCAGGGGACAGGATCTGGGTAGGGCAGGAATGAGGTTCAGGATGGGGTGGGGGTTGGGGAGGGTAAGTTAAGGAAGGGTTAGGTAGGGGGGGGGCATTTGGGGACTGGGGAGGATTCAGAGTTAGGTAAGGTTGCGATGTGATTGGCTAGGGTTGGAGGGGCAGTGACGTCATAGGTATGGGGGTTGGGAAGGGGTTTGGGTTGTTTGACGTTAGGGGGGGTGGGGTTTGTTGTTGCTTGTTTTTTTTTCCGGACTGATAGTCGTATGACAAAGTCCTGCTCCAACAATCTATAGAGGCCTGAACGGCTGTTAGTAAATCTAACCCTAGGTAGCCGTCATATTTGGCTTCACTGGGGTACACTACGAATGAGTGTCGCACCCCTTGATGGGGAAGGGGGGGTTGGACGTGCAAGGGATGAGTTTGACCCAGGTTGGGAATAACCTGTTCATTAGCACTGATTAAGATTATGTGGGAGGGCACAATGCCTCCGAAACTTTGGTTATGTTTCTGGAAAAAGGGAAGGAAAAGACAGGAACGGGAAGCCCCCGTATCAATTAAGAGCCGCACTTTCATCCCATTCAGAGTGAGTTTGTGATACACCGGAAGTCCTCCCTGTGGTGTATTGTCATGAGCCCCCGCCATGGTCGCGACGAGTTGTGTGGGAAGGCGAGCTAAAAATCCAAGTTGTCTGCTTGGATCGGCTCCGGCTGATGCATTGAAATCTCTGGGGCGTCTACCATGTCTTCTTCTTCTATGCCCGCCATGCTATTTTCTGTGATAGCGGACACTGGTCGTGGCTTGACCCACGGTATTTGGGCCCACCAACTAGGAGCTCTGTTCCTTTTCCTAGTGAGTTCCCCAAAGGACCTCTTAATTGACCAAAGTAAGCAGGTAGAGTTGCACGGCTTCCAGTCAGCAGGGCGTATCCGTGCCCATTCTTCAATTCTGTCTGAGGATTTGGGGACCGTGGGCCTCTGTTAATGAGAGGGCTAGGAGTAGGGTGAGTAGTGACCTTGCTAATCACTGCTGCTATCTTGTTGGTGGTGTTGGGTTGACTTGGTTCTTGCGGGATATGTATTGCCATGATCCTCTTAATTGTGAGCAGGTCTGCATCTTAGTTATTAGGGTCTATGATGGAGAAATGTCTGGCCACCGGGTCAGGGAGGATCCTGACTAGAGCTTTGAACACTAGTTTTCTTCTCTGTGCATTCGATTCTTCATGGAACGCGTTCATTGCCAGTTGTTGCAGCTTGTCGATGGTCCCATCTAAATCGCCAGTATATGTGACTGCATGAAACTTTTTGTCTGCAATTGTCTGACCTAATATGGGGCTAACAGCTGACCTGACATAAACTTCAAATTGGGCCCATGTCAAGCCTGGCATATTATCACGCACATATCCTGATACCTTTGATGCATATTTTCCTAGTTTAAGTACAATGGTGTGTATCTTGGAAGTGTCATCTTCCCTAAACATCATGTCTAGGATAGGTTTGACTATCTCCAGGTAAGTATAGATGTCATGCTCCTCGGTTTTAAAGACTGGGATATCGAACCTGGGTGCTGCTGCCATGATGAGAGTAGGATATTGTCAATTGAATACCGAAAAAAATAAAAATTTAAATTGCTAGAATATCCGTATTGGTACGCCGTATCAAGACACCGCTGGCTACCAGTGTTATGCCGGGTATTGATAAACTAAATCCCTTGATACAGTCCTTAAAACAATCCAGTTCTGGTTTGATGGACTTATATATATTTGACAGGGACGTCCCAAGTAGGTTCTAGAAGCAATAAAAATGGTATTCAAAGGTTCAATATAACACTCAATAACAACACCAGGAAGAACACATATGAATATTTTATTTAATAAACAGGAAGGTGGTTGGAGAAGAATGATTATTAAGGCAAATCCCACAATAAGAGCAAATATATATATTGTCCGTATGTCGGAACAATGTTACTGATACCAGAAGAACTCAATAGTGAGAATCTAGTATAACACCAAATCATGTGGAAAAACATACATACAGTAGAGGCATAATGTACAAGAATCAATTTTAACCTTCAATGCAATAATAAATGAGAGTAGAATATCTTCCGTTTTCAATAAGACTTCAATACCCTAGACAATGATCCTAGGATAAAATAATGAGAAGAGTTGAGGTAACAAAGATACAGTCACAGGAAGCAAGGTGAGTCACGTGTGGGGCTCAGTTGACCCTTTGAGAACTGACCGCGTGAGCTTGCCTTTATGTCAGGTCACTGGGAAGGTCATTAAGTAAACTGAGATGATAAATAATACTTTTTCTAGTTAATGTAACTATAACCTTAGCTACAGTGCGATATTACTTTATATTATATGAAAGGGCTGAAATTATTATTTATAATAAATTACGAGTATCAAAATCGCTCTCAAGGAAGTTATATCTTATTACGGAATTATATTCCTTGAACATATGCTACGATAACGAACCGAACTTAGGAATTCGTGTCACTATATTTTTCTTAGGTAAAGCAGAGTAATTATGTGAAGTGAATAAGAGCAAAAGGTATTTTATGTGGTCTGCTAAGTGGTATTAATTAGATCAAGATTTAATCTTCAATATTCACTACTACGATAACACAGAAAGATAAGTAATATATTAACTGAGTTCCAGAAGACTCAGACTTGAATGAATACTAAGGTTTTAATCTCAAACAGTAGGAACTGACTGATTAACAGATATCGATCGGTAGATCGTACTTAACAATTAGATTGGTGCAAATGACGAAGTTTAGCTCATTGATATTTAATGCAATACCAGATTCGCTTCTGACCCAGTTAACAGGGCGAGTAAAATAAAATGTACAGGCACAATTAGTACATGGGCGTAGGCGACGAAGTCCTACTCATTGATACTTAAAACAGGCAGTATCAGGCACGGGCCTGAACGGGTTAACAGGGCACGGTGAATAAAATACACAGATACAATTAGTGTATGGTGGATGCAAATGACACGAAACCCGGAGGAAAGAGTTCCTAAACACGGTATTCGAAATATCACAACATCAAGATTTACAAGAACATAAAAGCACTTCTATAAGATATATGTCAAATGCGATTACGGAATAGAGAAATTAGGAATTACACTGAGCACTCGTTGGAAAATTGGGCGTAGGTTCTAGGTAAAAAGCGATTATCTAAATGGATTGATCACGGAATATATTGGGACTTCAACTCTACAATTAATAAATCAACATACACGTAGTCAGTAAATCTGTGAGCGTGGGGGCCTGAATATATGTTAATGACACTGATATGTAACGTATGCGTAATTTATGAATTAAACAAAGGCTTGAACAAGGGTTAAGAACTGAAGGCAAGTTGGACACAGAATAACACAGGTTCAGAAGGATGAAACTTATTACGCAAGCATAGGATCTTGGGCACAGATCGCAAGTAAATCAGGGCACAACACGGTTCACATATTTACATAATCAATACCTCACAACAATAACCAACAGAGAAAGACACAGAAACACTTAAGTATGTGGGAGGGCAGGGGGACGAGAGTACTGGTCTGGCCGGCGTAGAGTGTAGTAGCCAATCTTACACAGCTGGTGGCCTCCTCGAGCAGGGGTCCTGGATGTAGGCCTGGTTACGTAAGCCAAACCGGGGTCCTAGGTTCAGGCCTGCTTACATAATTCGAGCACGGGTCCTAGGTCCAGGGCTACGTCCATAGCTCGAGCAGGGGTCCTCGGTTCAGGGCGCCTAGCAACAGACAGGAGGCCCTTCAGTAATCCGGAAGGGGGCCAACGTCCAAGGGGCACTCTCAAGGGTTAGGGGGCGAAGGGGGAGGGGGGAACCGTAGCAACACCGTCTCAAAAAGCCAAATCCTGTTCGGAGTCTGCCTAGTCGATAGGTGAGGTGGTTTTTGCACACCTTCCTCAGGATCTCCTGAGGTCCTATTCAAATATTTTCTTACTTCAGGGGTCAATGAACTCGGGGGAAAAAGGGGTGTAGAGGAAAGAGGAAATTTGTTTGTTGTGAGGTACATTATACATTCTAGCCTGGGAACTCAGGTCTTATTATATGGGCCTGGTTCCAAGGTAATATTATAATACTTAATTGGGCGGCTGGAGGTCCAGGGCGCCTGTGAAAAATAAAGAACACTTAAAGCTAAAAATGGAGCAACTGTCTTGCAGGTCTTCTAATTATCCTAGGACATATATATATAGGATTGTAGTTGTATCCTCGGGTGCATGGAGTTGTCAGGCACTATCAGGTCCACTTGTTCCTGAAATATCTGGGGTGCTGGTGAGTAGATTGCATAAGGGAGTACGCATCATATCCCAAATCTGGCGGAACAATACAGAGGGCGTCACTTCTGGTGGAGACTACGTAAAAGGAGGGTTCTAATTGGTGGTCCCAGGGTGCCTGTAGTTGGCTGAGGATGGTGGCTTGTGACTGGCTGAGAGAGTCCTTCGTTTTCTCAGGTGGCTGTGGGCGTGAAAGAGAACTGTGGAATGGACGGCTGGGCATGGTCAACTCAGGTAGATTCTGGTAGACTCGTAGAGGGGACTCAGGTAAACGTCTTTGTTGTCTGTCCTGGGAGTTTGAGGTTGCCTGAGTGGTTATGCTGGCCACTCGGTGTATCGTTGGTGTGGGGCCCGTCATCTCAGTCACTATCAGTGAGGAATGACATACCCTGAAAACAATGATTTAGGGATATAAACATAGCTCATTCCCAGCTCATGACTTATATGAAAGCTTCATATTCTTGGCTTCACACCTATGCTAGTTTCGTATTGTGCCTATTTTCTTTTTAATAACATCCGTCATACCGGAAGCACCATATGTTCCCTTATCTCCGCAGCAATGGCCTTCACTGCTGCTATTCGTTTATCTCTGTTCTTATAACACTCACACTCAAATTCAACGTTCCATAAGTATGGATTTTGACGATAAAGTTGAATCAACTTAATTTTAGGCTAAGTGGTTAAGACCGGCAAATATTAGGTGGCTCACTGTAGGACTCCTGGCTAGATATCGCAAGTGTCTGATGTGAACTGTGTTACAACGAAGTGAGATTAGTGAGAAGTGAGAGGCAACACATGTTCCCGATCATTCTTCCACTCAACAAGAATTATGGGATTATCTCTCTCTCATCCTCTCTTTTTATCATTTTACACCATAAACTGCATCAAGATCGGTGTGTCCAGATATTTTCACTCTAACGTATCATGAGTTTGGCTCATTGTCACCTTCATTTTGTTTTCTGCTTCATTTCTTTGCTATATAATTTCCAGATATATGTATGCATTACTTTTGACATGTATTGTGTATATAGTTCTCAAATGACGAAGTTTAGCTCATTGATATTTAATGCAATACCAGATTCGCTTCTGACCCAGTTAACAGGGCGAGTAAAATAAAATGTACAGGCACAATTAGTACATGGGCGTAGGCGACGAAGTCCTACTCATTGATACTTAAAACAGGCAGTATCAGGCACGGGCCTGAACGGGTTAACAGGGCACGGTGAATAAAATACACAGATACAATTAGTGTATGGTGGATGCAAATGACACGAAACCCGGAGGAAAGAGTTCCTAAACACGGTATTCGAAATATCACAACATCAAGATTTACAAGAACATAAAAGCACTTCTATAAGATATATGTCAAATGCGATTACGGAATAGAGAAATTAGGAATTACACTGAGCACTCGTTGGAAAATTGGGCGTAGGTTCTAGGTAAAAAGCGATTATCTAAATGGATTGATCACGGAATATATTGGGACTTCAACTCTACAATTAATAAATCAACATACACGTAGTCAGTAAATCTGTGAGCGTGGGGGCCTGAATATATGTTAATGACACTGATATGTAACGTATGCGTAATTTATGAATTAAACAAAGGCTTGAACAAGGGTTAAGAACTGAAGGCAAGTTGGACACAGAATAACACAGGTTCAGAAGGATGAAACTTATTACGCAAGCATAGGATCTTGGGCACAGATCGCAAGTAAATCAGGGCACAACACGGTTCACATATTTACATAATCAATACCTCACAACAATAACCAACAGAGAAAGACACAGAAACACTTAAGTATGTGGGAGGGCAGGGGGACGAGAGTACTGGTCTGGCCGGCGTAGAGTGTAGTAGCCAATCTTACACAGCTGGTGGCCTCCTCGAGCAGGGGTCCTGGATGTAGGCCTGGTTACGTAAGCCAAACCGGGGTCCTAGGTTCAGGCCTGCTTACATAATTCGAGCACGGGTCCTAGGTCCAGGGCTACGTCCATAGCTCGAGCAGGGGTCCTCGGTTCAGGGCGCCTAGCAACAGACAGGAGGCCCTTCAGTAATCCGGAAGGGGGCCAACGTCCAAGGGGCACTCTCAAGGGTTAGGGGGCGAAGGGGGAGGGGGGAACCGTAGCAACACCGTCTCAAAAAGCCAAATCCTGTTCGGAGTCTGCCTAGTCGATAGGTGAGGTGGTTTTTGCACACCTTCCTCAGGATCTCCTGAGGTCCTATTCAAATATTTTCTTACTTCAGGGGTCAATGAACTCGGGGGAAAAAGGGGTGTAGAGGAAAGAGGAAATTTGTTTGTTGTGAGGTACATTATACATTCTAGCCTGGGAACTCAGGTCTTATTATATGGGCCTGGTTCCAAGGTAATATTATAATACTTAATGGGGCGGCTGGAGGTCCAGGGCGCCTGTGAAAAATAAAGAACACTTAAAGCTAAAAATGGAGCAACTGTCTTGCAGGTCTTCTAATTATCCTAGGACATATATATATAGGATTGTAGTTGTATCCTCGGGTGCATGGAGTTGTCAGGCACTATCAGGTCCACTTGTTCCTGAAATATCTGGGGTGCTGGTGAGTAGATTGCATAAGGGAGTACGCATCATATCCCAAATCTGGCGGAACAATACAGAGGGCGTCACTTCTGGTGGAGACTACGTAAAAGGAGGGTTCTAATTGGTGGTCCCAGGGTGCCTGTAGTTGGCTGAGGATGGTGGCTTGTGACTGGCTGAGAGAGTCCTTCGTTTTCTCAGGTGGCTGTGGGCGTGAAAGAGAACTGTGGAATGGACGGCTGGGCATGGTCAACTCAGGTAGATTCTGGTAGACTCGTAGAGGGGACTCAGGTAAACGTCTTTGTTGTCTGTCCTGGGAGTTTGAGGTTGCCTGAGTGGTTATGCTGGCCACTCGGTGTATCGTTGGTGTGGGGCCCGTCATCTCAGTCACTATCAGTGAGGAATGACATACCCTGAAAACAATGATTTAGGGATATAAACATAGCTCATTCCCAGCTCATGACTTATATGAAAGCTTCATATTCTTGGCTTCACACCTATGCTAGTTTCGTATTGTGCCTATTTTCTTTTTAATAACATCCGTCATACCGGAAGCACCATATGTTCCCTTATCTCCGCAGCAATGGCCTTCACTGCTGCTATTCGTTTATCTCTGTTCTTATAACACTCACACTCAAATTCAACGTTCCATAAGTATGGATTTTGACGATAAAGTTGAATCAACTTAATTTTAGGCTAATTGGTTAAGACCGGCAAATATTAGGTGGCTCACTGTAGGACTCCTGGCTAGATATCGCAAGTGTCTGATGTGAACTGTGTTACAACGAAGTGAGATTAGTGAGAAGTGAGAGGCAACACATGTTCCCGATCATTCTTCCACTCAACAAGAATTATGGGATTATCTCTCTCTCATCCTCTCTTTTTATCATTTTACACCATAAACTGCATCAAGATCGGTGTGTCCAGATATATTCACTCTAACGTATCATGAGTTTGGCTCATTGTCACCTTCATTTTGTTTTCTGCTTCATTTCTTTGCTATATAATTTCCAGATATATGTATGCATTACTTTTGACATGTATTGTGTATATTCATTTTATCTCACAGTTGAATGGAGGTAGACAGTTATGGGTTTTCTCTTTGTCGGGTAGTGATGGATTATATGAGTAAGAGATAACACAAAATTAGACGGAGAGATAAGATTTTCGTGGTTTCGATAGGTTCCCATACCTATGAGTCTGTGCAGGGAAAACACTATGGGTGACCTCAAAGGGTTCAAGGACAGATAGATTGGAGCTCCAGTTGCCAGTGCCAGGCCTGTTTGTGCCTGTGTGAGGGTGAAGTAATATCGAGTGACATCATGGACCAGGGCGACGTTGCGTTGCCCATGTCAAACTTCTACAGCTATTTTGGTTGGATAAGTATATTTGTTGAACTAGGTATAGCAGTGTACTTCCATTTGCTTGACAAGTGATCTCAAATGTACTGCAAAGCATGTTTACTATTATTTCATATTAATTGGATATAGTTAGAAATAATTTTTTTGTTAGGTTTGTTGTTGTGATGACGGGTAGATAGATGGAGAAATTGGGTTTTGGAAGCATTAAAGTTAACAAGGTTTTCTCTGCCCCAATTGGAAATAGTATTTAGATCAGAATTTAAGAGTGCTATGGCTTCATTACGTTTGTCGTTGAGGGATTGCTGGCTGGGGCGTTCTGAAAAACTATTGGAGTAGGGTGCTGAACTAACTGCTCTAGGTCATTTAGGAAAAAATGTAGGCATGTTCACCAGGTTGGTTAGTGAACTGAGAGGAAAGGTATTGGCGGTGATGAACATTGATATCAACCAAGATGGAGATTTCAGGGAAGGAGGGATGGATGAAATGTGGTCCACGTTAGTAGTAAGATAGTCAAAGATTTTTGGATTGTCAGTAGAATTAGGAGAGATATAAACAGCAAAAAAAATGAGTGAGAAAGCTACATAATGACTTAACCTATTAACGGCAAAATTACTCCTGGAATGTTTTATCGGGCGACAGCGACCTTCCATCCGGTATCTTAACCCTCTGAGTACCAGCGACGACAACGTGTCGTCGGTAATGTATGTAACGCTAAACCCCACGATGCACAAGTGTCGTCGGGGTTTAATTACTCCGGTCCTATGGCACCTAGAGGGCTCAGATTTTTATGGGAACTGTGTAAGTATCCCACGCAACCATGCCGATGGTTGAAAACTCTCAAAGTCTAACTGCGTGCACGTGAGCGCGCAAAAACATGGTTTTTGGGTGTTTTTGCCTTCAATTTTTTACTCTTTTAAAATCGACTTTCGGGGGCTCCGTAGGACCCCTTTTTGACCTTTTCGATCGTTTTTTGGGGGGCGGTCCTTCATTTCTAACCCATTCGCTATTGTTTCTGGAAAAAATAATTCAAAACCTGCTGGTCCCTGGTGGTACATTTATTTATAACTTGCTGAGGCTCAGTGGGTTAAACTTAATCCGGAATCTCAAACTTAAAACGAACAAATAAATAAATAAATATGCACCAGTGCCGGGAAAATGAATGGAAGATATGATTGGGTGGCATGTCTCCATATGAACACCTCCTCTCCTTCTGTGTCTCCCTCCTCCCCTCCTCCCCCCATTTATCCCTCAACTTCCCCTATCCACCTTTTTTCTTCCTACCTCCTCCACTCCATATACTTCCTCCCTTCCCCCTCCAATATTTTCAATCCCCCTCCTCTATCCCTCCACCACACCGCTCACTCATACATATGTGAAAGATAGTCAGGACCCCTCCATTACGATCCCATCACAATAACCTGTTTTTTCACTGAATATTTGCTCTTTAACACTTATGCTGCGGGCAAATTTGGGCTATTTAGGGCATATTCAGGCACTCCTGAATGATTAATCAAGTGTCTGCATGAAATTAAATGTATTCAGCCAAAAACTAGACAAAAATAGCTTCAAAATGACACTAGAATGAGATTTGTAGCTCTCGGGGCTCACCCTCAGCGCTACCATAGACATTGGGGAAAACTCGCTATTTTTTAGCAATGTAGCGCTTTTTTGCCTTTGGCAGCACTGCTGAGACCCAGGGCCGGGGTCTCAGTGCACGGACGGATGTGCTGGCGGTTGGAGGTGGGTTCCTCGCACTCCCACCCACTGACACTCGATTTCTACGGATTTAACAGGCTTTAAAAGCCTGTAAATTGCTGTAAATTGCCATGGCATTCCGGAACGTCTCCTGCAGGGAAAGGGTTAAACGTGTATTTTGGTTCCTCAATGTTCATATGTTCCTTAGACAAGAGAAATATTTGCATATGTTATAATAATAATACTTTATATGGTAGATATAACAAATTCTTTCTGAATTGAAGCAAAACCTTTCGCTCTGGTGGCACTGTAATAAACAGATCTAGAGCAGCTACCCGGTTAAGCCAGAGATTTGAGAATTCAAAAGAATCAAATTTCTGTACACACAACATCCACCTTTGGCTTTGAATTGAGGATATAAATAGTAGGAGGATGCAGAGAAGGGTTTGCTGTCTGTTGCTTTAGACAACTGGGTTTCAGGGAAGAAAAGTAGGTCAGGTTTGGTAGAAGAGAGATGGCGTTCCACAGAGAGGAGGTTTGAAAAAAGGCAGCGAATGTTGCTGAAATTAATAGATGGAGTAGCAGGTAGTGGTCCAGGGCTCTTAAGCGAGTCTACACCAGAAGGTTTGTCCAATGGGAGCATTTTCTTGTTAATGCTGTTACCTTTACATAAGGTACATTTCACAAACAACGCCTTTGTTATTCTAATAATTTATCTGAATATATATATATATATATATATATATATATATATATATATATATACATATATGTATATTTTATATACTGTAAATATATATATATATATATATATATATATATATATATATATATATATATATATATATATATATATATATATATATATATATATATATATATATATATACATATATGTATATTTTATATACTGTAAATATATATATATATATATATATATATATATATATATATAATTGATCCTTGGCAAGCAACAATTTTCGGCAATTCGGGATCACTCTCATGAATGTGATCACACCTTCGGTGAAAAAGATTTTGAAATCATAGGTAGATTTTCTAACAGAACAGAGACCCTTATCGGTGAGAAATATTATATAAATAAGATTAAACCTGGGTTGAACACATGCATGTAAATTATATTATGCTAGGATTAATTGTTTTCATTTAGCGTCAGTAACATCGTATTTCGTTTATTTTCGTTCAATGTATATCCCTTTCATTATATAATATTTCAGTTAAATTTGTTTAGTGTCATAAGATAATTGTTTTCATAATTCGCATTTTTAGTTTCAATTAATTTCGTTTTCTCCTAAGTATATGAAGTTTATTCTTTAGTCGTATTGTTTCAATAATTATTTACTATTAGGTAACCCCCTCTATATTATATATGTGCCCTGGTAACATAGGTTTACTATTAGGTAACCCCCTCTATATTATATATGTGCCCTGGTAACATAGGTTTACTATTAGGTAACCCCCTCTATATTATATATGTGCCCTGGTAACATAGGTTTACTATTAGGTAACCCCCTCTATATTATATATGTGCCCTGGTAACATAGGTTTACTATTAGGTAACCCCCTCTATATTATATATGTGCCCTGGTAACATAGGTTTACTATTAGGTAACCCCCTCTATATTATATATGTGCCCTGGTAACATAGGTTTACTATTAGGTAACCCCCTCTATATTATATATGTGCCCTGGTAACATAGGTTTACTATTAGGTAACCCCCTCTATATTATATATGTGCCCTGGTAACATAGGTTTACTATTAGGTAACCCCCTCTATATTATATATGTGCCCTGGTAACATAGGTTTACTATTAGGTAACCCCCTCTATATTATATATGTGCCCTGGTAACATAGGTTTACTATTAGGTAACCCCCTCTATATTATATATGTGCCCTGGTAACATAGGTTTACTATTAGGTAACCCCCTCTATATTATATATGTGCCCTGGTAACATAGGTTTACTATTAGGTAACCCCCTCTATATTATATATGTGCCCTGGTAACATAGGTTTACTATTAGGTAACCCCCTCTATATTATATATGTGCCCTGGTAACATAGGTTTACTATTAGGTAACCCCCTCTATATTATATATGTGCCCTGGTAACATAGGTTTACTATTAGGTAACCCCCTCTATATTATATATGTGCCCTGGTAACATAGGTTTACTATTAGGTAACCCCCTCTATATTATATATGTGCCCTGGTAACATAGGTTTACTATTAGGTAACCCCCTCTATATTATATATGTGCCCTGGTAACATAGGTTTACTATTAGGTAACCCCCTCTATATTATATATGTGCCCTGGTAACATAGGTTTACTATTAGGTAACCCCCTCTATATTATATATGTGCCCTGGTAACATAGGTTTACTATTAGGTAACCCCCTCTATATTATATATGTGCCCTGGTAACATAGGTTTACTATTAGGTAACCCCCTCTATATTATATATGTGCCCTGGTAACATAGGTTTACTATTAGGTAACCCCCTCTATATTATATATGTGCCCTGGTAACTAGGTTTACTATTAGGTAACATAGGTTTACTATTAGGTAACCCCCTCTATAGTATATATGTGCCCTGGTAACATAGGTTTACTATTAGGTAACCCCCTCTATATTATATATGTGCCCTGGTAACATAGGTTTACTATTAGGTAACCCCCTCTATATTATATATGTGCCCTGGTAACATAGGTTTACTATTAGGTAACCCCCTCTATATTATATATGTGCCCTGGTAACATAGGTTTACTATTAGGTAACCCCCTCTATAATATATATGTGCCCTGGTAACATAGGTTTACTATTAGGTAACCCCCTCTATATTATATATGTGCCCTGGTAACATAGGTTTTCATTCTGTATTAGGATCGCACCCGCGCCTGACCCCTTAGATGTGTAAGTACTATATACTTGTTAATAGCATAACATTGTATACGTTTTAGCTATATTAGGACATTTTATTATTTCGTAGTGTTTTTAATACATTTGTGGTCCACGATTTATCTTATATTAGTTTCTTAATAAAGTAATTTAATTTTAAGACCGGTATCCTAGCCTGATGATGGACCAAGATAGTCCGAAATATTGAATATAGCTACCAAGATAAATACGGTCGTTGCCCTTATCCTCCTGTTTCTCTTATATATATATATATATATATATATATATATATATATATACAGTAAAGATATATATGCAGTATATCATATATATATATATATATATATATATATATATACCATATATATATATATATATATATATATATATATATATATATATATATATATATACACAGTAGCCGCGGTTGCAGTGTGCGCGGCCCTATCGTACCACCCGACTTACCTCTCGCGCCACCAAACTTACCATTAAAATGGACAGAAAACGAAAATTAGGCTCAACTTACTTAAACTTAATACTTGATGGGATAACCACGGCTCTTCCTGACCATCTGAAGTCGTTGTGGCATAGAATTGGTGACAGCTTTCGAATATTCCTCATCCAAATTGTCCCAGAGAAGTTGAATGGCAGCCTGGAGCTTTGGGATGCTTGAGGTGTCGTACTTATGGAGACCGCTATTAATCTTTGCCCAAAGATTCTCTATTGGATTCAAGTCAGGAGAATTACCGGGCCAGGGATTAAAATAGGGCACAGCACTGTCTTGTAGCCACTCAGCAACATATTTTTCAGTATGGCAAGGGGTACCGTCTTGCATGAAAATGTTGGCCTTACAATGTATCATACAATCTGGCAGGTAATCACACAAGAGCTCTAGGTAATTGTATCTGTTCATGCGCTGATTTTTTGGTAAAAACACTAACTCCCCTACACCAAAGTACGAAAAAGCCCCCCACACCATCAACGAGTCCGGGTGTTTTACCGTGTGACGAGTGTAGTGAGGATCCAGTTGGTCGCTCCCTTTCCGCCGGTACACATACTTCCTAGTGTTGTCAGTCACCGTAAATGTAGACTCATCTGTCCACAACACTCTTTTCCACTGTTCATCAGTCCATCGCCTATGATTCTTTGCAAATCTCATCCGATTTTTCCTGTGGACCTTTGTTACCCATGGTGTTGGTATGGCGCGACATCGGCGGTACCCCAGCACTTTCTGCAAATAATCCTGTACCATTCTTATGGCCAACCCAGACAACAAATCAGGATTTCGTTCCTTCAGTTCCCTGGCAGTAAGGCTGGGATTAGCTTCCAGCTATCGCTTGAGGAGATGTAGGGTCCTCTCTGACAACTTAGGCTTCTTCCCGGGCCTTTTCTTATGCGTTGCCAGGGGCCCTGGTCCGGTATCTCGTATTTTCTTTGTCCACTTTTGAATTGTTCATAGTGCTATTCCCGTATTTTCACTGATAACGCGGTTATTCTTGCCCTCCCGTAGCAGTGCACCTATTACAGCAATTTGAGAGTCAGATAGGGGTGATTGCTTAGGCATGGGTGGCTGTGGGGCGCCCAAAAGGGTCGAGTCACTGAGGGAAACACGAGTCAAACTCGGACCTATCGCGGACGTACATCCAGCTCTCACAGGGGTCAGACACACACTGAGGGGTCCAGCAGACGTGCGTTGGTCTACCAGTGTCCCACGAGTTGCCAGATGTGTGAAGTTGCCAAATCGCGCAAGATTTAGGAGGGTAGGGAATTCGATAACTATTTCCCGCGGATCAAGTGTGCATGGGCCTATGTGCGCACACTGCAACCACGCGTACTGTATATATATATATATATAATTATATTCGCTTGTCTATATATAGGTGCTTATGTTCTGGGTGTGTTGTCCCGAGTTTGAATCCCGGGAAGATCATATGCTTTCATTAAGTTATTCATGTACATTGGGGTTTGTTGTTGTTGTTGTTGCTGATCCCTAGGCTGTCTGGCCGAGCAGCCCCAAGGTCCCGAGCAAGGCGAAGGCCAAAGCCGAGCGCCCCCACAAAACCCTCCCTGCTTACCACTAATAAAGCCCAGGTGACCGAAGCCACTCTAAGGCGGGGAGCTGAGGAGGGTGCAGAAACGCCCGGAAAACCAAAGACTCACCCAAGCCCCTCAGCAATTATGAAGGAAAAGTTGAGGGGCAAAGGAAAAATGTGACGCTGTGGTTCCCAATCTGTCAACCTTTATAGTTAGCAGTAGGGAGGTCAATCAACGGAAGAGATCTAGAAAATATATAAGTAAAAGGAACAGTCAGAGTAAGCTATGGGTATGGCAGAGATCGCTCAGCTCTCACTCTGATAGACCAGCCCATCACCACAGATTGGATATACATTGGGGTTTGTAATTATTTGTATAGGTTCAGGAACTAATGTCTAGCGAGGCCGGTCCTTAGTGATCTTGGCCTCATTCATTGTTCTTTCCTTTCACTTAAACATTAGGCTATCCATAATACAGTTGGGGTTGAGTACATTATTAGATTGATATCCAGAATTCGAAAATGGATATTAATCGTGATCGTGTACTCAACCTTTAACTGTGTTGGAGGTGTAATGGTTTAGGTTCTTATGTTCTGGGTGTGGTGTCCCGAGTTCGATTTCCGGGAGGATCATATGCTTTCCTTAATTTACTCAAGTGCATTGGGGTTTGTAATAGAGGATTAATGTTAAGAACGGCTGTTCTTAAATTTATATAGGTTCAGGAACTAATGTCTAGTGAGGCCGGTCTATAGTGATATTGGCTTCATTCATTGTTCTTTTCTCTCTCTAAAACATTAGACTATCCATAATACAGTTGGGTCTGAGTACATTATTAGAATTATATCTAGGATTCGTAAATGGATATTAATCGTGATCGTGTACTCAACCTTTAACTATCTTGGTGGTGTAATGGTTTAGGTGCTTATGTTCTGCGTGTGGTGTCCCGAGTTCGAATTCTGGGAGGATCATATGCTTTCATAAATATATTCAAGTACATTGGGGTTTGTAATGAAAGATTAATGTTAAGAACGGGGTGTTCCTTAATTCGTATATAAAGTTAAATTTTATAATTTCTAATTTCTTTCTAATTTCAACATTCTAACAAATTAGCCCGATGTTTGAATTATATATGACATTCAGTGGAGTGTCGCTGGCACATATTTTTTGGAACGACCCTAGGTTTGGGTTCGTTACTACAGCTTCTCCAGCTTGAGTCAAATCCAAGTCTTTTGTCATATATGATATTGACAATCCTGTATGCTTTTGTTTTGATAACTCAAACCTCATATGCTAGGCTGAAGTAACAATATGTTTTGTGGCCTGACCCACCACTGCTATGAATGTTTCCAATACTAACACAAATAAATGTAATGCCAATCAACATGCTGCATTGAAGAGTCCCTTTAAACCAGCGGTGTGTGACATTTCTGACGTATACCAAAACATTGCCACACCCTCCCGTTCAGCCAATTACAAGCCCCCATTGTAGCTTCAAGCAAGTACTGGGCTAGCCACGCTCACACATCCAGCTTTCAAATCGCTCTCGCTCCCTTCACAGACCGTTTCTCTTGGTTGCAATAAGTCTATTACACCAGTGCCATAATTATACTCCTGTAAGCCACTAGAAGACCTTTGCAAAATCTCCCAGGAACATATTACTATAGATATAAGCCAGGAGGAGAGAGAGAGATATTTTCAAGTTAAACGGCTGGATGAAACACTGCCCAGGAGGCTAGCTCGACCAATCCCAGCGCCCCAATTGGTGAGGCGGGCCTATAAAGAGAGGGGGGCGGGACTCCAAACCATGGCCAAACGTCATTCCTGTCATGGAAGCCACTGGGCTCACCTGCCAGCAACCACCTCTCTCTCCCTCACCTGGACAGTGATGGGAATTTGGCCAACCCTGCTCCAGCCTACCATCTCGCTTACTACACTTCAATAAAGTCCACCTCTGGCCCAACACAGTTTTCGTCTGCCGACCAGATGCACCCTAAGTATCCTGGTGCTTGTCGTTACATTGCTAGCTTACACACCTATAGCCAAGCAATTCAAGAGGGACGGCAAGTGGTAGATGGGACAGAAGAATTCCAGAAGAGATATTGGCCGGCCTTGAGGTGGTGAAGTTTGCTACAGAGATACCCAATACTTTTTAAAGGATCCTTATGGGCTCGAAATAGACTTAACTAAAGAGAGAGAAATGCTTGACAAACCTAGTGGTTCCAACCCTTAAAATAGATGTGTTCTTATAGAACAAAATAAAGAGAAATGGATTAGACTCATGATAAAATAAAAGGATGAAGTGTTGAGAGAATATAGCTGTTATTGTTAGAGAAGGCTCCATGCCACTTAGCTACCAATAGTATAGGATCTTCTATGTTAGAAATTAATGAAATCAATAAAGATAAGGGAAAGATTAAAACAGAAATACAAAGACTAGAATGGGAGTCTGATTAAATAATTATCAACTACATGGATAACGGGGTTATGATAGGTATTCAAGAAAGGGGATTAATAATAGTCGCTGATAGGTTAAACCTAGCTTGAGAAATAGTTAGGAAGGACTCTAGTCCATATGATGAAATATACTTTTTTGTTATAAAGGAAACATCGTTATTCGATCAAAGAGATATTGTAAAGAATACATTCCATATAGTAGCATCTAAGAAGGGTAACCCACCCACCCATTAAAAGATATATTGTAATAATGACAAGTAATTAATGAGTTGACTATTGTAATAAAGTATTGTAATCATGACATAAGTAACACTTCGAGTCGACTATTGTGAGATAATATTGTAATTCGGAGGTAAGTAGTTAGCGAGTTAGTAAATATAGGATTGATGATATAAGTATCAATTGAGTTGAATATTGAGTCGGATATTGTAACCCTGATCTACAAGATAATCAAGTGATGAATATTGTATTGGTAATATAGGTATTGTATTGGTAATATAGGTATTGTATTGGTAATATAGGTATTGTATTGGTAATATAGGTATTGTATTGGTAATATAGGTATTGTATTGGTAATATAGGTATTGTATTGGTAATATAGGTATTGTATTGGTAATATAGGTATTGTATTGGTAATATAGGTATTGTATTGGTAATATAGGTATTGTATTGGTAATATAGGTATTGTATTGGTAATATAGGTATTGTATTGGTAATATAGGTATTGTATTGGTAATATAGGTATTGTATTGGTAATATAGGTATTGTATTGGTAATAGGTTTTGTATTGGAAATATAGGTATGGTATTGGTAATATAGGTATTGTATTGGTAATAGTATTGTATTGGTAATATAGGTATTGTATTGGTAATATAGGTATTGTATTGGTAATATAGGTATTGTATTGGTAATATAGGTATTGTATTGGTATATAGGTATTGTATTGGTAATATAGGTATTGTATTGGTAATATAGGTATTGTATTGGTAATATAGGTATTGTATTGGTAATATAGGTATTGTATTGGTAATATAGGTATTGTATTGGTAATATAGGTATTGTATTGGTAATATAGGTATTGTATTGGTAATATAGGTATTGTATTGGTAATATAGGTATTGTATTGGTAATATAGGTATTGTATTGGTAATATAGGTATTGTATTGGTAATATAGGTATTGTATTGGTAATATAGGTATTGTATTGGTAATATAGGTATTGTATTGGTAATATAGGTATTGTATTGGTAATATAAGTATTGTATTGGTAATATAGGTCATTCTGAAATAGTGATTATGGACAATGTTATGAAATATATTATTTGAATTATAATATAAGTGGTATCAGTGTTATTGAGTTAATTATAATATAAGTGGTATCAGTGTTATTGAGTTAATTATAATATAAGTGGTATCAGTGTTATTGAGTTAATTATAATATAAGTGGTATCAGTGTTATTGAGTTAATTATAATATAAGTGGTATCAGTGTTATTGAGTTAATTATAATATAAGTGGTATCAGTGTTATTGAGTTAATTATAATATAAGTGGTATCAGTGTTATTGAGTTAATTATAATATAAGTGGTATCAGTGTTATTGAGTTAATTATAATATAAGTGGTATCAGTGTTATTGAGTTAATTATAATATAAGTGGTATCAGTGTTATTGAGTTAATTATAATATAAGTGGTATCAGTGTTATTGAGTTAATTATAATATAAGTGGTATCAGTGTTATTGAGTTAATTATAATATAAGTGGTATCAGTGTTATTGAGTTAATTATAATATAAGTGGTATCAGTGTTATTGAGTTAATTTATCTGTTAAATAGGAATATATTTTGTATTAATTTCACCACAACACCAAACACCTCCAATTAAATTAACGAAAGCATATATGTGATCCACCAGGATTCGAACCCGGGTTATCACACACGGATTTTTAGACACCTTAACCATTACACCACCAAGACGGTTAAAAGTTTATGCACACGCTTACAACTTATTATCCATTCTCGAATACTGGATATTAGTCTAGTCTTATTCATATTCCCACCGCACTATGGTAGCCTAATGTTTAAGGGGAGGTTTTTCGTTCGTTCCCTAGAATTCCATCAAGCTTAAAATTACACCCCTAGACCCCCTCTCAAGATAAATTTGTACATTTTTCGGCAGAAAAATTTCCCGGCCAAAGGCCGGTTCCTCTTAAATTACAGGCTCGCTGTCGCTCGCCAGGAAAAATCGACACCTAAATGGCACGAAAGGTCTTAAAATTGTCAGAAATGGGGCAAAGGTTCTTAAAATCACCAAACTAATGGGGCGAACGTCTTAGAATATCAAAAGCAATGGGACTAAACATGAGATAGAAATGGATCCAGAAAAAAATCCCTCAAGTGGAAATCTCCCCTTAAGTGAGAGGAAAGGATATTCATGGGGCACAGATAATTTAGAACGGCCTCGCTACGAAATATCCATGA
Organism: Paralithodes platypus; assembly: GCA_032716605.1. Classification (NCBI taxonomy): domain Eukaryota; kingdom Metazoa; phylum Arthropoda; class Malacostraca; order Decapoda; family Lithodidae; genus Paralithodes; species Paralithodes platypus. Next base: position 1,450,386 of record CM064576.1, on the reverse strand, counting down.
ACATACTGATATTCTATTTTGTATTAATTTCACCACAACACCAAACACCTCCAATGAAATTAATGAAAGCATATAATTATGTGATCCACCAGGAATTGAACCCTGGTTTTCACACACAGATTTTTAGACACCTTAACAGTTCCACCACAAAGACGGTTAAAGGTTTATGCACACGCCTACACTTATTATCCATTCTCGAATACTGGATATTAATCTAATCATGTTCATATTGTGCGAAAAACGGAATTTGAAGGTAAATACGGGGAAGAGCAAGGTTATGGTCTTCGAAAGGGGTGAAGTCACAGAGTGTGAGGTGAAGCTGAACGGTCAGGCTATGGAGATCGTCAACTCTTTTAAGTATCTGGGCAGTGTGTTGAGTAAAGATGGGACTATGGATGAAGAGGTGCGGGAGAGGGTACAACAGGGGAAGAGGGTTGTAGGAACGCTAAAAGCAGTAACAAAAAATAGGGTGGTCAGTATGGAAGTGAAGAAGTCCTTGCATGACAGTGTGGTAATCCCGACACTGACTTACGGAAGCGAAGCATGGACGTTGGTTGAGAGACTCAGACCAAGAGTGAGAGCAGTGGAAATGAATTACTTAAGGAGTGCGTGCGGAGTTACATGGAGGGATAGACAGACTAATGAGGAAGTAAGAAGGAGGTGTGGTGTGGAGGTAGATGTGCTGGAAAGTGTGAAAAGGAACAACTTGAGATGGTTCGGCCATATGGAACGTATGGAAAGCGAGAGAATGACTAAGAGGGTGTATGAGAGCGAGGTGGAGGGACAGAGGGGGAGAGGTAGACCGAATATGAGGTGGTAGGATGGAGTGAGGAAGTACATGAACGAAGGTGGTGCTGGTTGGGGGGAGGGGCGTTGACTGACTGGGGACAGAGGTGCATGGGGGCGGTTCGTTCGTGGCCACCACTTCGGGGATCACGGCGTCAGGCAATAGATAGATAGATAGATGTTCATATTCCCACCGCACTATGGTAGCCTAATGTTTAAGTGAGAGGAAAGGATATTCACGAGGCACAGATGATTTAGAACTGCCTCGTTATGAAACATTCTTAAAAAAAGCCAATAGCCAGGTGCCTTCTAAATATTCATCCCATCCAAAGTTATCTTTACCAAATTAATTATTAACCTTCTTGCTTTTTCAAGTATTACATATTTTTATGTGTACGCCGGCTTTCCCACATGCATGACTCAACCGGATTTTCGTTTGAGGAATGCTTGTCGGTGTACTTTCACAACGAATTGGACCGATTTTCTAGTGGTGACCGTTATTTCAAGAATGTCGCCGTGCAATCCGCGACTTGTCTTGCGATATTCCACGAAATTGTCTGCAACATTTGCAATTGGTCGCGGATATCATCTGCAACAACATTGGACAACAATTCAATTTGAATTTTAGGCGGCCATTAGAGGAGGACTGCATGCGATCGTTGGACAATTATTTTTCAAATTGTTGCAGACAAGGATATGTTGGCAATGTCGCGGACAGTGAACGATAGTAATGTGAGACTATAATTTTAATCAGGTAATTAGGTTCCACCCTTGTTTGATGATATATAAAGAGCCTCCTGGAAGCTCACACATCAGTCTCACCTTAAAATTCGTATTAACACGTACTTGTCATGCAGTCTCTGCAATGTCTATGCAGGACAGACATAAGTTGGAATTCATGCGACTGCAGGCTGAATTACCCTAAAGCTCTACCATATCCGCTACAAAGGCATCTGCTGCCAACATAACCACTGCCAATACAACCACTACCAACACAACCACTGCCAACACAACCACTGTCATCACAACTACTGCACAAACTTGTACATCCTTACACACACATACTATGACAAACACACGCTGAAACAAATCACACCCAGTTAAAGCGGTATCCCACTGCGCGAACTTTCGATGGCAAAAGCCCTGGGACTGTTTTTTTTTCTATGTCCTTTAATTCGCGGCGAATAGGGCGTATTCAAAAGCGAATGAAGTTGAACAAGGTGAATTATTTCGATTGCAGTGCGACAGAAGTATGATCACAGTGCGATTGTGGTGACTATTTAAGCGATAATGACGAATGATGTGCGACAATTGATGGCGAATCAGGTCGAATGTGGCGATCGATGATGGCGACAGTAGCGATTGCAGGGCGAATGTTGGACGATGTGATGCGAAACACCGCGGAGGTTGTGCGAATATGGCGAATGCCATGTGTGTGTGTGTGTGTGTGTTTGTGTCTATGAAAAGGCGAAATGTGGAAAAGCTGGACAATCTGTGTGTGTGTGTGTGTTGTAGAGTGTGTGTGCATGTATGCGTGCTGTATTGAGTGTGTGTGTGTGAAAAGGCGAAATGTGGAAAAGCTGGACATTCTGTGTGGGTGCGTGTGTGTGAAGAGGCAAAATGTGGAAAAGCTGGACATTCTGTGTGTGTGTGTGTATCTATGGATCAATGTGTACGAGCCTTATCCCGGAATATCTGAACAATACTTGGGAGAACAACAATGATACACTGACGAATTATTCTGAACAATTAACAGTCCCATAGAGAACATTAACTTTTTTGTTTATATTATCATTCGAAGTTCACAATCTCGTTTACATAACACAACAACAACAACACAACATGGCTTTAGGCCACTGCACTCCACAAACACTCTTCTCACAGACCTTACACAAAGAGCTTTCGATGGCATCAACTCAGCTAGACCACCACACAGATCACTATTAGCCACACTCGACATTAGTAAAGCCTTCGATGCCATCCCCCGCCACAACCTAACAAACAAAATCTACAACACAAACATGCACAACAACACAAAAAGGTGGCTGGCCAACTTCCTAGCAGGCAGATGTGCACACGTATCTTTTGCCGGTCAGTCATCTAAAATCAGAAACTTTCCAAACGGAGTCCCACAAGGATCCGTCCTATCGCCCGCACTCTTCAATCTGTACATGCACGATATAACTACACCCAATACGCCCCAAATAAACTTAGCCTCCTATGTAGATGACATAACACTCACATGCACACACCATGACCCAAAAAGAGCAACAGATCTCCTTCAACCCTATCTCGACACACTACATGGCTGGTGCACTACAAACAGACTTAATCTTGCCCCAGCCAAATCCACCGCAACCCTGCTCACAAGTTGGACAGGAGAACACGAATACATCCCTTAACTCACCATAAACAACACACCCCTAACATATACACACACACCCAAAATCCTAGGAGTAACATATGATACTCATATGACATTCAAACAGCACACCACAAACATTAAAAAGAAACTGACACCCAGACTTAACGCCATCAGGTCACTTGCTCACACAAAATTTGGACACAACAAAGAAACTACCACCACAGTATATAAACAATACATAAGATCAGTGATGGAATACGCAAGCCCAGCCTGGGCTTCTAACCTAGCTGAAACACATCATAAGACCTTACAGACTATTCAAAACAAAGCCCTGAAGATCATTACAGGCTGCACAGCTACTGCACCCACAGATCACCTACATCAAGAAACCAAAATCCTCAAAGTCAAAGACCATCTGGACATGAGAGGCACTCAATTCCTGGCAGCAGCCTCCACGAACCAAGACCACCCACTAAACTACATGGCAACACACCCACAGACACCAAGAAATATCAAAACAACACCCAGCGCACGGTATCACACACAATTATTGTCCTCTCTCCCTCCCTGCCCACCCCGAACCAACTTCCAGAAGCACATCCATACTCATATCTCTCACCGATCCATCCACTCACCCACAGACAACACGCAGCTGCATGCACGACCTCCCGAAATCCATCCTTCCGAATCCTCCCTTCCTCGCAAGGACAGAGTCCACCTGGCCAGGCTGAGATGCGGACACCATCCAGCTCTCCTGAGCTATCAAAAGAGACTGGATGACTCCGTTGTCGACGCCTGCCCGGGATGTAACACAGCACCCCATACCATTAACCACATCATAGAAGACTGCATTTCACACAACCACTTACGCCAACAACACAATCTACACTCAATGGGAGCTCTGTGGGAAAGCCCGATCGTGGCCATGGCCTTTCTCAGGGACTCGGGGCCATACAGCTTAGGGAACAACAACAACAACATAATAAGGTCTATTACAAAAACATATGCCCTCGAATCAAAATGTATATATAATTGTGTGGGTATGTCTGAGTGTCTGTGCATCTATGGAATAGGTGTACTCTCACTCAAGATACAATTATGGAATTATTTTGTTGTTTCCTTGCAATTATAAGACTATTGTATTCAGATTAGGAAGTGTATATGGAGGTCAGAGGGTTAATTGAGATACTCTTTACCCTTCTGGTTACCACAGATCATTCTTAACCCACTGAGCCCCAGCGACGCAGCGTTTGCGTCAGCAATGTATGTAACGCTAAACCCCAGCGACGCAACAGTTGCGTCAATGTTACTCCGGTCCCAATTACTTCGGTCCTATGGCACCTAGAGGGCTCAGATTTGTATGGGAACTGTGTAAGTATCCCACGCACCCATGCCGATGGTTGAAACTCTCAAAGTCCAACCGCGTGTGCGTGAGCGCGCAAAAACATGTTTTTTTGGGGAAATTGCCTTACATTTTTTACTCTTCTAAAATCCGTTTTCGGGGGCTCCGTAGGACCATTTTTTGAGCTTTTTGATCGGTTTTTCGTGGTTTTTCCTTCATTCCTAACCCATTCGCTATTGTTTCTGGAAAAAACACTTTTTTCAAAACCGGCTGGTCCCTGGTGGTACATTTATTAATAACTAGCTGGGGCTCAGTGGGTTAAGCTGGATAAAATCGTCTAAAGGTAGTCAGAATATACTGTCAGAATGCGTCCTAATCTTCAAAGGGTTAAGTAGAAGTAACTATTAAATTAACACTTTCACTATTATGATAGTTTGTTTCCTCTAATTCGAGTTATCATTTGTCGATTTAAGGGAAGATTTCCACTTGAAGGATTTTATTCTAAACCCCTTTCTCCGTCATGTTTAGCACCATTCCTTTTGAAATTTTAAGACGTTTGCCCCATTCGAACGTTCCCTTAAATACAGCTTAGACAGGGCCTTTTGAAATAACTATGCCTCACATACACGCTCGACATAGCCACTCAACAATAACACACACAACACGTGTTTCGGTAATGGTTCCGGTACACTGACTTTTAATTTGAACCATAGTTTGAACTTATAACTCGTGTTATATATGTTTATTATGAAATATTATGAAGAACTAATTAGGTAAGTATACATAACCTACTGTTATTTATATAGTACTTATAATTAAATGATCGTATTTCGTCGATTTTGGTCACTCGGAAAATCAGCTGATGAATCTCGGCGCTCCAAATTCACTTGCATTGAAATTATATTCTTTGTACAAGACCACCTATGGTTTTGGAGGGTTTATTTAAGGCTTAGAAATGTTTCTTTATACGCCGGTATATACGGTATACTCAGTTTCATTTCATGTGACGGTATTGAATCCCTGATTTCTCGATACTTAATGGAAAAATATGAACCCATGTCTCTGCATCATATTAGGTCCAAGGTTATATAATTAGCACCACATTTCACTACAAAATCTGTCATTATAACTGAGAAATCCTGATGGGAACTTTGCATTTTTTACCGTCAGTTGAAAAGAAACAGAGTATAGTGAGACACAACAGTCACCTAAAAACCCACCTATCTCCTTAGTTCGCCACATATCTCATGTCATTCGTATGGCATTGGCAATAATTCGTCGACACATTCGCTGCATTTGCGCTACTGTCGCCCTATTCGCTCAAAAAGCAGCATTGCCAATAATTGGAATTTGCAAATTGGCCAATCAGGGCGAATCAAACGACAATGGTACGAATTGTGCGACTCTGGTGCGAGCCAAGACGAATGCCGTTAGACAAATTCGCCAACATTTTCAGTTCGCCGCCGGATTTTAAACATGCTCAAAATTAACGGCGAATCTGGGTGAATTTGGGCGAACAGGGGAGAAGCTACGACGAATGATGTGCACTTTTCGCAACATTTGGAGAATACTAGAGAGAATATGGGGAACTTTGGAACATAGACAAAAAAACACAGTCGCAGGCCGTTCGCCATCGAAAATTCGTGCAGTGGGATAGCCGCTTTACTATCTACCCCCAAACACACACACTCACACACACACCCACACAGATGTCACTACCACATCCAATACAAGTTACACTATTTAACACACACTTGAACACACATTCTTGTCCTATGTATAAGAAGGAGACAAAAGGCATGTTGCCTGTAACGAGTATCTCTCCAAAACCAAGAGTGACAGAGGCAAATCAAGGGACGATGGGGTCAAAATGCCTGGACACACGATGTTTAAAGCAGTTTAACCCTCTCCGACATATGACGCAATTTTGAGCCTATTGGGGATACTTTAAAGCCTTTGTTACCATCAGGGGTATTTAGAAACCTTTAGTTTAGTTACTTCAACCTCTGCAGTTGTCTTTGAGTTAGCTGTGGGCAGAAAACTAATTTTGGAGAGGTAATTATAAGAGTGAGAGAACTCTCATTTCTTATTGCTAATCTGGCAACCTCTGTATCATATGAGCGTGAAAGGGTTAACTCATAAGCTGCGCAGCTATGGTATTTGAAAGTGCCCGCCATGCGAAGGTATTTGGTACATTCCTTACAAAAATCGTTAATTTACCATATATATAATTGATACTTATCCATATGTGCCTATTTTACTTTTAATATGAACATATGAACATTGGAAAGCAATAAAACAAGTGGTAAGAGCAATTGGTTGCTGAAAATCGTATATTTTAGCCCCACGGTCGTAATCTGACCTTGACCGGCGAGAGAGAAACACCCTCCCTCTCTTGTGTCTGGCATGGTACTGAGAGATTAGGAGACCTCTCAAGCTGGCTTAGAGGGTTGGAGATACACTCCTCCACCTTCCTCCCACCCGTCCTCGCACGAAAATACTTGATAAATATTTGGAATAATAAGGAAAATACTGGATAATTGAGGAGGGGGGAAGAGGGGAAAAAATGGGGGGGCGGGGGGGAGGAGGGGGGGGGGGGGACACATGTGTGGGAATGGTAGCAAATAATGGAGGGGAATTATCTCACCTAATCACAAATTGCTTTGTTTTGAGTACCACTGGGGTGTTCTAAAAGTTTTTTTTTTTAGACCTTGGATCTTAACCCTCAACCGATGGTGAACATCATATGACGGGAGAGAGAATATTGGCCAACCCTACGGTGCCCATCATATGAAGGGTGCCATTTTAAGGACGTTATGAGCTATGAAAGAGAGTCCGCGCATTGGGGGGATGATAGCTGGCCTTAGACCGCTCGCCACCACCTTGGTGCACTGCAACCGTCCTCAATATATCCAGAGCATTAAAAAAAAAAAAATAGAAAACACCTCAGTGGCACTCAAAACAGAGCAATTTGTGATTAGGTGAGATAATTCCCCTCCACTACTTTCTACCACTCCTACATATGTGTCCCCCCCCCCCCTTCCCCTCCTTTTCCCCCCTCCTCAATTATTAGCTATTTGTCCTCATATTCCCCCTTTTATCGGGTAATTTTTGGCAGGAATGTCCCCCTCTCGGTCGGTCTCTTTAAAAGAGTGAGCCAGCAAGAGATCCTTGTAACACAGAGACGTCTACTCAGACTCATTAGTGTCAAGCAAGAGCTTGGAGAGTGAACATATACGCCCCCCTGCTCTTGTCTCATGATACGATCTTGTGACAATAATATGTCTTTTTCACCCCCCACCCCCAAATGCTATTCCCACTTCTCTTATTGTTCTTAAATGTTCATATGTTCATATTAACAGCAAAATAGGCGCATATGGATAAGTAATAATTATATATATGTTATATATTACGATTTTCGTCAGAATAGAACCAAATCCCTTCTCTTGGTGGGAGGGTTTAAGCTACCATAGCTTCGCAGTTTGTGAGTTAAGTAATAGGATTGCAGAGAACTAGTAAGAGGAAGTGAGTTGATGAGACAAAATGCTTTAGACTCTTTTCTTTCGAGAAGTGTGGTATGGATGAAGCCTCCCTGCACATGCGAACAATACTCAATACAGGGGCGCACTGTGCCCCGATACAGAGCACATAATCTCCCTTCAATCTCCTCCAAGAACCGCAACAATCAACCACCACCAACCAGAACAAACTATTACAACCAACACAACCACTACCAAACTACCACAATTACCATCAAGCTACCCAGCCACCACAACCACCAAACTACCGCAAACACCACAACCACCAAACTACCACAATTACCACCACCGAACTACCACCACCACCACACACCTCACCAGCATCATCCCCAACAAAATTCAATAACCATCACAGACACACCTACAACCACAACCACACACACTCCCACCAACTACCAACCACCTACACATAAAACAACCATAGCTAACACAACCACAACCACCTACACATAAAACAACCATAGCTAACACAACCACAACCACCTACACATAACAACCATAGCTAACACAACCACACACCTACACATAAACAACCATAGCTAACACAACCACAACCACTACAATTAAAACAACCATAGCTAACACAACCACAACCACCTACACATAAAACAACCATAGCTAACACAACCACAACCACCTACACATAAAACAACCATAGCTAACACAACCACAACCACCTACACATAAAACAACCATAGCTAACACAACCACAACCACCTACACATAAAACAACCATAGCTAACACAACCACAACCACCTACACATAAAACAACCATAGCTAACACAACCACAACCACCTACACATAAAACAACCATAGCTAACACAACCACAACCACCTACACATAAAACAACCATAGCTAACACAACCACAACCACCTACACATAAAACAACCATAGCTAACACAACCACAACCACCTACAATTAAAACAACCATAGCTAACACAACCACAACCACCTACACATAAAACAACCATAGCTAACACAACCACAACCACCTACACATAAAACAACCATAGCTAACACAACCACAACCACCTACACATAAAACAACCATAGCTAACACAACCACAACCACCTACACATAAAACAACCATAGCTAACACAACCACAACCACCTACACATAAAACAACCATAGCTAACACAACCACAACCACCTACACATAAAACAACCATAGCTAACACAACCACAACCACGTCCATGCACCACCGCGACCATGCACCACCACAATCACCACCACCATACACCACAACCACGATTACTACTACCACAACCACAACAACCACCACCATCACAGCCACTAATCATAAAGGAAATACAAAAACGATTCTCACGGAAATCAGGCCTTGGTGGCGACCATGTCGAGTTGTGTTGCGGACATCTGCGAGAGTGTCCGCGAAATTCCTTCACGTCGACAACACCGTCGTGTCGAGCATACCATGCTTTTTCCATGGTCAAGTATACTTTTGGCAACACATATACAACCGGTTTTGTCATGTCGCGAAATGATCTTGAGACTATTCGTGTGTGTCCGCAAATAGTCGGAAATAGTCATAACGACTATTTTCATGCAACACCGTCACAGACACATAAGATTCAACAAGACAGGTTGCAGACGTACCGTGGACACATTGCCGACATTGCCAAACATTCTTGCACATAACCAACAATCTTGTATTTTTTTTAACTTTCCAAAATTCAGCACGACTCTCACGACCCAATTCAAGACTGCAGAAATCCATCACAGACATCATACGATCATGCAAGAATTTTACACAACATGACAAGACAATGGACAAATAGGGGCTATCGGTTTGGGTCGCAGATCAAAATCATGCAGAATTCAAGGTACATCAGTCATAATATCTGGACACACAGAGCTTGAAACAGTTTAATCTTAATTAAATAGTTTCTCTCACAACATCAATCACCTCTAAATGAAATTAATAGAAGCATCTGATCCCCACCAGATTCGAACCTGTGAGGAGGGAAAGACAGATTGATGGAGAAAGTCCCAGAGCTTACTTGTCGAGTAGAAGAAAGACTGGGGAAATCGGTTCTCTCGGGTTAGAGAGTTGAACAATACAATATTCCTTCTATGTTCTTTACTTATATGGATTTGTTTTATTTGTCGTTAACCCATCCAGTACCAGCGACGGGTGACGGGTGATGTCCGTCGGTAAAAAAGTTACACGTCAGTACCAATGACGGCTTTGATCCATCAGTAATATTCGATCTTTATTCTGCTAATATCTAGCAGGAGCTGCTAACATGAATTGGAGGTACTGCTGTGAGGATTTGGCAACACTTCATGGTCCCTCTCAGCTACTCCAAGTCACCCACCAACTTTGGTACTGAGAGGGTGTTGTTTCGTCACTTTTGGCTACAAGTCTGGTACTAGAGGGTACTTTTAATCTACAATGCAATGGTACAGTAAGGGTTAAGTATACTTGTTTTTATTAGGTCATTTAATATCAATGGCCAGCTAGGGGTTGAATCAAGAATAATCCTGATCCGCCTATACATGTTGGTGAAGGAGGGAATAACGGCAACGCTGGCAGCTAGTGCAGGTCAACTGATCAATAACATTGATAACAAATCTAACAAAATAACACATATAAACTTTTTGAGGAAAATTAAAAATACAATGTGAAATGAATGAGAGGCCAGCAAGTTAAGAATAGCAAAGAAATATATTAGAAATTGAGTATATACCTAAACCGACTTAATTTAGACAGCAGCTCTTGCTAATTAAATACACTCTGTATTGAAGATGTGAGTGTAAAGTTTTCACTAAATTTTGAAAATATATTGAGCGATGTAGGGATCGACCAAGTTGCATTTTTTAGATCTATCTATCTATCTATTGCCTGACGCCGTGATCCCCGAAGGAGTGGCCACGAACGAACCGCCCCCATGCACCTCTGTCCCCAGTCAGCCGACGCCCCTCCCCCCAACCAGCACCGCCTTCGTTCATGTACTTCCTCACTCCATCCTTCCACCTCTCATTCGGTCTACCTCTCCCTCTCTGTCCCTCCACCTCGCTCTCGTACACCCTCTTAGTCATTCTCTCGCTTTCCATACGTTCCATATGGCCGAACCATTTCAAGTTGTTCTTTTTCACACTTTCCAGCACATCTACCTCCACACCACACCTCCTTCTTACTTCCTCATTAGTCTGTCTATCCCTCCATGTAACTCCGCGCACGCACTCCTTAAGTAATTCATTTCCACTGCTCTCACTCTTGGTCTGAGTCTCTCAACCAATGTCCATGCTTCGCTTCCGTAAGTCAGTGTCGGGATTACCACACTGTCATGCAAGGACTTCTTCCCTTCCATACTGACCACCCTATTTCTTGTTACTGCTTTTAGCGTTCCTACAACCCTCTTCCCCTGTTGTACCCTCTCCCGCACTTCTTCATCCATAGTCCCATCTTTACTCAACACACTGCCCAGATACTTAAAAGAGTTGACAATCTCCATAGCCTGACCGTTCAGCTTCACCTCACACTCTGTGAGATTTGAAACGTAATAACCATGCATACTGCAGTAGCTTGTGACAAAACATTAATGCTGTTACACTTCTGACCCCATAATTGCAGCTTAAAGTTCAAGTGGACACTTCTTTATGGCAAAGAAATCAGGATTGAAACAAATGCAAAGTTACTTTATTTATCAGCACATCCTAGTAAACAAGCTTCCCGCTTTATACTATTTAATAAATGTTTCATGGCATGTCGTGGAAGCAAGTTTTTATCTACTCTATTTGCTCTGGCTTGTAATTAATCATCCTTTTACTTCTTTGTTAATTTTTAGTTGAATAAATTTCAATATTGAGGAAGGGAATTCTGAATCTGTTCTCTTTCATCTGTCCAAATTGCGCAAGAATTCATAATGAGAACGACTAAATTCCATTCTGATGCAGAATGGAGTCTTCATTTCACGTGGGAATGGCATTACTCATTTTTCTTTCATTCTATTTTGCAGCTGCAGTGATTGCTCTCACACGAAGATGAGAATGAAAAATTTAAAATTTTGTGTATTATTTAATTTGCAAAGAACGAAAACATAATTATTACCTAGTTGCTTCATGAGACAGAAACTACCCTTAAGCTACGAGGCCAATGTATACTCTAAGATTGTATAATACAAAATACCTCAGTATAATTATCATCCCTCATTTAATTAATAACAAAACTATTTCATAATGGATGAATCACAAAACAGCATAAAGATGTTTTAGAATTGTTCATGTGATTAATAATCATAACCATTTCACTGATGGTTGAGGGACAAGTTATGTAGCTCTTGTCTTTGGATGGATAGTCCCATATGTTCCAGAATATTAATTTGATTAAGATATTAGTAGAGTGTCTGGAGCTTTGAGTATTTTCTCTTCATATCACTTCATTTCAATTCAATGAAGTCATTTCATGGGAAGTATATTGTGAGGTTGTTCGGTAGAAAGAAATTAAGATAGAACATAGACTACAGTAGATCTGGACCGGACACGAAAATGGAACTTTGCAGTAAGGGACCCAAATTCGGAGAACGAACCCCCAAGTTCGAACCTCGAAACCGCGAAAATATCACATTTTCGCGGTTTCGAGGTTCGAACTTGAGGGTTCGTTCTCCGATTTTGGGTCCATTACTGCAAAGTTCCATTTTCGTGTCCAGTCCAGATCTACTGTAGTCTATGGATAGAATAATATGATTGAACAGCATTACTAGAACAAATAGATTGTAAATCATATACAAGAAAAAGAACTTCTGAACTCTACAATTGCTTCACAGAACAAGAACTTCTGAGCTCTACAATTGCTTCACAGAACAAGAACTTCTGAGCTCTACAATTGCTTCACAGAACAAGAACTTCTGAGCTCTACAATTGCTTCACAGAACAAGAACTTCTGAGCTCTACAATTGCTTCACAGAACAAGAACTTCTGAGCTCTACAATTGCTTCACAGAACAAGAACTTCTGAGCTCTACAATTGCTTCACAGAACAAGAACTTCTGAGCTCTACAATTGCTTCACAGAACAAGAACTTCTGAGCTCTACAATTGCTTCACAGAACAAGAACTTCTGAGCTCTACAATTGCTTCACAGAACAAGAACTTCTGAGCTCTACAATTGCTTCACAGAACAAGAACTTCTGAGCTCTACAATTGCTTCACAGAACAAGAACTTCTGAGCTCTACAATTGCTTCACAGAACAAGAACTTCTGAGCTCTACAATTGCTTCACAGAACAAGAACTTCTGAGCTCTACAATTGCTTCACAGAAATCAGAAGCCATGCTAAAACAGTGATTAAACTTGCCAAGTCGAGCTTTGTCCACGATCAAGCTAATATATAATTAAACGATCCCAAAGACTAAAGATTTTGGTCAACTCTCAAATCTTTTAACTGAAATTTTAACAAGTATTTATCCATACCACTACTAAAATCTTCTGATGAAAATTTAGTAAGTAATCATCTTGGGAAAGCTAATCTTGCCACTTCGTGAAGCAAAAACTTCAACCTTAGAAGATAAGGACAAATATACTCCTGTTCTTGACTTAGCAACCCAAGAAATACCGCTTTTCAAGATTTACACTAGCCATGTTAAATCAGTTACGACCTCTCAGTTGATAGAGCTCTAGGTCCGGACGAAATCCACCCCATAGTTTAATAAAAGTGTTCTTCTGAAATTCCTCCTATACTGGTTAAACCTGTCCCGGCTGTCCGTATGTGCATCCATTCCTCATCTGTTTTTGGTCCTTGGAAGGAGACTAACACCCAGCTAATTATACAGAAGGAAAACTTTTCCGTTTCATATAACTTCAAACATATTGCAATCACATCTGCTTCTAGCAGTAAATGCTAAGTTTATCTAAGAAATCATATTACAAACATGTAGAGGTCAACATTTAAATTAATGATATGGATTCCGATAAAAACGCTGCACTGTAAACATGCTTGCCGTGGACGCACATATATTTCACCAAACGATTAATCTTAACCCCTTCATTACCGGTACCGTCCCTTTAACTTTATTCTGCCTACAATTAGAAGTTTATATTCAGTTTAAAAAGGGCCTCCAGCAACTAACAGGCATCCAACTATCTCACTTAACCCTTTTTACTACCACAGATCCTTTTTAAACTGCGCAAAAACATCTCAATTTAGGTAGAATATAATAAAGAAACGTCGGTACAGAAGGGGTTAATGGAGAAATTCATGCTATAGCTCTTGACATATCATAAGATTTCGTGCCATATGGCCTTTGTCGCCTGGTGCGTTACCTTCATTATTGTAATGTAATATCATAAGCTTTTGATATAGTATGGCACTGCCCCCCAATATCCAAGATTCCTAATTATGCTCTAACGTCACTAGTTTCATAAATTTCATCATACCTCTACGTACTATAGGAAGATTCTTCTACTTATTTTTTCTGTTTAACCCAGTATATACGACAAGGGCTCATCAGCCACCATTGCTGCATGCGGTACCTTGGCTATTTTGGTGACTGTACCAGATCGCAACCAAAACCTCATCAACGTCTAGGATATGTGTGCGCGCATCCACCCATATACTGTATATATTTGTACCAAAAATGTGTGTGTGTAAGGGGTAGGGGGGGGGGGGGGGGGGAAGGGGTCCTTAGTTGAATAATATGGTGCAAATGGAAACGCACAGCCAGGAGTGAGAGTTTATTGCTTTGGCGGTCTGGGGTAGGATTAAGGGGAGGGAAGTGGGTGTGTAATAACAAACATTGCTATACTGTATATAGTGCCTTTTGAGCATTTTTATGCTTTCTAATGTACATGTGCATATGTAGCCGATCCATCTGAATATTACAAAGCAATAAATAAACCGCAGATACGATAAATAGAGAAAAATTATGATGAGTTGGAGGAAAGATAGAGGGAAGGTGCAACATTACAGGCACCAGAGGGTGGGAAGGTCATGGGATTGTCACCCTTATAGCCATAACACCCATCGTCGTCATCATGGCCAGATACGAGGCGGAGGAGGAGAGAGGGAGGAAGAGAGATAAGAAAGATTGCTCTGTATTGCGTGTTTTGATCACTTTCATGCTTGTATTTATGCATGCAAATGTAACCGCAGACCTATGTGAAGAGTGTTCACCAATATACTGTAAATACCATAGATAGTAAATATGAACAATAAATAGGATAGATATTGGTGAGCAGAGAGGATATACAGAGGGAAAGAAGGAGAGGGTGTCACATTATACCACCCGCGGGCAACAGGAATCTTGGTATTTTTTACATTATCGACCTAATTAAATTGTTTTACAATTGAAGTTCAATAGAATTGTTTTTACAGAGATGCAGTACATGTCATTTTGTATGCAGTAGATGAAAATTACATCAATATATGTAAATATATTGTTGTAATATTCTAATTAATTAATTATACTTCAACACCAAACACCTCCCAACGAAATATATGAAAGCATGTGATCATCCAAATCTACTGACCCGCTTCTAGCTGTCAACATAGTGTAAGCGGCTGAGGCCTAGTGGATAAGGTGATGGACAAAGGAAGATGAGCTGAGGTGAGGGTCGTGGGTTCCAAGGCGGGTTATGGGGAAGTTGTTGGACTGTTCATAAAATGTGTATAATTGTTTTTTTTACAAATTCATGTCCTTTTTATTCATAAATTATCAAATATTCTATGAAATTTCATATTCTACGAATAAAAGGACATAGTTTGTATTTCATAAATATATTGTGTATTTTAATTTGTATTTGTTTTCATTATTATAAGTAAGACATACATATGAATTATATGACAACTTTGGTGAATACATACAGACACATAATATCATAAGGATGAAGGTACAAACATATAAGTTTGCTGTGCTTACAAAAACAAATTAATATATAGAGTATATACAGTATACATACTATATATATATATAATATATATATGTATATATACATATATATATATATATATATATATATATATATATATATATATATACTGTATATACTGTATTATATTTATATATATGTATATATATATATATATATATATACTGTATATATATATATATACAGTATATATATATATATATATATATATATATATATATATATATACATATATATATACCGGTATATATATATATACAGTATATATATATATACATAACATAGAATACGTTACTAATATATCACATCACATGATTTCATTAATTTCATTCGGGGGTGTTATTGGTGTTAAGAACGATGTTAAAAATATTATCTATAGGTTCAAGAATATTTGGTAGCGAGATCGTTCCTATGTGATCAGTAACCCAGAAAATGTTCTTTCCTCTCGCTTAACCCTTCCCGCCCGGGTAGCATTATACAAGGACACCGCGGAAGATGGGCAGGAACCCGGGTGTCCTTATATAAAGTCTGTAAGCTTGAAAGCCTATTCAGCTTGTTTTAAAAGCCACGCGTCCGACGTATGTAAACAAAGCCTGTCGGAGGCGATGCACGCACCTCTGGCAGCAAGCAGACGTCGAAGCTGTGTTGTTGTGTGTCTGCAAAGACAGATTCAGTCTTGAAAAGTGTGTCACATTGCTAAAATCGCGGCAAAATGCACTCCACGGAAATCGTCATCACAACTGAACCAGTTGACTTAGAGAACTCTACTCAACGCCAGTCTACAGATTGGAAACCACAGTACGTTTAGACATGCATGGGAATTTTCTAGCAGTTAAAATAACATAGATTCGGTAGCCTAGGCGTTGACGTTTTTCGGCCATATCGCCCGGATCTCAACAATGTCCTTAGGAAGGCGAGCCCGGGTGGGAAGGGTTAAGCATTAGGCTATTCAGTGTGCAGTTGGGTACAGCACATGATTAGATTAATATCCAATATTTGATAAATGAATATCAATCGTGGTCATGTGCTGTATTTATCACTGTCTTGATGATGTAATGGTTAGAGCGTGTAAGTTCTGTATGTGATATCCTCTGTTCAAATCCTGGGAGAAACACATGGTTTCATTAATTTCATTTGGTGTGTTATTGGTTTTAACCCATGAACTACCAGAATATGTGCAAATTAAAAGGTCAAATTGAGGGAGGAAGGGGGGGGGGGGGGGTATAAACGGAGGGAGGAGTGGAGGATGTGGTATGGAGAGATGCCACTACTTTTGAGACATTTCCCAGCACTAGCACGGTATTTGAAGGGTTGTTTTTACACTCGCTTGAATACCGTGCTTACGGAAGGAACGTCACAATCACTGGGTTAAGAACGATGCCAAAAATAATGTCAATATGCTCAAGAATATTTCGTAATATGGTCGGTCCAATGTGACCATTGCACCATAAAATGTTCTTTCCTCTCGCTTAAGGGGACCGGCCGGTTTTTAGGCTTAAAAAGTTCGAAATCCTGAAAATACCATTAAGTATTAAAATGTGTTTACTCAACATCTCTTCATAAGCCAGTGAAATGTTATTAGTGAAAACCCATTGAATTTTTTGTTTTGTTTTTATGTTTTCCAAACTTTTCCGGTATTTCTAAAAACGTTATATAGCGAACTTTGAAATTGACAGGCTCAGTAACTACTAGTCGTACGAGGGTTGTACATATATAAATGGAAAGAGCGTAAAATACTCTACAACCTCCCAACAGCTGTTTCTTCTACTCTGCCATATTCCTGCGTAAAATATTGTAAACCAAAAATACAAGTTAAAAATGTTCACCCAATTACCTTAGATTTTCACATTTATTTCTTAACACCTGTTTTGTCGCACTTTGGGATATAATAATAAATGTATTATTGGGCCTCTAGGAATGTTTTATATACCATTGGAAAATGCGTGAAATGCTCTATAAAGCTATTGACTCCTTTTTTTGCATTTGAGACACAGCCCAATGGCATAGGTAGCTAACCACCGAGTACAAAATCATTACCTAATCTCCGAGTCACCTAATTCCGCAATTAGATAAATAAATAAAATAATAGAGTTGTAAAACCACCTGTCCTGAGTTGTCTGATCCCTCTGAAAACATTATACAGTGCTTGGGTTTCGAACTATTCGACTTCAGAATTTATGTTTAATTTTCGAGCTAATTTCTACCCTAATTCAGGAACTAATTGACCTAGAATAAAAAACAAAAACAAAAAAATCATTGTTACATCATCCTCTATACGTGTGCGAAATCTCATTGAAATCGGACGAAGTTCAGTGTCACCCCCTATTAAAAAGAAGCCGGTCTAGGCTATTCATAGTGCAGTTGGATGCAGTACATGATTAGATTAAATCCAGTTTTCAATAAATGGGTATCAATCGTGGTCATGTGCTGTACTTACAATTGTCTTGATGGTGCAATGGTTAGAGTGTCTAAGTTCTGTATGTGATATCCTGGGTTCGAATTGTGGGAGAATCACATGCTTTCATTAATTTAATTTGGTGTTGGGACTATAGCAACAAATAGAATTTAAAATATAAATAATAGGGAACATAAACAATGCTGGAAAATTACCTTCTTATTTGATGTTACTTTCATAGTCTATAAGCTCTTAATACATAGTATAGGCCCAGTGATTATACTATATAAAAGTCTTAGCTGTTTGGTAGAATAGAGAGATTAGCGAAGGCCGGATGGCTGTGATTATTGCAGATAAACTAGGTCGTTGGACTGGCAGACGTGATTCCCGTGTGGAGAATTGTGAGAGAATGAGTCATATTTGTTTACATCCGGGAACATAACTTGGTTATAAATTATCAATTTCTTAATCATAGCTTGGTATTGATATACGTTGACCAGATATATTATAATTAACCAATTCAGAGTTTATTGTTTAAACATTGAATTAATTAAATGTATCAACATATTAATTGACAAGAGCATCTGCTATATATTGCCTTTTTGTTAGTACAGTATCCTAATTTGTATTCAAATATCCTACTATATTATGATATAATTATTCATACACAAATTTATATTATACATGGTATATGTGAAAGATGCAAATGGAGAATTACTAGTGGAACCAGTTGAAATGAGGAAAAGATATGCCGAATATTTTGAATCTTTGTTAAATGCAAGAGATGGAAGAGAAGCAGTGATTGAAGCAGTGGTGGATGGAGAGAGGTTACCCAGGCCACCCAGGTGGCAGGGAATGAATGAAAGGATTGAGGAAAATGAGGTGAAAGAAGCAGTGAAACAAATGAGAGCGGGAAAAGCAGAAGGTTTGGATGGTATTGCTGTGGAGTGTATAAAGAAGGGTGGAGATGTGATAATAGATTGGTTGGTGAGACTTTTCAATGTGTGCTTTGCTGTGTCAATGGTACCAATAGACTGGAAGAGTGCATGTATTATGCCGTTGTACACAGGGAAGGGAGATCGGCAGGAGTGTTCAAGTTATAGAGGTATTAGTTTATTGTCAGTGGTTGGAAAGCTGTATGGCAGGGTGTTGATAGAGAGGATAATAAAGTGTACGGAAGTTGCAATAGGAGAAGAACAGTGCGGTTTTAGGAGGGGAAGAGGGTGCGTGGATTCAGATGTTTGCAGTAAGACAGTTATGCGAGAAGTATTTAGAGAAGCATAAGGAGATATTTTGGGCTTTTATGGATTTGGAAAAAGCCTATGATCGTGTGGATCGCTAAGCAATGTGGAAGGTGTTAAGGAATTATGAAATTGGAGGAAATTTGTTAGAAGCAGTTAAGAGTTTTCATGAAGGGAGCAGAGCATGTGTGAGAGTAGGAAATGGTGAGTTGAGTGAATGGTTTGAGGTAAAGGTAGGTTTGCGACAGGGTTGTGTATTGTAACCATGGCTGTTTAATATGTTTATGGATGGTGGAATGGTGAGGAGGGTGGAGAGGTTGCAGGAGGAGGAAGTCAGGGAGGAGTACAGGAGAGCAGTGGAAAGACGACTAGGTGGGTTCGACCTGGAAGTTATGGAGGAAGTGGAGGAGATGAGCAAGGTGTTTAAGGATGAGATCTGTGCAGCATGTGAGGAGGTGTGTGGAGTGAGGAGAAGAGGGAGGGGAGTGAAAGGTACATCATGGTGGACAGAAGAGGTAAGAATAGCTGTGGAAGAAAAGAAGAAAGCATATAGAGTGTGGTTGGGTAGTAGAGGGAATGAAGATTCCGAGAGACAGAAACGAGCGAGGTACGTGGAGAGTAAGAGGGTGGTGAAGAGAGTAGTGAAGGAAAGTAAGAGAAGAGTAGATGAGGAATTTGGAAGGAATCTGAGTGTAAAATGGAGGGAGAGTAAGAAACTGTTCTGGAAAGAAGTCAAGAAAGTTAGGGAAGGTAGCAAGGGAAACAGTAAGGGTGTGAAAGATAAGAATGGGATAATGCTAGCCGAGAAGCAAGAGAGAGTCGAAAGATGGAGGGAGTACTTCAGTGAGTTGCTAAATGAAAGGAATGAAGAGCCAGCAAACATAGCTGGATATGGTATGGGAGGGAGAAGAAGAGAAGTAGTGGAGGAAGAGGTGGGGATCAGGAGGTCAGAAGTGTGGGAAGCCATGAAAAGAGTGAAGTTGGGGAAAGCACCAGGAACAGATGGAGTGTGTGGGGAAATGTTGAGGTATGGTGGTGAGATAGTGATAGAATGGGTATGGAAAATGTGCAAACTAGCATGGGAGAAGGGGAGTGCACCCGATGACTGGAAGACTGGCATAATAGTCCCCCTATATAAGGGCAAAGGGGAAAGAGGAGTGTGTGGTAACCACCGAGGAATATGTCTTCTAAGCGTAGTAGGGAAGGTATACAGTAGGGTGTTGATTGAGAGAGTGAGAGTGAGAACGGAGAAATGGATAGGCGACGAGCAGGGAGGTTTTAGGAAGGGAAGAGGATGTGTAGATCAGATTTTTACCCTGAATTGTGTTGTGGAGAAGTATCTGGAGAAGAAACAAAAGGTGTATGTTGCCTTTATGGACTTGGAGAAGGCCTATGACAGAGTGGATAGAGAAGGTTTGTGGAAAGTACTTAGAATATACGGAGTAGAGGGCAAGTTGCTGAAAGCAGTGAAGAGCATGTATGAGGGTGCAAAGGCGGCAGTACGTGTGGAGAGTGAGCAGAGCGAGTTCTTTGACCTGAATGTTGGTTTGAAACAGGGGTGTGTGATGTCCCCGTGGTTGTTTACTGTATATATGGATGGAGTTATGAAAGAAATACTATCAAGAGCAGTGGATGTTGGTGTATCGCTGAAAAGGGAGGGAATTGAGTGGAAGCTACCTATACTGCTGTTTGCGGATGATACAGTTCTGATGAGTGATAATGAATGGGAGTTGCAGGGTCTGGTAAATGAGTTTGGAACAGTGTGCGAAAAACGGAATTTGAAGGTAAATACGGGGAAGAGCAAGGTTATGGTCTTCGAAAGGGGTGAAGTCACAGAGTGTGAGGTGAAGCTGAACGGTCAGGCTATGGAGATCGTCAACTCTTTTAAGTATCTGGGCAGTGTGTTGAGTAAAGATGGGACTATGGATGAAGAGGTGCGGGAGAGGGTACAACAGGGGAAGAGGGTTGTAGGAACGCTAAAAGCAGTAACAAGAAATAGGGTGGTCAGTATGGAAGTGAAGAAGTCCTTGCATGACAGTGTGGTAATCCCGACACTGACTTACGGAAGCGAAGCATGGACGTTGGTTGAGAGACTCAGACCAAGAGTGAGAGCAGTGGAAATGAATTACTTAAGGAGTGCGTGCGGAGTTACATGGAGGGATAGACAGACTAATGAGGAAGTAAGAAGGAGGTGTGGTGTGGAGGTAGATGTGCTGGAAAGTGTGAAAAGGAACAACTTGAGATGGTTCGGCCATATGGAACGTATGGAAAGCGAGAGAGAATGACTAAGAGGGTGTACGAGAGCGAGGTGGAGGGACAGAGGGGGAGAGGTAGACCGAATATGAGGTGGAAGGATGGAGTGAGGAACTACATGAACGAAGGCGGTGCTGGTTGGGGGGAGGGGCGTCGACTGACTGGGGACAGAGGTGCATGGGGGCGGTTCGTTCGTGGCCACCCCTTCGGGGATCACGGCGTCAGGCAATAGATAGATAGATAGATAGATGGTGTGGTGAGGGAGGTGAAAATGAGAACTATGGGAAGAGGATTGGGTTTAGTAGGAAAGAATGGTAGAGATTGGGAGTTGAATCAGTTGCTGTTCGCTGATGACACAGCATTGGTGGCGGATTCTGAGGAGAAACTGCAGCGGGTAGTCAAAGAGTTTGGTGTGGTTTGTGGAAGGAGGAAGCTGAAGGTGAACGTCAATAAAAGTAAAGTAATGGTGTGTAATAGGGGAGATCATGGGGTGAATCTAGATGTGAGGCAGGTTGGGGAAATAATGGAACAAGTAGAGTGTTTTAAATATCTAGGAGGAACGATAAGCAGGAGTGGAGGTATGGAAATGGAGGTAAAACAGAGAGTGTGTGATGGAAGGAAGGTTTTCGGAGCAATGGGAAGTATGTGGAAGACGAGAAGTCTTGGATTGAAAGTAAAAAGTGCACTGTATCAAGGAATTGTTGTGCCAACAGTGATGTATGGGGCTGAGACATGGGCTCTGAAGAAAAAGGAGAAAAGAAAGCTGGATGTGATGGAGATGAGCTGCTTGAGAAGTATGTGTGGAGTTACTCGTAGAGACGGATTGAGGAATGAAGAAATACGTAGGAGAGTGGGGCAGCAGGAATATTTGTCAGCCAGAGTGGACAGAAGGGTGCTGAGCTGGTATGGTCATGTTGAACGAATGGGAGATGAAAGGCTTACAAAGAGAATATGTGATTCAGATACAAGGGGAGATAGAAGGGCAGGAAGACCCCCATTGAGATGGAGAGACTGTGTAAGAAAAGCTTTGGATGATAGAGGAATGACTATAGATCAGGCAGGGGAAGTGGTGGTGGACAGGAGTGAATGGAGAATGGTTGTGAATAGTTGAGTGAATATTATTAAATTTTATTATACTTGGTCATTTGGGGGAAGGGGTCGGGCGCAAGTTGGACTAGATAATAGTCCATCAGGCGCCTGGCCCGGGGAGACGATTAATATGAAGGGTGCACCGCCTGGAAGTGTGGTGGGAGGGCTTGTGGCTTTGGCTCCGCTGCATGTCTGCCTGCCGAGATCGGAACCTCTCAAGGTGGTCGGGGGCCGGGGGAGTGCTGAAGCGACCTTGCTGACCCTGGTCTCTGGGTCTTCTCCTGGGTGACCTAGATGTGTGTGAATTTGTGTTTTTATCTGTGTTTGTTCGTTGTTTTATTGTTTTTTTGTGTTTTCCCTGTTCTTGCTCTGTCTTGAGTCGGCCACCCCCAAGAAAAAAAGGAAAACAAAATAATAAAATAGAATGAAATAGAAAATACAAATAAAAATTGGAAAAATGGGGATTGGACATGAGCATATACAGTAGATAGATAGCATATAGATAGATATGTATATATTATGTATAAAATGGAAGGTTACACAACATAAAATGTATAATATCAAGCAACCTGATGTAACAGAAAACATATATTTTTGAGGGTAATTAAACTGTAGTAATTGGATGCTTAATGGGGCATTAAGCATCCAATTATTACAGTTTAATTACCCTCAAAAATATATGTTTTCTGTTACATCAGGTTGCTTGATATTATACATTTTATGTTGTGCCCACTTATGCGACTTCATACGATTTACGTCGCCGAGGACGTAGTCTTGTCAATTCGCAACGAGTGTGTGCGACGTCTATGATTTTGACCGTTACAAACAGATAACAAATTATACTCGGCGAAGATGTCGCCGATGAATGCGACGCAATCGCCGCCTTGTGCGACATTTATCGGCGAAGTGAGTGATATTTCGCCGATGATCTCTGCGAGGAATGTCACATTTTCAAAAATATCTTGCGATATCATGCGATGGTGAAAGAAAACTCGCCGAATGTTCTGCGACGTCTTCGGCGATGACACGAAAGTCTTAACATTGACAACGAAATGGGGTGAAATGTTTTAAAATCGCCAAACTAATGGGCCGAACGTCATAAAATATGAAAACTAATGGGGTTAACCATGAGGAAGGAAGGGGACCAGAAAAACGACCCATCTCCCCTTAATTCGGAGATTGGCAATGCTTCGCCGGAGACATTTTGCTATCAAATAATGTACAAATTAAGCTTGCTCTCAAAACAAAAAATATATATGTTGGCTCGCTACCGCTCACCAGGAAAATATTAAAACCTGGATGGGGGTAAACATCTTAGAACAGTAGGCTGAGCGGGGCCGAACGGATACAAGGCAAAGAGAGAGGGAGAGAAAGAGTACCTACTGCGATGAAAATCGTATGAAATCGCATAAGTGGGAAAGGGGCATAACCCAGGAAAGGCACCGAGACTCTTAAGAAGTTTTACTGGGAAAAGGCGCCGGGACTCTTAAGAGGTTAGGCATAAAAAATGCCTTTCAAAACACCCCACTGGCACTCAAAACAAAGCAATATGTGATTAAGTAAGATAATTTCCCTCCATACCTCCTATCACCCCTCCTTATGTTTCCAAACCTTACCCCTTCCCCTCCCTTTCTCCCCCCCCCCTCAATTATCACCTATATTTCCTCTTATTCCCACATTTATCGGGTAATTTTCGGCCCAAATCTCCCACCCGCGGTCTCAGGGTCACAGGGGAGGCAGTTAGAGATCCAAGCAACAGAGAGACTTCACTTAAAAGACGTCAGTGTCGATTGGGAAGTAAGAGAGAGAGGGTATACATCGTACCGGCTTTCCCCTCCTGATACGATCTGTCGGCAATAATACGACTTTTTCACCACCCAAATACTATTCCCATTTGTTTTATTGCTGTTACATGTTAATATCTTCATATTAAACGTAAAATCGGCGCACTAAGTAATAACAATATTTATGGTAAAATTACGATTTTCGTCGGGAATGAACCGAAATACCTTCACTTGGTGGGAGGGTTTGAACTACCATAGCTTCACCGTTTAAAGATTAATTCCAGTCGAGTTTCGACACATTGCTGCCCGAATCTGTCTTCATGGTGCAATGCAGAAGTGTGTTGATTTTCGGTGTCCGCGTCTTGGGTTCGAATCCTTGGACTGCCACATGTGTATGTTAATTTCATTAATCGAGTTTAGGAATAAAACAGGTTAGTGGAGAGAACATAATAATATCTATACATGATCCTTATACTGTATTTAATTATTTTAAGAGACTAATAATCTTAATTAGACTTTAATCCAAGCTGATATGTACAGTTGGTCAAAGTTCCAGTTGACCCACCCTCGCTCTGGGGCTCGCAGAATTATCTGGCAATACTGGTGTAGGAAGGAGGTGTGTCTTACAGAGATTGGGATTGGTAGATCTGATTTCGGCTATATCATTGTTAGATCATATACTAAACAAGGAAAAGTAAGCCTATCTCAAATAAAAATGCATACATCGCTATGTATGATCCCGAACATTCACCTAAAGTTCGTACATTTGCTTAAATATTCCAGTTATTATATCCACTGATTGGCAATGCATATAAGACCTGCTGGCTCCCTGCACCACTACACCAGTATTGCCAGCTAATTCTGTGAGCCCCAGAGCGAGGGTGGGTCAGCTGGAACTTTGACCAACTGTACACGACTCTTAACTTTAACTTAATCCAGGCTAATATGGTATGTATAATACCCTTAAAATGAAGTTAATCCAGACTAAACCATAATAATATCCTTAAATTGACCATAATCCAGACTAAAAGTGTATGTATAACATAAAATTTACCTTACTCCAGACTAAAACAGTATGAATCCTTAAATTTACATTCATCCAGACTAAATATATATAGCTATTTAACATTGAAGCAACAAAAGCTGTATGTTGCCTTTATGGACTTGGAGAAGGCCTATGACAGAGTGGATAGAAAAGGTATGTGGAAAATACTTAAAATATATGGAGTAGATGGCAAGTTGCTGAAAACAGTGAAGAGCATGTATGAGGGTGCAAAGGTGGCTGTATGTGTGGAGAATGAGCAGAGCGAGTTCTTTGATCTGAATGTTGGGTTGAAACAGGGGTGTGTGATGTCCCCATGGTTGTTTAACCCTCAATATGATGGGTGCCATTTTGAGTACATTATGAGCTATGAGAGAGAGACTGCATGTTGGGGGGACAATAGCTGGCCTCAGATCGCTCGCCACTACCTTGGAGCTCTCACTGATACATACTATGTCTCATCCCCACCTCCCTACCTCACGCAACAAGGAAAAAACTGGAAAAATACCTAATTTTAGGGTATTTTCACCTCCGGTTACACGATCTTTGCAAGATAACCCGCATTTGTACAAGGATGATTCAGGTTTCATTGGAAAGCTCTATTATCGCCCTTTCAAGGATATATAATTGTATTACGCTCTGGCTCTTGCTTATGCATGAAAAAGATCATGGAATGAAGCTCGTTTTTGGTAAATATACCAGCCCAGCACTACGGTCATGTAAACAAGCATGCCCGCTTTTTGGGAGTTAATGTATATATGGATGGAGTTATGAAAGTAATACAAGGAAGAGCAGTGGATGTTGGTGTATCGCTGATAAGGGATGGAAATGAGTGGAAGCTACCTGTACTGCTGTTTGCTGATGATACAGTTCTATGGAAAGATAATGAATGGGAGTTGCAGGGTCTGGTAAATATATTTGGAACAGTGTGCGAAAAACAGAATCTAAAGGTAAATGCGGGGAAGAGCAATGTCATAGTCTTCAAAAAGGGTGAAACCACAGAGTGTGAGGTGAAGTTGAATGGTCAGGTTATGGAGATTGTCAGCTCATTTAAGTATCTGGGCAGTGTGCAGAGTAAGGATGGGAGTATGGATGAAGAAATGCGGGAGAGGGTGCGACGGGAAGAGGGTTATAAGAACGCTGAAAGCAGTAACAAGAAATAGGGTGGTCAGCATGAAAGTGAAGAAGTCCTTGCATAACAGTGTGGTAATCCCGACATTGACTTACGGAAGCGAAGCATGGACATTGGTGGAGAGACTCAGACCAGGAGTGAGAGGGGTGGAAATGAGTTACTTGAGAAGTGAGTGTGGAGTTACATGGAGGGATAGACAGACGAATGATGAAGTAAGAGGGAGGTGTGGTGTGGAGGTAGATGTGCTGGAAATTGTGAAAAGGAACACCTTGAGATGGTCCGGCCAGATGGAACGTATGGGAAGCAAGAGAATGACGAGAAAGAGGTTGAAGAACAGAAAGGGAGAGATGGAAGGATGGAGTGAAGAAATTTATGAAGACGGTGCTGGTTGGGAGGAAGGACGTAGACTGAATGGGGGCGTTTCGTTCGTGGCCACCCCTTCGGGGATCACGGCGTCAGGCAATAGATAGATAGATAGAACATTGAAATCATAGTTGACCAGTAGCTAGTTTTGACCTCCAAAAGGCAACAGCGCCTGACACGGCCCGACGAGAGGTGCACAACTGAATATCGCTATCCTCTTTACCGCTGACCGCTACGGCACCTGGAGTAACATTTTGAGGAGTCTGTTTATCTAACTGAGTAGCGTTGAACGCTTGATCTACAGCCTGTTGTAATGAATTTAGCCTAACGATGGGGCGAGTAGTGACACTGAAGCTTGTCTTTAAACATGCAGCTCTAGTTATCCCATCAATACCTACCTCTAGACAAAATCTTCCCCACTTTCCAAAATAGCCGAGGACCATCATCATGTATTAACACAATATCACCTAGCTCTGGCAATGATTGACCCTGTGACTGCAAGTGACATTTATGAGTTTCTCTCAATGCTAAAAGGTATTCGGATTGCCAACGTCTCCCAATATCTTCAGACAGTTTATTAATGTAGTAATACTTGCAGTCAAATTCTTATTACGTTGAAAAGAGGGATCGTTAATTCATCATCCCTTATTGCCTCCTTTTGTAACGTCAGCAATCATCTGCCTCTCAGCAAGGGATTTATATCATCTATCTCACCAGATACATAGCTTAATGGTCGGTCATTAACACAGGCTTCAACTTCACAAAGAATAGTTTGTAATTCCTCGAATGTGACCAATGCTCTACTGGGGAGCTTTATCATACCGGCTTTCACTATCCCCATTAAACCAAAATCAAATTCAAAAGTTTTTATTGTCACCAATGTTGGATATATACAAATTCAGTTTACAATGTTAATCTTAGCATTGTAGACTGAATTTGTATATATCCAATATTGGTGACAATAATTGCTCCCATATCGCTCCAAACCAAGGAGCTCTGGCGGGAACAAAGCGCCACTCACATTGTTGCTCTAGAATACAGTTCTGAACCACCAGAAATCTCGGTCAAGAGTTTACGCGAACTTTGGAATATACTCGCATTATTACATAAAGTCATATGCGGAAAGCCTTGTCTTCTTACAAATTTACGGAAAGGAAGATACATTTGTAACTACTTCTAAATGTATAGCACTGGTAATGACACAAGTAAATATATAATTATATACTTTAATGGTGGGATTATGTTTCACTTGCAGGGCACCGGAATAATCTACACCGGCTACCAAAAAGGGATCACTGGGTGTAACTCTGAAGCTAGGCAAAGGAGGTGCATTTTTTTGGATAATAATGCTTACCCTGAATTCTTTTACAAACTAAGCATCTTCTCAGTACCTTTTTTACCGTCTGCCGCATTTGTGGGATCCACCGCTTCTACTAGGCTACCAAGTCCCCCACGCCATAATACCAACATATTATGTGACCTTTAATAATAGTTAATGAGGTTATCTGATGCTTCGATGGTAATAATATGGGATATTTACTGTCATCGGGGATAGATGCTATCTTAAACCTACCCTCACACCTAATTATAACATCATCCATATACAGTCCTAGTTGCCTCTTGAGATTGGTACTAAGTAGTTTCGAAGATGTGTCATTCAAAGTGTCCCATTCTCTCTTAATGGATTCCTTTTGTACTAGCTTAACCTTTCCAGCCTGGGTGTCATGTTAAAATGACACCGCGGCGGAAGGGCCGGAGCCCGGGTGTCCTTTTAAAATCCCTATGCTTGAAAGCGTGCTTTGACAGCCGCACGTGAAAATGTTCTTTGCAGGGGCGATTGCAGCGCCACCAAGCCTCAACTTCTACCATTATGAGTCCGTATATGCCCGCCATAGCGAGATATAGCGAAAATATGTCTTCCAACGTGTCCGATTCTGTGCAACCTCCTGTGCGCCCCACTGCTACTCCGCTAGCAACATCGACGGCTACTGCGACCGAGAAAAAGCCTGATCGTAAGAAAGCGAAGGTTTTGTTGAGTGATAGTGCCATTGAAAGATAAATTTTGGTCATAGAAAGTGAAAATGAAAGTTATTTCGAAGGAAGCAGTGGTGAAAGCGAAGTCGACAAACTGAAAGACATAAGTGATATTGAGGATTTTGAGGGCTTTCAGGCTGATGATGCAGTAGATTTATATCATATATCAGGTAGTAGTGAAAACCCTGATGTTGAAGTGTTCGAGGAAGGTGCAATAGAAATTCCAAGTGTGCTTGAACCTAGGCCTTCCCCGCCGCCATCGCGCCGTGGTCAGCCTAGGCCTACCCCGGAACCTTCCTCCTTGCCTGCTCGTACGCCCTTCAAAGTGGGCAAATACTTTTATAAGAAATCTTAAGTGAAAAGTGCAGCCAAAAAAGCACGCAAGGCGGCAGAGGAAATAAGGGAAGGCAACATAAGTAGTGGTAGTGACAATGACACCGACCCTGCTCTAGTCACCATCCGTATTCCTTTGTCTCGACGCCGTGACCCGGGACGCCGCCGGGTCACCCACAGCCGTCAACTTTATCTCTCCCTCAGGATGAGCAAAGGGCCTCTACAAGTGGTACTAGTGGTGCGGCATTGTCCTCTCACAGTGTACCACAGGCCTCATCACATCGGCGAGCTTTATTTGGAAGGGAGAAGCCCTCAGCTCGCCGGAAAAGGAGTCCAACTCCGGAGGCTGAGCATCCCTTTGTTCCACCCCCCGCAGCTTCCGGCCCCCCACGCCACCGACGCCCGGTAACTTCTTCGCCGGAACTAACCCCCAAAGATGATGTCGACGACCCTAACATTGCCCCAGATGACCTGACATCACCTGAGGAGGAGGAGGAAGTGGAAGAAGAGGAGATACCAACACGGCGAGTTCGAGGGCGAGGCCTGTGGGCGTGGGCGTGGGCATGGGCGTGGGTGTGCCCCACAATCAGAGTTGTTTATCTGGACTGATGGGGCAGATTTTGAGCCAGATGTGCCTGCTTTTGACGAGGAACAGATTAGCTCAGGGGTGTCAGCAGCATATCCCTGTGGCCCAGATGCAAGCCCTAGTGAACTTTTTTGTGGGTTTTATGACAACGAGGTCATGGAATACCTGTTGGAGGAAACCAACAACCATCACGAAATCTGTACAAACTTTCTTGGCAGGAAAACAAGTGCCAGATGGTGGCATGGCGAGCTGTCACTGTGGCAGAAATGTATGCTTTTCTGGCACTGACTATGTTGATGACACACATCAGAAAACATGCACTGGCAGATTACTGGATAACTGCCGATCTGATTACAACCCCAGCCTTCGGGAAATATATGTCTAGGGACAGATATTTTGAAAAAAAATCCTATCTGCACCTGACTAACAACATCCGTGTCCACCTTCAAGATCGGCTTTGGAAAATCAGGAAGCTGTATGACATGATACGCCATCGGTTTACCACCTACCTGATACCATTCCAGAAGATGTGCCTCGACAAGTCTCTGGTCCTGTTCCGGGGGAGGCTGCATTTCCGGCAATATATCCCGTCGAAGAGACACCGTTTCGGCATCAAGCTCTTTGTCCTCTGCGACTGCAAGACGGGATATGTTCTGAACTTTGTGGTCTACAGCGGCAGTGGTGGCGAGATTGTAACTGACCCCGACATTGGATTTGGCGGCGCTGTCGTACAAAAGATGATGGAGAAACACTTCCACAAGAACCACATCCTGAACACAGACAACTATTATACATCGCCCATCCTCACCAAGTACCTCCATGACCGCATGACCGGAACTGTCGGCACAGTCAAGGCCAAGAGGAAGGGCATGCCAGTGTACCCGACCAAGACCAAGAAGATGGAGGTGTTCCACAAGAAGAGTGGCCTCATCCTCTCTATCCACTAGCATATTATGACCAGCGGAAGGTAAACCTCCTCACCACATGCCACAAAGCTGAGATGGTCACCACCGGGAAAGTGGACCGGAAGACCAAAATCCCTGTCCAAAAACCAGCTGTTGTCCTGGACTATAACTTGAACATGCATCTCATCGACAAGTCCGACATGCAGATGGGCTTCATCGACTGCCTGCGAACATCCTGCAGGTGGTACAAGAAGTTTGTGCTGCACACGGTCGACATGTCAGCTCTCAACGCGTACAACATCTACCAACTGAGGACTCCAAGAGCAAAGAAGTACAAGTCACTGCGGAAGTTCCATAAGCAGGTGATACTAGAGCTCCTGGAAAAGCATGCTGTACCCGGGAGTCCTTTACAAGGACCAGGCAGGCTGGACCGGACGGTGTGTGTTGACTATTTCAGGAAGCACCAGCTTATCCCCCTTCCTCCCAAAGTACCAGGTGGCACTGTCAAGAGTCAGAAGAGGTGCCATGTCTGTAGCCACACAGCCCGCAGACCCCATAAAGCGAGGAAAACCACATGGGTATGCCTAGAGTGTGAAGTGGCACTGTGTGCTGGACAGTGCTTCAATGATTTTCACACTCTAGTACAATATTGAAGTGCCAGTGACAATGACAGTGAAAGTGATGCTAAAAATGTAGGCTATAAGATTATCAAATATTGAGTAAAAGTGAAAGAGACGCTAATAAGAGTAATAATAAGTGCCAGTGATAATGACAGTGAAAGTGACACTAAAATGTAGGCTAATAATGAGTAAAATTGAAAGAGACACAAATACCAGTAATAATAAATGCCTTCATAACAATATGAACAAGTGAAAGTGACACTAAAATCTATATCATAGCTTACCTAACAATAAATATTAGGGGAGGTGTGGTGGAGTGGTCTTGCCACTGGCCTGGTAATCCAAAGGTCCCGGGTTCAAATCCCGATGTATCAATGGGAAGATATTATTGGGATGGAACTAGTGCTGTACCTAGTATCAGTGCATTACCACAAGCC
This sequence comes from Paralithodes platypus, assembly GCA_032716605.1. NCBI lineage: Eukaryota > Metazoa > Arthropoda > Malacostraca > Decapoda > Lithodidae > Paralithodes > Paralithodes platypus. The sequence goes on along the minus strand of CM064576.1, from coordinate 1,418,248 downwards.
CACCGAAACGTCAATAAAATACCCTCATAGTTCCCTGATTAAATAGCAGTGTATGAATATTCCCATATTCAAAATATGCTATAGGGGTGCAATGCCTGGTGAGTTATCTGCTCAACAGGTGGCGTTGTGTGTGTGTAAGTGTGAGAGTCCGAGTGTAGGGGGTGAGACAGTGAAGCATGGGAACGAGGTGGCTTCAGAGATGGGGTCGTTTCGGGCCATGAGTGAGCACCGTGCCTCATGTGAAGGCAAGATGGCAGGTGCTCGTTGTACTCTACGTGCTTCACATGTCTCACTCCCTAGACTGGAACAAGACCTCACGGGCTTCACTGTTCATTGTAAAGCGGTGAATGTTAAGGCTCTCAGCCTATGCCCGAGAGGAAGTAAGTTGGAATATAGAAAAAAAAAAAAAAAAAAAAAAAAAACTAGTGAAAATTACTCTATTGATTATTATAGTCCAATGAAAGTAACACTAAAAGCATGTAACAAATATAAGTACAAGTAACTTTATTGAGTGAAAATTACATAATAATGATTATAATGGCAAAATATACTAATAAAAACACTCAAATTGCTTCCCTGAATAATTGCGGGTGGTGCGACGAGTCCAGTAGTGCGTCGTAGCCTGGGACGCAGAAGAACGTTCGGACGCGTCTAGGTAAATACGCAGCAAAAGCGGTCTCCACTAAAATCGCCATCACACCTGAACCAGTTAAACTAAAGAGCTCTACTTAACGTCGGTCTACAGATCAAAGTAAGGGCTACAATTTGACAGTTGTATGAATGTTCTAGCTATTGTATTAACGGAGATAAGTCTATGTTTACAGACGTCGTTTTTTAGCCAGATCGCCCGGATACGAGCTCCGTCATTTAGAAAGGCAGCCCGGGCGGGAAGGATTAATCATTAAAATCTTGGCAGCACGCATTTCATTATTAATTAATAATGTACGGGTGACTGTTAAGCTCATCTTGCTGACATTTCGCCGCATATTACCTTCATAACGATACGCCCAGGCAACTACTCTTACTTTCTTAACATAGCTACTAAACCTATCCCAATGTACAGTGAAGCTATCTACATCCTGAGTGACCACTGCCATGGCTGTCGAATTTACTGGAATTTCTATGGTATTGATTACCTTGTCTAGTTCAGCCGTCATTAGATCCTCTTACCATTCTTATGATGTGAGCCACGAGGGCCCCTGCCACCATAACGAAGAATCTGACAACAGTCTGGCAGAAATACCTCTAGTCAAAAGGTCACTCAGATTATCTTTAGAGCACACATATTTAATTATAGCATTGGGTAGTAGTCCATGGATCTCATTCACTCAGTTATTAACATATAACGGTAACACCATCTGACTGCGCAACAATGCGATCGCAATCTGACTATGGGACCACAAATAGACTGAATTGAACAACTGGTAATCCGCGAATGCTTCCATGACAAAGTGAATAAGACATGCGGCTAACAACGCGGCTGTCAATTCTAATTTGGGCACTGTCACTTTCTTGATGGGCACTACACGAGCCTTGGCAGCGACTATAGCATTGTAGCACCCTTCAACAAGGCACACTACAGCGCTATACGCTGGATACTAGCACAAAACGAGTGACCTTTCCTCTAGCTTCCACTCTGTGGAACACCACTTCTCCTCTGCCGACCTTGATCTTCTCTTTCTCACCGAAACTCAATTGTCTGGGACTACTTACAGCAAACCCTTCTCTGTATCCTCCTACTATCTCTATTCTCAGTTTCGAGCCAAAGGTGGATGTTGCAACAATCTTGCTTTCTCTTGTGTTCCCAACTTAGAATCTTCTGAATTCTCAACTCTCTGGCTAAAGCTTGCTTGTCACTCTCAAACTAAACAATTTTGCGCTGGCTATCTCTCCCCTAATTCTACTGACTATCCAAAATTCTTTGACTATCTAACTTCTAAAGTGGAACACATTCTATCTATCTCTCCTTTCGCAGAAATCTCCATGCTAGGAGATTTCCACATTCACCACCGCTAATGGCTCTCCTCTCTTTCCACTGACCAACCTGGTGAAAGAGCCTACGTCTTTTCTATCTTAAATTACCTAGAGCAGTTAGTCCAGCAACCAACCCGTATCCCGGATCGCTTCGGAGATTGGCCCAACATTCTTGACATATTTCCAGCTTCTAGTCCTCCTACTTGTACTGTAAATATCTTCTCTTCTTTGGGCTCCTCCGACCATATACTTATCTCTGTTACCTGTCCTATCTCTCTGGTACGGCCACCCGATCCTGCCAGCTGGCGGCGCTTTTGGCACTTTGGCGCTGCCGACTGGGAGACTCTTCGGCAGTACTTCTTTAATTTCCCATGGAATGACTTCTGCTTCCGTGGCCGCGGACCCTTGGAGAGTGCTGAATGCATTACTGAGGTAATCCTCTCAAGCACGGAAGCATATAGTCCATTATCTTTCTCCCAGTCTAACGCAAACAAATGTTGGTTTACTCACGCTTGTTCTTCTGCTGTCCGCAACAAGGAGGAAGCATTCAAACGGTACCGGCGCCTTAAAACTCAAGAATCTCATTCTTCCTATGTTTCTGCCCAGAATCAAGACAAATCTGTTCTTCTACTTGCGAAACACTCTTTCATCAAAAATAAATGCACTAAACTATCCAACTCTAACTCTTCCCAAGCTTTCTGGAATCTAGCCAAAAACCTCTCCAACAAATTTTCTTCCTCGTCTTTCCCTCCCTTTTCCACTCTGATGGCACAACCATCACTTCTTCCTCTGACAAAGCTGAACTCTTCGCTCAAACTTTTGCTAGAAACTCCACCTTCGATGATTCTGGTGCTATTCCTCCCTCTCCAACCTCCTCTCTCCTACTTATGCCTAATATCCTAATCTCTTCTAAAGATGCATTTTCTACCCTCTCTGGGCTTAATACTAAGAAGGCGTACGGTCCGAACGGTGTTACTCCTGTTGTACTCAAAAACTGTGCTTCCGTGCTGACTCCCTGCCTAGGCAAACTCTTTTGTCTCTGTCTCTCCTCCTTTTTGCTGGAAGTTTACTTTCATTCAACCTGTCCCAAAGAAGGGTGATCGCTCTGAACCCTCCAACTATCGTCTAATTGCTCTCATCTCTTGTATCTCCAAAGTTTTTGAAACTATTCTTGTTTTCAAATTTCTTAAGCATTTCCTCTTCTTATAATTTACTCTCAGATCGCCAGTATGGCTTCCTTAACTCACCAAGTGCTAAGCCCCTGTAGTATACACCACACGCCTTTACGAAGGTATTCTGATTCACTCCTCACTAAAATCGTTAATTTACCATATATATAATAAATACTTATCCATATGCACCTATTTTACTTTTAATATGAACATATGAACATGGGAAAGCAATAAAACAAGTGGTAACAGCAATTGGCTGGTGAAAATTGTATATTTTAGCTCCATGGTCATAATCTGGCCCAGACCCGCGAGAGAGACACACCCTCCCTCTCTCATGTCTCTCGTGGCACTGAGAGACAAGGGGTGGACTCAGACTGGCTTGGCGGGTCGGAGTTACACTCCTCCACCCTCCTCCCTCTCTCCCACTTGTCCTCCCACGAAAATACTCGATACAAATTGGGAATAAGAGAAAATACCTGAAAATTGAGGAGAGGGGAAAAAGGGGGTTGTAGGAGTGGTAGCAAGTAATGGAGGGAAATTATCTCACCTATACACAAATTGTTTTTGTGTTTTTTATGCCACTGGGGTGTTTTAAATGTTTTTGTTTTAATGCCTAGGATCTTAAGAGTCTTCCCGCAGCCGCCCAGTAGAACCTCTTAAGAGTCTTTCCTCAGCTCCCGGGTTAAGGGTTGCTCTACTGGTGATCTTCTTTCATATCATACTAACTCTTGGTCATCCTACTTTCTGGACTTCGGTGAGACCTTTTCTATTGCACTAGACATATCGAAGGCCTTCGATAGAGTCTGGCACAAATATTTAATTTCTGAACTACCCTCCTTCGGTTTTTATCCCTCCATCTGTGCCTTTTTCTCTAATTTTCTTTCCACCCATTCCATAGCTACGGTTGTGGACGGCCATCGTTCACTTTCTCATCCTATCAGCTCCAGTGTTCCTCAGGGCTCTTTTCCATCTCCCATTCTCTTTCTTATTTCCATAAATGATCTTCTCAACTGTACCTTCAACCCCATCCATTCATACGCAGACTACTCTACCTTACACTAAATTAGTTTTCCTGAACGCCCCAGCCAGCAATCCCTCATAAACAAACATAATGAAGCCATGCAACACTTATCTTCTGATCTAATTACTATTTCCAATTGGGGCAGAGCAAATCTTGTTGCCTTTAATGTTTCCAAAACCCAGTTTCTTCATCTTACTACCCGTCCGGAACTCCCAGAGGACTATCCCTTACACTTCAACAATACAAAAATTAATCCTTCATCTTCTCTCAATATTCTTTGTGTCTCTTGTTTGTCTACTCTCACTTAGAAGGACCATATTACTAGTCTTGCTAAGGTAGCCTCCCAGAAGCTTGGTGTGCTCTACCACCTCAAGGGGTTCTTTACCCCTGCACACCTTCTTGCTTTGTACAGGGGCACAGTGTATCCTTGTATTGAGTATTGTTCAGATGTGTGGGGAGGATCCTCTCACACCGCACTCTTAGACAATGTAGAAAGAAAGCCTTTCATATCATTAACTCCCATCCAACTGTCTGCAATCTCTCTCTCTTCGTTGCAATGTTGCATCTCTCTCGCTATTCTATCGCTACTACAAAAATCAATGTTCCTCAGAGCTTTACCAGTGTATACCACCTCCTCTATGTAGGGTACGTAGTACCCGTTTTGCAACACAATCCCACCCCTACACTATGCAACTCTCCAACCCAAGAGTGAAACATTATTCTGTCTTTCTTCTATTCAACTGCTGAGCTCTGGAATTCTCTCCCAGAATCAGTCTTTCCCTCTTACTATGACTTAAATTACTTCAAACTCTGTGTGTCCAGGCATTTTGGCTCTAACGTCCCATGATTTTGGCCCAGTCACTCTTTTAACTCCGGGGGAGGCACTCGATACAGGCAGTTCTGCCTTTTGTCTTCCTCACTCACATTAAAAAAAAAAATAAACAAAAAATATGATGTGCAAGATAATGTGTAGGAGAATCGGTGGCTATCTCTTCATCAATAGATTCAACAAACCCCCGGTCCCGTTGATCTTTTATTACTTAACCCGTTGAGCCCCGGCTAGTTATAATATTTTGTTCACCCCAGTCCCAAGCCATTTTCACTTATTTTTTTTGTTTGCTAAAATGGAAGACAAGGATGAGAAATGAAAAAAAAACAAAAAAAAATCACCTCTGACATTTTTTTTTTGGGGGGGGGGGGGGCGGGGGGGGGTTGTGGGGGGGGAGCTTCAAAAAAATGTGTTGAGCCAAAATGGAAGAGAATGGTGAGAAATGAACACACAAATAAAAAAAACTCATTTCGGTCATTTGGGGGGCGGGGGGGGGGGGGGGTTTCAATAGTTCGTCTCCCCCGCATGACCACCCGCCCGGGAGCACTAGGGTAAAAACTGAGTATGGCATTGTACGGCATACATCCTAAGGAGTATCTCACATAAATCTCAAGCCTCTAGCTCCCATACGACCGGAGTAATGAAGGTTCAAAGTGGCGGTAAACTAGGGGTGTAAACTATCCCCACTAAGCCCACCACCACCAGCCGCGCGGCTGTCTCGGCCCGCTCACACCTACTGGCCCGGCTCCCCCACACACTACGGTACCGCCCCCTCCTATTCTCCCGCCATTTCCTACCTTACGAGCCACGTAAGTGTTTTTTATATGTCGGACGCACGTGATGCGTCGCTGGGAGTTGGTGATCAAAGACTGCCGACGCAACACGTGCGACGCTGGGTCTCAACGGGTTAAGTGTATTGTTCACAAAACTCGGGCTGCACGATGAATATATTTTGTAACCCCCGAACTCTATCCAGTGCTAGACCACAGTTACTTAGTAAATCGCTCTTCTTACTTATCCATTGCAACCGTATGCTGTATTGATTTACTTCTGGTATGTAGGAAACTGATTCTTCATATTTTTTAAAGTATCTTTAGCCTCGTCATCCAACTCGTTAGGCATGATTTCGACGCTGCCCATCTCCCACAACTTGCACATGTAAATTATACATGGTTTGATTTAATTATCCTGTAGTCTCTCACTTGTGGTGTTTATTGCAACTTTCAACACTGTTACCACATCAACATTTGTATGACCTACCTTATCTCGGTATGATCCACTATGTGCAAACCCAAATTTGGTGGACAAAAGAATAATGTTACCCTCCCTCTTATATCCTGGCTGCACCAAGTTATAGTAGTAGTCTGCACCTATTAGCATATCAAGAATAGCTTCGGTACCTAGAAAAGCATCTGCTAACCTATATCCTGAATCTTGTACATTATTGATTACGCCCTTAACACCTTACGAGCGGCCTAGGCGGTAATTTATAATTATGTACCGCCCAGCGGGGTGTGTTTACCCTAAATAGGGTTGTTTATGTGATCATTTTCATGGCTAAATAAGACCCAGAGCGTAAAACAAGTATCTATCCCTGAAAGGGCATAAACAGAGCTTTCCAATGACACCCCAACCATCCTTGTACGACCGACCGCTAGTTTTCTTGCAACGATCGCGCAACACGAGTGCAAAAACCATGTAATTAGGTAGTTTCCCTACATAATTCCCTGTGTAGCGAGTGCGTGAGGGTGTGGGAGGGTGGGATTGATGTCAGTAGGTCCGCTGCGGTGGTCTGGACCAGTCATACGTTTGCTACTCTCCTCCCACCACTTATCTCTCTCTCTCAGCAACATTACGTGGTGAAAATGGCACACGACATAAGTTGTGAACCGCCACTTAGTCCAAATTTCTTTCACACGACATTAGTTGCGCGCCGCCAATAAAGGGTTAATAACTTTGGAGATTCTATATTGGGGTAAGGCATTTACCACTACAGCATTTATTGAGGAAAACCTATCTTTGTCCTTGTACTGTAGAATGACTACCTCATACATTTGTTCGAGCTGGGCTCCCGTAAACCCTTGCAGTTTCAATGTTTCTCTTCCCGATACGATACTAAATAATGTACTGACGGTAGAGAATACTGCAGAACAAAAGTGCGTTGACACATTGATCCAGCAATGCACGCTAATTATGAACTTCCTTATTACTATTTACTGATATCACCATTGTAGGCAAAGTTACTATTTCTCGCTCTGACGTTAAAGACATCGTCGTGGAGGTAGGGGAAGGTTCAGGACTAGTATCAGTGTTGGCATTTATTCTGATGGACTCATTCCCATGGTAGCATAGAGCATGGTAATGTTTACCCTGACTATTACTACAAGGCTTTAATTTATCATGTGTACATCCGTGCCCCCCATGATCCTTAGAGAGGCATCGAGTACATAACTTCAAAATCTTAGCTCAACCTATCTTAGCCTTATTATTGGGATATTTGGTACACTTAAACCAGGCATGCTTAGAACTCTGACAAAAATAACAATCAAATAAATTATGAGAGGCCTGTTTCTTAGTGTTACTGGTACTCTTATTTACATCTCTACTGGTACACCTATTGACAGTAGCAAAGGTGGCAGCCGTGGCTTTAGCCACCATAAATTCATGAGTAATGCTCTCCATATTAAATATTTCTGTCTGGCTTCCGGTATCACTACTATCCACACTAGCATGCTATCTTATAATATAGTTATTCATACACAAACTTATATTATATAAATTATTATATATATATATATATTAGCATCGTTCTAACACCAATAACATTCCATTTTATACATAATATATATATATATAAATATATATATATATATATATATATATATATATATATACATACTGTATATATAATATATATATTATATATATTATATATATATATATATATATATATATATATATATATATATATATATTATGTATAAAATGGAATGTTATTGGTGTTACAACGATGCTAAAAATAATGTCATTAGGTTCAAAAACTTTTCGTAGTGAGGTCGGGTCTATGTGATATGTGCCCCTTAAAATGTTCTTTCCTCTCATTATTAGCATTAGGCTATTCATACTGCAGTTGGGTACAGTACATGATTAGATTAATATCTTATATTCGATAAATGGATATAAATTGTGGTCATGTGCTGTAGCCTACTTATAACCGTCTTGACGTTGTAATGGTTAGTGCATGTAAAGATCTGCATGTGATAACTTGGGTTTGAATCCTGGGAAAATCACAAGCTTTCATTACTTTAATTTGAAGTATTACTGGTGTTAAGAAAGGATGTTAAAAATAATATCACATTGTCTTTGCACTGTATACAAATAGCATAGACTAGCATAATAAGGTAATGACATAATCGTAGGCCAGGTAGGTCAGGTGTTCAAGGGACACCACGAGACAGGCAGGGGCAGTGCGGCAATCAGAAGTATTTAACTGTGTGGTAGTCCCTGAAGCAGGCACCCAGGCAAAGACCAATGTTACACTCGTTGCACAGAGTGGTAACTTTGTTCATTTGCCTGGGCTTCTTGGTAGAATTGGGGCAGTCGTAACATGACAGCTACATTTTCCTATTGCCAACTCCAGAAGCTTCAGTGTGGGCTGGAAAGTGTCCTGGATTCGATCAGGGAGATCGTGATGGCACTTGCCCTTGCCATTTACAGTGCGCACCCTACACTTCTCCTGGAGCTGAAAAGCGACATTGTACACGAACTCCCGAAACTCTATTTTTTGGTTCAGCGCCATGTCTTTCTTCACCAGCCACATGTTGAAGGCATTAAGCATCGTGGTATCGACCAGGTGAAGGAATAACTTCTGAAAATACTTCACAGTCTTCCTCAGACACTCAATGCCAGCGAGTTGACAATCGAACTTGTCCACCAGGCGCATATTCTTGGTATCGTCCACTACCATATCAGGTTTTTTAATGGACTTCTTAGTACGGTACAAGGCAAAGAACGTCATGAATTCTTTAACCAGTAGTATCCACCCAGGCTCGTAATCTCACCCTCGGAGATATTATGTTAATGCTAGCCTTTGGCCACTATAGTAGGCGTTGGTTTGGATGAAAATGAGTGCCATAATCTCTGGGTCGAAAAATGCAAGGAAGAAATCAATTTCCCTTGCATCAGCTCTGTAAGGCAAATTTGCAGTTGAACCAGAACAAATTACATCGAACTGGTACAAGTCTGGTGCAGAATTGGCACCTTTGGACCATGGAAAGGTGTGAATATTTGCCTCACGGATGGGTAAGTCGTCGTAGTCGCCTCCAGAGCTGCCTTCAGATAGCTCGCTGTCGTGGTCTCGGTATAACATGTCGTCGTCATCCTCCTCTGTGATTAGTTGCCCTCCTCTCACTCCCACTCTGATGCCGACTCATTGTCACTGATCTTGCATTGTCCTAGTTACCTTGGTTATGAACAGGTGTCCCCCCTTCTCAGGAGGGATAAGAAGGGTGTCATATTTTAATTAAGTCAGGGGTTTATGCTACCTTACTCTCACTGGCGCGACGTTTTCTTGCCTTTCGATGTTGCAGGAGGTACGTGGCAGGGGCGGGTGGCGTGGCTGTTGGTGGTGGCACGGGGGTGACAGAAGCAGGTGGTGATATTCTGCTGGTTTTATATAGGGAAGCCTTGCCCTTCCATTTCTCCCACTTGCCCCCACATCTCCCGGGGCCTCAGAGCAGCCCTTTGTTACCGTAGAATGCCCAGCAGTAGAGGCAGTGGTGGTTGCTTGGATGGTGGTAGTGGTGGCACCAAACACTGAGGTCAGTGATTGCTTGGAATATGCACTGCCCTTTGCACGTGCCTTCCATGCTTGTTTTGGTACAGGGGCCTCGTCCTCGGAACTGTTCTCATAAAACTAGAGGTAAGAGGGCTTTCTGGCAGCCACTCTTACCCTCCCACGGCCGCTGACATATTTTGAAGGAGGCTGGTTTTGTCATCAGGGTGCGCGGGTGAGGGACGAATAGGCTTCATGGTAAGTGTGCATGTACTGAGTGTGTAGTAGTAGTATCAAGAGTTGCCATGTAGGCCTATTCCCAAAACAATTTGTAGCCGCCTGAGCCTATGACCATTGTTTTGATACGAGTTTGAACTTTTATCTTCCGGAAGGAACGTCGCAGACCACCAGTAAATCATTCCGATAGTAATATTGCAGCCCCCAGGTTAATATATGCTGGGGTTCCTCAAGGATTAATTGTTAGCTCCAACTCTTTTAATTCTGCACATTTAAGATATTATGTCTACTATTCTTAATCTTACTCACTTGCATGCAGATGAAAACCTAAAACCTATGGTACGTTCCTTGAAACCAGCATACTCACTTTTTCCAGTATTGAGATTCTTGGAGTATTCTTTGCTTCTAACCTTAGTTGGACATTCACTCTAGAATTATTGCTAAAATACCTCAGAGCAGCTGGAGCTTCTTTTACCATGTTCTCAATTTTTTCCACTGACAAGCAGCTAGCTATGGAATATGAAAATGATGTACGTTTTCATCCTGAGTATTGCTTGCCTTTGTGGAGTGGATGAGGATATGTGGCGCTGAGACAGTTAGATAAAATACAAAAGAGGACAATTAGAATTATCAATATCCCAGTAATCAATCATGAATTCCCCTCTTTATATTATAAACAAGATATGCAGCATCCCTGTGTAGCGTTAATGTTCATGTCTTTAACGGAAATAGGCAAAAACATAAGGTGACTGATGTACAAAGGAGTACAAAGGAGTACAAAGGAAATCAAGCAACAACAGATCCAGTGACCCTTCTAGGTTGCTTGTCCTCCAAAACACTGAGGATCAAGTGTCCAAACAGTGGTTTAGAGTGGGTAAGGGAACATTGGAAAGGGAATTACTGCCCTGGAACTAATGTCCGTTGCAGGATTAGGAAGTTAGTAGGGGACAGATGGGTTAGTAACTGAGGGGGGGATAAAATAAAGTTATTCATTTACAAACGCAGTCAGTCGCGGGTTTGATGCGAGATATTTGTCTAGGCGGAGTTTAAATGAATCAACGGTGATGCAGTCTATAACGTTTCGGGGAAGTACCGATATCGAGCTCCTGGATGTGTTCTTCTGATGGTGTTGCTCAATGATGATAATTATCCTACTGCTCAATACAGTCCTCCTACAGTATATGTGAAGATAGGACTGTATATTTTGTGTCCAACTTTTTAAGAGAGCTTGGCGAATACTTATAACGGAATTAAGCATCTTAAAGAATTTGATTTCATATATATTCAACGAATTATTAGTATAATGCAAGATGGCTGGTCATTGTACAACTTATTGGGTGTGCCAATAAGCGGTTTTGGAAGACAAACTTAACCAAAAACGAGAGAGAGAGAAAGCGAGATCGGTGAGCATACGACAGTTTCTGTGCTTCAACAACTTTTTAACTCACCAAATATAATTTGAAGCAGAATTAAGACGAGTTCATCCATATGCTTTAATCAATTAAGCAGGAATTGCGATAAGTTCATCCAAATGACCTTTCATTTGATTTGACTAATAAACATAATTAGGTTGTGTATTAAAGGCGCATTACGAACAAAACAAACACCCCTTCACACACATACCACCACTACAACCACTCACACACATCTATGATGGGCTCTAATTTCATGGAACAGAGACTCGACAGGCAAAAAACTAAATTCCTTAAAAAAAATCATGACGCACATCCAAGACTATGTCGATGATAATAATCCCTACACTCCCCCCCCCCCCCCCCCCCGCCTCTCTCTCCCTCTCTCTCTCTCTGTCTCTCTCTCTCTCTCTCTCTCTCTCTCTCTCTCTCTCTCTCTCTCTCTCTCTCTCTCTCTCTCTCTCTCTCTCTCTCTCTCTCTTTCTCTCTCTGAAACCTTACTACTTATGGATCACTTATTCTATAAATCATGCATTGAATGTTAAATTATGTATGATACTTATTTAATTGTATACATTGCATAGTAAGGCCACATCTTGAGTGTACTGTGCTATTTATGCTTCCTAACCTCATAAATGTGTTTTTTCTGTAATTGACAGTTTGTCAAGTAAGGTACATTTTTATACATATGCTATAATATGATGAATGATAATGTCGGAGTCTATTGAGAAAAATACTCTCATATATTGGCACCTTTCTGTATTCTGGTCAGGAAAGATTTACAAGATTCATCTTAAATCAAATAAATACGGTTATGACAGATTAAGATAGCTCACGGTTATGACAGATTAAGATAGCTCACGGTTATGACAGATTAAGATAGCTCAATCTTTGTACGTTAAGGAATCAAAAAAAGGTAGCTTTATTGCCTGTGTTGAGAGTAAACCAAAGTCCAAGCATTTGGTGACGTATTGAATGATGCAGTATAATCAGTTCATGCATGTGGTAAGGACTTGGAGATCTTGGATAGCATGTTCCGTGGTGAGTCGGGCTACGATGTCATTCGTCACCTCGGTTTAGAATGTGGAGTTATGGAGTCACTCAGCAAAATTATATGGCGTTGTCGATACATTGCTTACATTGTAAATGTTTCTGCCTGAAATCAAGCCAAATTTGTCCTTCGGCTCGCCAAGAAAAAATTCATTAATAACAAATGCTCTGAACTTTCCAACTCTAGCACTTCCTAACCTTTCTGGCATCTAGCCAAAAACCTCTCCAACACTTTCACTTCCTCGTCTTTCCCTCCTCTTTTCCACTCTGACGGTACCAACATCACGTGATGTCTTCCTCTGACAAATATGAACTCTTTGCTCAAACATTTGCTAAAAGCTCCACCTTGGATGATTCCAGTGCTACTTCTCTCTCTCCACCCCCTCTCGCTAACTTAATATCGTAATCTCTTTCAATGATGTACTTTCTGCCCTCTCTGGGTTTAATACCAAGAAGGCGCAAAGACCGAATGGTGTTCCTCCTGTTATACTGAAAAACTGTTCTTCCGTGCTGACTCCGTGCCTAGTCAAACTCTTTTATTTCTATTTTACTTCTAACGTTTTTCCTTCTTGCTGGAAGTTTGCTCTCATTCAACCTGTCCTAAACAAGGGTGACCACTCTCCACCCTCCAACTATCCCTCATGTTTAGCATTTTAGTTTTAAGATTTTAAGACGTTCCTTAAATTAGTTTGGTGTTTTGAGATCTTTCGACCCATTTCTTTGTCAATATTAAGACCTTTCGTGACATTTACGTGTCAAGTTTTTCCTGGTGAGCGATAGCGAGCCTGTAATTTTAGAAGGAACCGACCTTCAGCCGAGACATTTTTCTAATGAAAAAATGGATACATTTTTCTTAAAAGGGGGTCTAGGGGGTGTTCCTTTAAGCTTGATGGAGGCCTAGCGAGGAAACTCAAAATTGAATAAATAAATAAATACATAGACTAAAAAACAAGCACTACCCCCTTAAGGGCCGCTCTACTGGTGAGCTCCTTGCTTAACTTACTAACTTTTGGTCATCCTCATCCGGGACTTCGGTGACACTTTATCTTTTGCACTAGACATATCGAAAGCATTCGATTGAGTCTGGCACAAATCTCAAATTTCCAAACTACCCTCTTTCAGTTTCTATCCATCTATAATGTGCCTTTTTCTCTAAGTTCCTCTCTGACCGTTCCATTGCTGCAGTTGTGAACGGCCATCGCTTAGTTCCTCAACCTATCAACTCCGGTGTTAATCAGGGTTCTGTCCTGTCCCCAGTTCTCTGTGTAATGATCTCCTTAACTGCTCCTCTAGTCCTATCCACTCATATCCTGATGACTTCATCTTACACAATTCAACTAGTTTTTCACAACAACCCAGCAGGCAATCACTTCAAAACTCATGTCTATCTTCTGATAAATCAAATATTTCTGATTGGGGCAGAGAAAATCTGTTTACTTTCAAAGCCTCCACAACCCAATTTCTCATTCAATCTACCCATCGCGATCTTCACGACTATCAACTGCTCTTCAACAATACACACATCAACCCTTCATCTTCTCTTAACCCGGCAAGCGCGATAGGCCTCACGGAAGGCTTCCTATAGGGAACGCGATAGGCCTCACGGAAGCAGGACCATAAAAAAAGCCTTCCATAAAAAAAAAGGGCCTATCAAAACAAAGGAATTTGTCTCTAGGTGAGATAATTCCCCTCCAGTACTCATCCATGTAAATCTCACCCACCCCCCTCCCCTCCTTCCCCACCTTATTCCCCCCTCCCTCCCCTCCTCAATTATCACCTATTTTTCCTCTTATTATCATCATTTATCGGTTATTTTTCTCTCCCGCGATAATGTAGCACAAGTGGGTTGCATAAAAGATCGTTATGCAACACCCAGACACCGGCACACACCGCCCCGCTCTCCTCAGTTGACTCCCAGACAGCGAGAGGGGAAGGCTGCCTGTCTCTCTCTCTCGCCTGAGATTATGACCGGGTGGCCAATATCTTCGTTTTTCACCACCCAAATGCTTTTCCCACTTATTTTAGCACTCTTGAAGGTTCATATATACATCATATATGTAAAATAAAAGCATACCGAAAACAAATAATGGTTTATATTGTAAATATAACGAATTCTGTCAGAATCCAGGGCTAGAAATGCACAAATAACTACCCTAGCACCTACTGTCATATCGCGCTTGTCAGGTTAATACTCTTGGTGTATCTTTTTCATCCGCTCTTTCTTGGAAGGAACATATTACCACGCTACTGTATAACAGCTCATCAGAAGTTAGGTGTGGTCAACCGTCTCCGTATGTTCTTCACCCCCACACAGCTTCTTGCTCTGTATAGGGGCACAGTGCACCCATGTATCGAGTATTGTTCGAATGTGTGGGGAGGTTCCACACATACCGCACTTCTCGAAAGAGTAGAGTCAAAAACATTTCGCCTCATCAACTCACTTCCTCTTACTAGTTCCATACAATCTACTTCTACATGCCACAATGTTGCATCTCTTTCACTCTTCTAGCGCTAACACAACATTCAGTGGGAGAGAGGTATCCTGACCAGGATTCAAACCCACTCACTCCAGGTATATTAGGGAGAGTTGGGCACCGTAACCACTCGGCCATGATCGGACAGTGGTTATGGTGCCCAACTCTCCCTAATATACCTGGAGTGAGTCAGTTCGAATCCTGGTCAGGATACCTCTCTCCCAACCTGTACGACATTCTCATTAGACAACAATCAGTGTTCTTCAGAGCTCTCTCAGTGCATAGCCCCTCACTTGTGGCAAGGCACCCGACTCTTCACAACACAATCCCACTCCTATTCTGTCCAGCTCTCCAACCAAAGAATTAGCAAACGATCTCATTCTTTCTTCTACTCAACAAGGGAACTCTGGAACTCTATCACTCAATCAATCTTTCCTTCATCCTATGACTTAGACTGCTGTAAACTGTGTGTGTCCAGGCATTTTGACCCCAACTTCCCTATAATTTGGCTCCATCACTCATTTGGCTATGGAGGACACACTCGTTACAGGCAGTCTGCCTGTTGTCTCCTTCATACACATAGGACAAAAATGCCCCAGCCGAAGTCTGATTCCTTCTAAATAGCAGGTTCGTTATCACTCGCCACAAAAAATGACACCTAAATGGCACGTAAATTCTATAAATCACCAAACGAAGGGGGTTAATATCCTAAAATGTAAACAAATGAACATAAGGGAAAAGAGGATCCCTCCCCCCTTACATAGTAATGTAGGCTGCAGTAGATAGCTGTTTTTTTATTTATTGGTGAGTTTGGAGTGCAGTGTAGTTCCATTTTGTTCATAGAAGTATCGAATTGCTTTTTGTATTAAGTTTAAATTGTGTAAACTTGCTGATTATCTTCCCGTTACACTAATTAAATAATATTTGGTTATCAATTTATTACCAAAATTAATTTTAATAAATTATCACTTCTAGTCTCCATACAGTTTGTTCATATTGTTCATACTTTTATTCAACGTGCCATTAACCTCTGAAGTGCGCATGGGGGTAATTAGACACCTCTGCCTGTGCGCATGTATTTGAGCTGTTTCCATCACTAAAATATTCACTTTACCATAAATAGCATTAATACTTATCCATATGTGCCTATTATAGGTTGATTATAAAGGTATTAACCTGTTACAACAATAAAACAAGTGAAAACAGCGTTTGGATGGTCAAAATCAGCGATACAGGGCGGGAGTTACATAATGTATGGGTGAGGCAACCTCCTTTCCCGTCAATTTCCCCCAAGGCTGGAGAGACACTGTCGATCGATACTCTCTCTCTCTCTCTTGCACTCGCTTGCTAACAGTGATGACAATGCCCTGCTTGCAACTCGCAAATGTTAGCACGAAAATATACCTCAGAATAAGGGAATAACAGGGAAAATAGGTGATAACTGAAGGAGGGGAGGAAAGTGGGGAAGGAGGGGAGGTAGAGGAGTGATATTTTGCATGGCCCAGGGGCAAAAAAAAAAAAAAAAAAAAATCGATGTTTAAAATTGATGTTTTTTCTCTGATTCTTAAGAGTCTTCCCGCAGTCCGCCGGGGGAACTCTTAAGAGTCTTCCCGCAGTTCCCGGGTTAAGCACTATTATTAGGCGGTTTTTAACTGTAATATTTGTTTTGTGTAATGATATGCACATACCTTCCTTGTCTTTGTTCTTAATTTAGGTGTAGCGAATGTTTTCAAATATCCATATGAATTACTAGTTGCATTTACATATATTTATTATTACTTTAGTCACTACAGACTAAACCATTCCGAAATTTCCGGTTTCCCGTAAAAAAGCACTTGTGAAAAAGTGTCGTTTTCTTTGTGTAGTTAAGGGGGCCCACCTAGTTTTTGTTTCTCTCTATCTCTCTCTCTCTCTCTCTCTCTCTCTCTCTCTCTCTCTCCGTTTATCTTTGGGTTGTATCCAATCGGCCCCATTCAGCCTACTGTTTTATTAAAACGTTTATCCCTATCCAGGTTTCGGTTTTTTTCTTGGTGAGCGTTAGCGAGCCAGCATATTTATGAAATTTATTTTGACATCAGGCTAAATCTGTAAATTTTTCGATAGAAAAATGTCTCTGGCGAAACCTGATTTCTTCATCTATTGCTGGCTCGCTATCGCTCGCCAGGCAGAAATCGACACCTGGATGGGGATAAACGTCTTAAAACAGAAGGCTGAATGGATACAAATCAGAGAAAGAAAGAAAAGGAGAGTAAAAAAGCAGGCCACCCCTGTTAATGTTTACAGCCACCACCTCCATCACCATCATAACACGCGGTCATCTTGGTTTATCTCGTCATAAATCATCTCCCTGCTCACGCTAACCATACACTTATACTGGTATCACACCAGCGCTTTTTCCCTCAACATTTATCCTTAACAATGGTCTAGCAGCTTATGAGGTCAACATATATAGCATTTATGTGACCTAAATTCATCTACCATCAGTCTAGTGTCCGATACCAGTGCCAAATACTCCGTAAATGTTGCCAGAAAAATGTTAATCCTCGAATGTTGACTATAAGAGCTCTCGTGTGATACCGGCTTTAAGCACACCAATGCCGTCATTTCCATCCTCTCTCTGCAAACACAGAACCTCCCTCTCTCTCTCTCTTGAATTAGGTCCTGTCCACCTTGAAGAATTAAGTCTTGACTACTTTCCTTAAATCTTAAGGTCTATGTGGACAGTGTATCTAAAGCAAATCTATGATAATCTCTCCCCTTTACTCTCTCTCTGAGTCACACGAACATCTATAGTTTATCGGTGAATTATATCGGAGTCGGTTCTCACCTACAAACTATATTTGTTTAGAGATTCTGTATATAATAGTTAGGCTTGAATGGGCTGTTACTTTATAAGATATTTTTACTTAAAATTCAAAATATCTTCCAAACGGAGGGCAATTTCTCCGTACGATAAACATTCAACAGTATATTTTGGAATGTGACACCGATGCATCCGCTTATGTCCTGCACTAACCCTTTGGAAATTGTGACGCATTTTCACAGTTTATTCTGGCTATCATTAGACGATTATATTCATTTTAGGATGGATCTGTGGAAATTATAAGGGTAAAGACTATCTCAATTAACCTTCTGACTTCCTTATACCCTTCATATTCAGAATATAATCATCTAATAATAGCCGGAAAACAGATACAAATGCGTATTGGATCTTGAAAGAGTTAATAATCTGCCTTAGTCGGGAAATTACTAGACTGGTCCTTTCGCTCGGGAATGAAGGCTTAACCCTGCTCAGGCATATTGGCCCCATATGGAGCAAAAAAATATGCGTAAAACAGGTTTTTCGCGAATATTTCACGGCCGGAGGCCGATGGCAAGAAGTTTTGAAGACGAGCAGTCAGTCCGCATCGTCTTACGACTGGGAGAGGGTGTGAGCCGCCGCTCTCTCTCCTCCCCTTTCCTGTACCAACCTGTCCGGTCACCATATGGGGTCCATAATCCCAAATGTGTACTACAAATTTCCCCTTCCTATCAAACTTTTTTTTAGCCCCAGAGTTCTGCCTTGTTGTATCCAAGACCCTCAGCCATCCCCTCCACAGCCCTGCAACCAAATTAATCCAGCTTATGTAATGTATGAGATATGCCTCACTTTTGTTGACCCTTTTTTTTTTGTATATATGACTTAATATTTACAGTAATCTAATTTGCTCTTAACATAATATTAAGCATTAATTGTAGTTTTTATTGGTAACAAGAAATTTAAAATCCATCAACCAGTTTTCGGGTGAGAGCCGTTTAAAGTGCCGGTCCCCATATGGGGCCACATTGCTAATTTCGCCACACTTCTGGAACATTACCTGAGCAGGGTTAAGGGGGTGTAGGGTTTATATTTTGGTCTATCTATTTATTTTATTTTGTATCCTCGCAAGACCTCCATCACGTTTAAAAAAAAAAATACACCAAGACCCCCTTTGAGGTAAATTTGAATATTTTCGGTAGAAAACTTTCTCGGCTGAAGGCCGGTTCCTCCTAAATTACAGGCTCGCTTTCGCTCGCAAGGTCAAAATCGACACCTAAATGGCACGAAATATCTTATAATCGCCAAACTGATGGATCAAGCGTCTTAAAATCTCAAAACTAACTGGTCTAAACATAGGGGAGAAGGGGGTCTAGAAAAAAAGCGACAGACCTCCTCTTAATAATCTGCCTTATTCAGGAACATACTAGAGTGTTGCTTTCGCCCGGGAAGGAAGCTTTAAATGTCTCCGGAGAAAGGTGCCCATTAGCGGTACTATGTCTCTGTGTTAATCATAGGTGTATACTTAACTCACGTAACACACACACAGACACACACAGTACGATGTCTCCGTGTTAGTCAGAGGTGTATACCTAACTTACGTAACTCTCTCTCTCACACATACACACAGACACACAGTACGATATCTCCGTGTTAGTCAGAGGTGTATACCAACTGTAACTTACGTAACTCTCTCTCTCACACATACACACAGACACACACAGTACGATGTCTCCGTGTTAGTCAGAGGTGTATACTTAACTTACGTAACTCTCTCTCTCACACATACACACACACACACACACAGTACGATGTCTCCGTGTTAGTCATAGGTGTATACTTAACTTACGTAACACACACACAGACACACACAGTACGATGTCTCCGTGTTAGTCAGAGGTGTATACTTAACTTACGTAACTCTCTCTCTCACACATACACACACACACACACAGTACGATGTCTCCGTGTTAGTCATAGGTGTATACTTAACTTACGTAACTCTCTCTCTCTCTCACACACACACACACACACACAGTACGATGTCTCCGTGTTAGTCAGAGGTGTATAGTATTACTTAACTTACGTAACTCTCTCTCTCACACATACACACACACACATACACACAGTACGATGTCTCCGTGTTAGTCAGAGGTGTATACTTAACTTACACACACACACATACACACAGTACGATGTCTCCGTGTTAGTCAGAGGTGTATACTTAACCTTTAAATCAAGTAATGCCACTTGAGAAAAACCTCACACAACCCACCCGGGATTTCAACCCTGGACCTTGCGATCAACAGGCACTCGTGCTAACCACTACACCACACTGGCCACTAAAGAGGTCTTGCAACCTGGCAACTACTGTCACCCAGGATCTGTCTAGGTAGACATCCATCTACCAGTAGACGATTTTACACAAGATACCCCCTACCAGTGAAGGATTGATTTAAAGGTTATATGATTTCCCACGGACTGGGAGCTGCCTCTATGCTTCACTGGTATGGGGTATCTTGTGTAAAATCGTCTACTGGTAGATGGATGTCTACCTACACAGATCCTGGGTGACAGTAGTTACCAGGTTGCAAGACCTCTTTAGTGGCCAGTGTGGTTTAGTGGTTAGCACGAGTACCTGTTGATCGCAAGGTCCAGGGTTGGAATCCCGGGTGGGTTGTGTGAGGTGTATACTTAACTTACATAACTCTCTCTCTCACACACACATATACACACACACACACAGACACACACACACACATACACACAACACGTCCACACACATACACACAGTACGTCCACACACACACAACCCCAGCCTGCCCTCCAAAACACCTCCTCCTATCCATACATTATACTACTAACACCTTACATACTACACTAGCTCTTCCCAAAAAGAACAAAAGAAAAATAACGAAATCACGAATCTCTATCCTCAGTTTCGAGCCAAAGGTGGATGTTTTGTCTATGTACGCAACAATCTTGCTTTCTCTCGTGTTCCCAACTTGGATTCTTCTGAATTCTCAACTCTCTGGCTAATGCTTTCTTGTCACTCTCAAACTAAATATTTCTGCACTGTTTATCTCTCCCATAATTCTACTGACTATCCATAATTCTTTGACTATCTAACTTCTAAAGTGGAACGCATTCTATCCATCTCTCCTTTCACAGAAATCTCCATCCTAGGAGATTTCAATGTTCATCACCGCCAATGGCTCTCCTCTGTTTCCACTGACCAACCTGATGAACAAGCCTACATCTTTTCTATCCTAAACGACCTACAGCAGTTAGTCCAGCAACCCTGCCATGCCCCAGATTGCTTCAGAGATCGGCCGAACATTCTTCACATATTTCTAACCTCTAACGCTTCTGCTTATACTGTAAATCTTGTTTCTCCTTTGGGCTCCTCAGACCATAAACTAATATCTGTCACCTGTCCTATCACTTCGGTACGGCCACCCAATCCTCTCAACCGGCGGCGCTTGTGGCACTTTGGCGCTGCCAACTGAGGGGCTCTTCAGCAGTACTTCTTTGATTTCCCATGGAATTACTTTTGCTTCCGTGGCCGGGGACCCACGGAGAGTGCTGAACACATTACCAAGGTAATCCTCTCGGGCATGGAAACATACACACCATTTTCTTTCTTTCAGTCTAATGCAAACAAATCTTGGTTTACTCACGTTTGTTCTATTGCTGTCCGCAACAAGAAGGAAGCATTCAAACGTTTCCGACGGGTTAAAACTCAAGAATCTCATTCTTCCTATGTTTCTGCCCGAAATCAAGTCAAATCTGTTTCCCGATTTTTTCTTCCTTGTCTTTCCCTCCCCTTTTACTCTCTGATGGCCCAACCATCACTTCTTTCTCTGACAAAGCTGAACTCTTCACTCAAACTTTTGCTAGAAACTCCACCTTGGATGATTCCGGTGCTATTCCTCCCTCTCCACTCCCCTCTCTCTTATTTATGCCTAATATCCTAATCTCTTCTAAAGATGTACTTTCTACCCTCTCTGGGCTTAATACTAAGAAGGCGTATGGTCCGGACGATGTTCCTCCTGTTGTACTCGAGGCGAGTTAAGGGTAGAGCATGGCGAACTGAAGAGGTAAAACTAGCTGTTGAAGATATAAGGAAAGCATATAGAGAGTGGTTGGGTAGTAGAAGAAATTAAGATTTGGAGAGACAGAAAAGGAAAAGGTACTTGGAGAAATCGAGAGTGATGAAGAGAGTAGTGAAGGAAAGTAAGAGAAGAGTAAATGAGGAAATTGGAAGGAATTTAAGTGTAAAATGGAGGGAGTGTAAGAAATGTTTCTAGAAAGAGGTCAAGAAAGTTAGGGTGGATAGCAAGGGATGTAGTAAGGGTGTGAAAGATAGGAATGGGTGAGTGTTATCCGAGGAGCAAGAGAGAGTCGAGAAATGGAGGGAGAAGGTAAGGAATGAAACGCCAGCAAACATAGTTGGATGGGGTATGGGAGGGATCAGAAGGTTAGAAGTGTGTGATGCCTTGAAAAGAGTGAAGATAGGGAACGCATCAGGAATAGAAGGAGTGTGTGGGGAAATGCTGAGGTACGGTGGTGAGATAGTGATTGAATGGGTTGAAAAATGTGTAAACTTGCATGGGAGAAGGGAAGTGTGCCTGATGACTGGAATACAGGCATAATAGTCCCCCTGTATAAGGGTAAAGGGGAAAGAGGAGTGTGTGGTAATCACCGGGGAATATGTCTTCTAAGAGTAGTAGGGAGGATGTAGAGTAGGGTAGTGATCAAAAGAGTGAGAGCAATAACGGAGAAGTGAGTAGGTGACGAGCAGGGCGAGTTTAGGAAGGGAAGACAAGGTGTAGACCAGATATTTGCCTTGAAATGTGTTGTGGAGAAATATCTGGAGCAGGGACAAAAGTTGTATGCGCCTTTATGGACTTGGGGAAGGCCTATGACAGAGTTGATAGAGAAGGTCTGTGGAAATTACTGAGAATATACGGAGTAGATGGCAAATTGCTGAAAGCAGTGAAGAGCATGTATGAGGGTGCAAAGGCGTCAGTACGTGTGGAGAATGAACAGAGCGAGTTCTTTGATTTGAAAGTTGGGTTAAAGCAAGGGTGTGTGGTGTCCCCATGGTTGTTCAATATATATATGGATTGAGTCATGAAAGAAATATAAGGAAGAGCAGTGGATGTTGGTGTATCGCTGATATGGGAAGAAAATGAGGGAAGTTGCCTGTACTGCTGTTTTGTTGACGATAAAATTCTGATGAGTGATAGTGAATGGAAGTTGCAGGGTCTGGAAAATATGTTTGGAACAGTGTTTATAAAGCGGAATTTGAAGGTAAATGCAGGGGAAGAGTGAAGTAATGGTCTTTGAAATGGGTTCAGTCACAGAGTGTGAGGTGAGGTTGAAGGGTTAGGCTATGGAGAATGTCAGATCATTTAAGTATTTGGGCAGTGTTTTGAGTAAAGATGGGAGTATGGATGAAGAAGTGCGGGAAAGGGTACAACAGGGGAAGAGGGTTGTAGGAATGCTGAAAGCAGTAACGAGTCATCGAGAATTAGGGTGGTTAGCATGGAAATAAAGAAGTCCTTGCATGAAAGTGTGGTAATCCAGACATTGACGTACGGGAGTGAAGCATGGTCGTTGTTGGAGAGACGCAAACCAAGAGTGAGAGGGGTGGAAATGAGTTACTTGAGAGGTGCGTGCGGAGTTACATGGAGGGATAGACAGATGAATGAGGAAGTACGAGAGCAGTGTGGTGTGGATGTAGATGTGCTGGAAAGTGTGAAAAGGAACACCTGGAGATGGTTCGGCCATGTGGAACGTATAGGAAGTGAGAGAAAGACTAAGAGAGTGTATGAGAGTGAAGTGGATGGACAAAGAGGGAGAGGTAAACCGAGAGAGAGGTGGAAGGATGGAGTTAAGAAGTATATGTGTGAAAGCAGTGCTGGATGGGAGGAAGGGCGTCAACTGACTGGGGATAAAGGTACATGGGGGCGATTTGATCGTGTCCACCCATTTGGGGATCACGGCGTCCAGCCATAGATATATAGTTAGATAGATGGTAGAATTTATCAATATCATCAACATTGCGTAAATTTTGTTCTATAAATATGGAGGCAAAATGCAAAGCTGTCTGTAACAAGTACCCACCCCAAAGTTGAAAGAGTGATAAGGAACCAAATTCAAGGTACGTTAAAGTCAAAATGTCTGGACACACGCAGCTTGAAGCAAATTGAGTCATAAGATGAAAGAAACACAACTTGAGGGATATAATTCCAGAGCTTACTTGTTGAGCAGAAGATAGGACGGGGAAAATTGGTTCACTCTTAGGTAAGAGAGTTGGACAGACTAAGGGTGGGAATGTGTTATGAGGAGGGTCCCCCCCGCCCCCCCCAACATAAGGGAAAAGTTATGCAATGAGAAAGCTCTAGATCCTAAAGTTTACGATAATTATTTACAGTAAAGTTCACTGAATTATTAACTCCTACAAACAATTATATATTTCTGCAACTATAGTCTATTTTTTTCCAGCTGAGGGTAAATTGTCATGTTACTCTCCTTGTTACTCAGCTATAAGGTAGATTTTGTAGCGAAATATATTGCAAATTATGAAAACATGGCATAAATTCGATACACAGCTATAGTAGTTTGATATTTTTTCCATTAAGCATCGAAATATCAGCAACTAAGGGATTCAATTTATCGTCAGCTGGAAAAAAGTAGACTATAGTTACAATACTCAACACCATAACTCTCTAAGACGCATATCAAATCTAAAAAATAAACAGTTCGTTATTTTGTGAAGTAATTGTATCCCAAATTGTAGACCCATGTTCCTGAGTATGTATGTATGTATGTATGTATGTATATACTCAGGCACATACCCCACAGCTGGGGGTGGCCAACTCAAGACAGAATCCGAACAGAAACAACAAAATTAAACAAAACATAAGAAATTAACACACATCTAGATGGTCCAGGAGAAGGCTGAGACACCGAGGATCATGAAGGGCCTCCAGCAAAAGATCGCCAGGTCCCAGATCTTCAGGAGAGGTTCCAGTCTCAGTAGGCAGACACACAGTGAAACGACACCACAGTGCCCGCCCACATTCCTTCCAGCCATGGCTCTTCATACTGCATATACACAGTGTCCCGGGAGTTTTGTTAGATACTTACAGAAATGAAAGAATAACTCATTCGAAGTAGAAAATGTCCCATGTACACAGGCTTTTTGGGACGTAAAAGTCAATTTTGTGTAATTTTTCCAAATTATTAATCCTGATTTTGTTCAATACGATGGGGGATAGAAAACACATAATTACAGTTTATTATGAAGCATGGTATTAATACTTCAAACTGACTACAAAAACTCCGCTATATCGTTCTTCATATTCCCTTGGCAATGAGTTGAATATTACAAGAAACCAACCAAACCCTGTATTAAACTCATCACAGGAACAACAAAACACTAGAGTATCTTTTTTTTTCTTAGTATTGACAACCTGTCCCATAATACAACATTTAGCACTTTCCATATTAATATTCTGTACATGGAAAATGTGTTAAAACTGATGAAAAACATATCAATTACCTCCTTTCCGCATGACAGTTTTACGTGTTTTGCCATGTCTACCCCTTTGTTTCCTCTAAATGAAACAAATCCACATAAGACTGAATAGTGTATGATGAAGTATTGTATAAATACTTTAAAAAACATAACAAACTCCTCTGTAGCTTTCTTCATCCTCCCATAGCTATGGGTTGAATATGCGATTTTGTGTTATATGTGTGGATATGTAGCACAGGGATTTCCCTTAATTCACCTGTCAAGAAATTACCATGCCCTACATATTTAGAATGGCTATCTACGGTTACAAAAACGGACTGGGAATACCAGGCTTCTTTCTTCCTGGATTCAAAAGCAAAATTTGATGGCGCCGGCGAGACCGTGTCGTAGTTCTTGACTGAAGAATATAAGAGAACAAGTAAGTCGATACTGATCATTATCTCCATCATTCAATGTTCACTCCTTCTTATTCTTCTCTTCTCCTTTCTTTATATTTCTGCTGTTTCTCCTTTTGTATACATTTCTACGTTTCCTTCTTTTCTTCATTCTTTGTCTTCCTTATTTTCAAAAGAACGAAATGTGATCGTGTTTTGGGAGGAGAAAATTCACTGGTCGAAATAAGTTATTTATCGTCCATTGAATATTGAATTTTGTGTGTGCATCGTCTTCACTCAAAAGTTTAGCATTTGTTTGCTCTAAAGTCTTTATCCAGAAGTGTATTGTATACGTCATTGCAAAAAACATATCAATTAATGGAGCCTGATATATCTTTAACCATTTCAGAATACGATGATGCTTGTCATGCATTTATTCCGAACACATTAGATTATTTGACTAAATATCAAAACCAAATATGGATGACAGTAGGTTAATTGGGATAAGTGTTACCCATTTGACTCTTAATAGAGGGTCTGCTAATGTTGAGCATAATTGTCTAAAGTTAGCCAGGGGTCAATGGAAATAGCGCCACAGTATATTGAAAGGGTTAATAATTCCAATAAAAAGTGCTATACATCACATCATCATCATCTTCATACAATTTTCTACTGCAGGGTAAGGATCCCACCAATTATGTTATACTTTAACCAGTAATACATCTACTGAATCATCCCACCCCAGTGAACTTTCGGATCTCAACTCTCCATCGAGATTTTTGCCTACCTCTCTCTCTGTCTCCATATCTAGTTTCCACTTGGCTGTTCTGTTGTTCATCAATATTATCTTTTCGAAATATTTGGCCTGTATAAGATCTCTTAACGTTTATGCAGTAGTGAATAATTATGCCTTCTACCTTTGTTATCCATGTATCCCTTTTCTTATCTCTTCAAGTTACAGTATGTCTAAAATTATATTTTCCAAGTCTCACATGGCACTCATAAATTTACATCTATTTACTTTACATTTTTGATCCATGAATATATACTTGGAGGACACAATGGCTAAGCAATTTTCTTGTTAAGGAAACATAGAGCATGTTTGTTTGTTTCGTTCATAAAATGAAATAGCATTTTACATCATTAGTTGCCATCATGATATAGGTTTTCTTATAAAATCAGGCCTAGGTATATGTTTCACTCACCTCACCTTTCCTCTTTATTTATTACTATCATTTAAACAATAATTGGCTATGACCTTGGTTTTCCTTTTAATAATTGGCAATGCTAGTTCGCTCTATACAAGGAATGTTTTCCCCCATACATCACTCTCTCTATATATTCCATTGCTATCTATCCATGCAAAATCTCTTAACTCTAAAATTATTATCACATCCATCTATTCCTCTACTACTGTATCCATTTGTCTCCACCACCATATCCACTGGATATGGTGGTGGAGTTATATCTCTAATCACAATTTATCCACATTCAATCACCATAATATCCACGTCTGTCTCCATGCAAAAAGTCTTACCTCTAATTGTATCTACACAACCAGTTATGCATCTACTGTATCTATTGATCCCTACCCACTATATCCACTTTTATCCACATTCAATCATCATAATATCGACTTCTGTCTCCTCCACCGAGATCCTCAAACTCCATCTTCCGTATAAGTGATTGCAATTTACATACATTACTGAGAAGGGACCATGAAGAGGAAGCCGTAGGAGGAAGTTAGGTCTTGGGAGAATGGTCCACATAGCTCGAAAAATATATCTCTATATATGTTTGTCTGGTGGTATTTTATAAGTTTCACAAGTTGTATACGTTTATAGATAGGAGTTCAGTCAAAACATATCTCGTCTGCTCCGGCGACCATTACAACCACAGCTACCATTAATTACAGCAAATCATAGTACTCTATGGCACCTCTGTTCTCAATTTGTTGCTTTGCTTCTTTGTCATTTATTTATTTTCCAGTGTTCCTAGTTGAACTTCTTGTCCCTATTTGCTAATTAGCAGACTATTGTTACAGTGTTTACTTGCTCGTTCCTCTGTGCAAATAATTTTGTTCCAGCTATAATTTTCAGAGTTAGTGACAAGTTTTCATTTTCCTAACTTGGTACACACTGTTCAATAAAAGAGCGTTTCTTTAACTTGAATAACCAATGTTTTCATTTTATACTTCCATTTCTGTGTATGTTTCGTGTGTGTGTGTGTGTGTTTTTGTGTGTGTTTGCTTACTGTTTGTTTTCCAGCATTATATCATAAACAACTCTCCTGCTTGACTATCACAATTTCCTCCCTCCTTGACTATATAATTATATATATATATACTGTTGTCGGGAATAGTATATGATGATCCCGACAGTTTTGAGTCCAATTGGGTATTTGAATTTGGCGGTATTGTATACTAAGTACGATTTCGGCTAGTACCTTGTGTACTGTAGTTTATTATTAATTGTAGGTTAAATATTAGCTGTAATGCATAAATATATACATCAGCTCTAGATGTATCATGAAACTAAATCATAGGTTAGAAATATTATGAGCCGGCAGTCATATGTAATCTCGCGAAGTGATATAGCGCCGGCCCTCAGTCTCATCAAATCAACCGAAACAATCACTCCTCCCTCCGACTCTGACTCAACCTATAGTTCACCATGTGCTACCACTATTAATATATATATCTTCAGTCCTACACCACCAGTCCTCTAAGCTAAGTTCATAATGTGTTGATATTGTATTATGTGAACATTCGTACATGTCATTCATATGAATTAGCCGTGTGTAAGAGGACAGGAAGCCACCCATAGAAATCTTCATATTGGTAATTATATTATTTAACTTATTGTCGGGATAAATTCATGTACCAGTGATTTAATAATTTAACCTATTTTATATAATTTATATTCCCCACAACTGTATATATATATACAGTATATATATATATATATATATATATATATATATATATATATATATATATATATATATATATATATATATATATATATATATATATACTATCTATTTATCTATATATATATATATATATATATATATATATATATATATATATATATTGTGATGTGAGGAGAGGAGGAGAAGAACCATATCGAGTGTGACACACCTTATCAGTTGGACCATGGTTGGGGCCCCTGGACTGAATTATGAATTCTAGTGGTAATAGCTCTCCGTGTGACAGTGTCCCTTGCCCAAAAACATCCTGGGGGAAGGGGTGAGTGGGAACTTGGACAGGACAGTTTGCCCTGGGTCCTGGACGAAGGTAGAGGTGCCACTCGAGCTTCTCTAACCTACTTGTCCATGGGCCGCCCTCAGCTGTCCGTCTGTCCGTCTGTCTAAGCGACTATCTCCGTGAGTTTAGTTAGTGAAGTGACATTTATAGGAGAATCGTGGGACAGTTGTATATTACATATTGTATGCGTGTATTAGAGTATACTCGTATTTGTGTGTGGAGTCTACTATGAACAACAGTGATCTATACTTTGTTCAAGGCTCTGCATGACTTGTGGGACTCGTGTTTTGGTCTCATAGTGAGTGTTTTATCTGATGGTGTTTTATGTGTGTAAGTTCTTAATTCCAGCGCTTTGAGTTCAATGCTTTGATTCCAATGCTT
Organism: Paralithodes platypus; assembly: GCA_032716605.1. Classification (NCBI taxonomy): domain Eukaryota; kingdom Metazoa; phylum Arthropoda; class Malacostraca; order Decapoda; family Lithodidae; genus Paralithodes; species Paralithodes platypus. The sequence continues at coordinate 1,388,936 of CM064576.1, read as the reverse complement.
TCTCGAGTCAAGATATTAATGCAGCAATTTAACGAGCATTGTTGTGCCATTCAGCTATTCTTCTAGTTAATAATTAATTTTAGATTAAAACCACAAAATCAACGGTGTTTAATATCATCCTTCTTAATGCTAATTTACAACTTCTAGCTTCAATAGTTTCCTATTGGGGGACATACAAGTCAGATAGCGTGTTGCCCTGGTATTATTGGGGGACATACAAGTCAGATAGCGTGTTGCCCTGGTATTATTGGGGGACATACAAGTCAGATAGCGTGTTGCCCTGGTATTATTGGGGGACATACAAGTCAGATAGCGTGTTGCCCTGGTATTATTGGGGGACATACAAGTCAGATAGCGTGTTGCCCTGGTATTATTGGGGGACATACAAGTCAGATAGCGTGTTGCCCTGGTATTATTGGGGGACATACAAGTCAGATAGCGTGTTGCCCTGGTATTATTGGGGGACATACAAGTCAGATAGCGTGTTGCCCTGGTATTATTGGGGGACATACAAGTCAGATAGCGTGTTGCCCTGGTATTATTGGGGGACATACAAGTCAGATAGCGTGTTGCCCTGGTATTATTGGGGGACATACAAGTCAGATAGCGTGTTGCCCTGGTATTATTGGGGGACATACAAGTCAGATAGCGTGTTGCCCTGGTATTATTGGGGGACATACAAGTCAGATAGCGTGTTGCCCTGGTATTATTGGGGGACATACAAGTCAGATAGCGTGTTGCCCTGGTATTATTGGGGGACATACAAGTCAGATAGCGTGTTGCCCTGGTATTATTGGGGGACATACAAGTCAGATAGCGTGTTGCCCTGGTATTATTGGGGGACATACAAGTCAGATAGCGTGTTGCCCTGGTATTATTGGGGGACATACAAGTCAGATAGCGTGTTGCCCTGGTATTATTGGGGGACATACAAGTCAGATAGCGTGTTGCCCTGGTATTATTGGGGGACATACAAGTCAGATAGCGTGTTGCCCTGGTATTATTGGGGACATACAAGTCAGATAGCGTGTTGCCCTGGTATTATTGGGGGACATACAAGTCAGATAGCGTGTTGCCCTGGTATTATTGGGGGACATACAAGTCAGATAGCGTGTTGCCCTGGTATTATTGGGGGACATACAAGTCAGATAGCGTGTTGCCCTGGTATTATTGGGGGACATACAAGTCAGATAGCGTGTTGCCCTGGTATTATTGGGGGACATACAAGTCAGATAGCGTGTTGCCCTGGTATTATTGGGGGACATACAAGTCAGATAGCGTGTTGCCCTGGTATTATTGGGGGACATACAAGTCAGATAGCGTGTTGCCCTGGTATTATTGGGGGACATACAAGTCAGATAGCGTGTTGCCCTGGTATTATTGGGGGACATACAAGTCAGATAGCGTGTTGCCCTGGTATTATTGGGGGACATACAAGTCAGATAGCGTGTTGCCCTGGTATTATTGGGGGACATACAAGTCAGATAGCGTGTTGCCCTGGTATTATTGGGGGACATACAAGTCAGATAGCGTGTTGCCCTGGTATTATTGGGGGACATACAAGTCAGATAGCGTGTTGCCCTGGTATTATTGGGGGACATACAAGTCAGATAGCGTGTTGCCCTGGTATTATTGGGGGACATACAAGTCAGATAGCGTGTTGCCCTGGTATTATTGGGGGACATACAAGTCAGATAGCGTGTTGCCCTGGTATTATTGGGGGACATACAAGTCAGATAGCGTGTTGCCCTGGTATTATTGGGGGACATACAAGTCAGATAGCGTGTTGCCCTGGTATTATTGGGGGACATACAAGTCAGATAGCGTGTTGCCCTGGTATTATTGGGGGACATACAAGTCAGATAGCGTGTTGCCCTGGTATTATTGGGGGACATACAAGTCAGATAGCGTGTTGCCACATACAAGTCAGATAGCGTGTTGCCCTGGTATTATTGGGGGACATACAAGTCAGATAGCGTGTTGCCCTGGTATTATTGGGGGACATACAAGTCAGATAGCGTGTTGCCCTGGTATTATTGGGGGACATACAAGTCAGATAGCGTGTTGCCACATACAAGTCAGATAGCGTGTTGCCCTGGTATTATTGGGGGACATACAAGTCAGATAGCGTGTTGCCCTGGTATTATTGGGGGACATACAAGTCAGATAGCGTGTTGCCCTGGTATTATTGGGGGACATACAAGTCAGATAGCGTGTTGCCCTGGTATTATTGGGGGACATACAAGTCAGATAGCGTGTTGCCCTGGTATTATTGGGGGACATACAAGTCAGATAGCGTGTTGCCCTGGTATTATTGGGGGACATACAAGTCAGATAGCGTGTTGCCCTGGTATTATTGGGGGACATACAAGTAAGATAGCGTGTTGCCCTGGTATTATTGTGGGACATACAAGTCAGATAGCGTGTTGCCCTGGTATTATTGGGGGACATACAAGTCAGATAGCGTGTTGCCCTGGTATTATTGGGGGACATACAAGTCAGATAGCGTGTTGCCCTGGTATTATTGGGGGACATACAAGTCAGATAGCGTGTTGCCCTGGTATTATTGGGGGACATACAAGTCAGATAGCGTGTTGCCCTGGTATTATTGGGGGACATACAAGTCAGATAGCGTGTTGCCCTGGTATTATTGGGGGACATACAAGTCAGATAGCGTGTTGCCCTGGTATTATTGGGGGACATACAAGTCAGATAGCGTGTTGCCCTGGTATTATTGGGGGACATACAAGTCAGATAGCGTGTTGCCCTGGTATTATTGGGGGACATACAAGTCAGATAGCGTGTTGCCCTGGTATTATTGGGGGACATACAAGTCAGATAGCGTGTTGCCCTGGTATTATTGGGGGACATACAAGTCAGATAGCGTGTTGCCCTGGTATTATTGGGGGACATACAAGTCAGATAGCGTGTTGCCCTGGTATTATTGGGGGACATACAAGTCAGATAGCGTGTTGCCCTGGTATTATTGGGGGACATACAAGTCAGATAGCGTGTTGCCCTGGTATTATTGGGGGACATACAAGTCAGATAGCGTGTTGCCCTGGTATTATTGGGGGACATACAAGTCAGATAGCGTGTTGCCCTGGTATTATTGGGGGACATACAAGTCAGATAGCGTGTTGCCCTGGTATTATTGGGGGACATACAAGTCAGATAGCGTGTTGCCCTGGTATTATTGGGGGACATACAAGTCAGATAGCGTGTTGCCCTGGTATTATTGGGGGACATACAAGTCAGATAGCGTGTTGCCCTGGTATTATTGGGGACATACAAGTCAGATAGCGTGTTGCCACATACAAGTCAGATAGCGTGTTGCCCTGGTATTATTGGGGACATACAAGTCAGATAGCGTGTTGCCCTGGTATTATTGGGGGACATACAAGTCAGATAGCGTGTTGCCCTGGTATTATTGGGGGACATACAAGTCAGATAGCGTGTTGCCACATACAAGTCAGATAGCGTGTTGCCCTGGTATTATTGGGGGACATACAAGTCAGATAGCGTGTTGCCCTGGTATTATTGGGGGACATACAAGTCAGATAGCGTGTTGCCCTGGTATTATTGGGGGACATACAAGTCAGATAGCGTGTTGCCCTGGTATTATTGGGGGACATACAAGTCAGATAGCGTGTTGCCCTGGTATTATTGGGGGACATACAAGTCAGATAGCGTGTTGCCCTGGTATTATTGGGGGACATACAAGTCAGATAGCGTGTTGCCCTGGTATTATTGGGGGACATACAAGTCAGATAGCGTGTTGCCCTGGTATTATTGGGGGACATACAAGTCAGATAGCGTGTTGCCCTGGTATTATTGGGGGACATACAAGTCAGATAGCGTGTTGCCCTGGTATTATTGGGGGACATACAAGTCAGATAGCGTGTTGCCACATACAAGTCAGATAGCGTGTTGCCCTGGTATTATTGGGGGACATACAAGTCAGATAGCGTGTTGCCCTGGTATTATTGGGGGACATACAAGTCAGATAGCGTGTTGCCCTGGTATTATTGGGGGACATACAAGTCAGATAGCATGTTGCCACATACAAGTCAGATAGCGTGTTGCCCTGGTATTATTGGGGGACATACAAGTCAGATAGCGTGTTGCCCTGGTATTATTGGGGGACATACAAGTCAGATAGCGTGTTGCCCTGGTATTATTGGGGGACATACAAGTCAGATAGCGTGTTGCCCTGGTATTATTGGGCACATACAAGTCAGATAGCGTGTTGCCCTGGTATTATTGGGGGTCATACAAGTCAGATAGCGTGTTGCCCTGGTATTATTGGGGGACATACAAGTCAGAAAGCGTGTTGCCCTGGTATTATTGGGGGACATACAAGTCAGATAGCGTGTTGCCCTGGTATTATTGGGGGACATACAAGTCAGATAGCGTGTTGCCCTGGTATTATTGGGGGACATACAAGTCAGATAGCGTGTTGCCCTGGTATTATTGGGGGACATACAAGTCGGATAGCGTGTTGCCCTGGTATTATTGGGGGACATACAAGTCAGATAGCGTGTTGCCCTGGTATTATTTGGGGACATACAAGTCAGATAGCGTGTTGCCCTGGTATTATTTTCTTTTCTTGGATAATACCCGAGTGGGCCGTAACAATATATATATATATATATATATATATATTGTTACGGCCCACTCGGGCCGTATGAACTCTGAAATATCCAGTCTTGATAGAACTCACTAGAACCAATAAGCAAACCTGATTAAAATCACGGCATATATATATATATATATATATATATATATATATATATATATATATATATATATATATTTAAAACAAAATATGTATATGTATACTGTATATATATACTGTATATATATATATATATAAATATATATATTGTATATACATATATATATATATATATATATATATATATATATATATATATATATATATATATATATATATATATATATATATACAATATATTTATATATATATATACAGTATATATATACAGTATACATATACATATTTTGTTTTAAATATATATATATATATATATATATATATATATATATATATATATATATGCCGTGATTTTAATCAGGTTTGCTTATTGGTTCTAGTGAGTTCTATCAAGACTGGATATTTCAGAGTTCATACAAAACATGCATAGATGGCAAGCAAAGGATACATATAACACCGAAATATAATCTAAAGAACAGTTTTATTTATCTTAAACTCTACGTACATGTATAAGAGATAATAATGTTTTAAAATGAATAGATAAGTTTATACAACATGAGAAATACTCTTCTAGCACGATCGAGGATCTAGATGGAGCTCAGGTATAAAAATAGGCTTAGCTGTCCACTTGTACAAATACAAGAGTAGAATAATACCCAGACGGTGATTGTATATTCAGGTATGATGGTAATATACACTTAGTTGACGAGATTTTATACGGAGTCAATAAACTGGAATATAATTTATAAAAAACACCTTGCGCACTGGTGAAAATTTGGCAGAATGGACATTTGGGGACTCCAACTTTATACACACTTATAGGAATTTATGACGGATTGGCACTATATCGGGCTAACGCGAGTAGACAATATGGTTATGACCACTCTTGTCTTCCTCGACTACCACTGACCTTTATAAGAGGTTCAAGAAACTCGGGGCGGTGTTTAAACCTTTTAGTTGCAAGAGTCAATTAGTATGCTACAGACAAATGCACCAAGGACTTCTATATGCCGAGTGCCGGTTAAGGTATCTCGCAGAGCCCTGAACTATACAAGTGACCTTGGTATGCCAAGTATTCTTTGGTAGTTCTTAGAATGCAGTTTTTAATAATAGAAGTTTAAGTGAGGGGTGGAAATGAGTTACTTGAGAAGTGCGTGCGGAGTTACGTGGAGGGATAAACAGACGAATGAGGAAGTAAGAAGGAGGTGTGGTTTAGAGGTAGATGTGCTGGAAAGTGTGAAAAGGAATACCTTGAGATGGTTCAGCCATATGGAATGTATGGGAAGCGAGAGCATGACTAAGAAGGTGTACGAGAGTGAGGTGGAAGGACAGAGAGGGAGAGGTAGACCGAAAGAGAGGTGGAAGGATGGAGTGAGGAAGTATATGGATGAAGGCGGTGCTGGTTGGGAGGAAGGGCATTGACTGACTGGGGACAGAGGTGCATGGGGGCGGTTCGTTCGTGGCCACCCTTTCGGGGATCACGGTGTCAGGCAATAGATAGATAGATATATATAGATGCCCTGGTACTTCAGCCTTCTAATATTAAAGGTGCAGCCTATTAAAGACTTCTATGTTAATATATGGTATGACACACAATTAACCCTGGACAGGATTCGTGGGGTCATTTAAGGAATGCGAAAATCCGCCTTTGTCTATGCTTGCATGTCACGTGACCGGGGGAGCCAATAGGAGGCTGAATTTCCTGGTGAGGCAAGCCATCTATCAGTAGGAGCTGGGACCCCACCAAAGACAGACCTGCGCCGCTCGCTCCTCCAACCACAACCCTTTCACCCATTTTCCGGTGCCACATATGACCCAGTAAACACAGTAAGTTTTTGTACCATATTTGTTGAAAGTTACAGTAATCATATGTTTCATGCCTTTGTATTAGACTTAGGACTGTCAGTCTTCTACACATGATGGCTAGATTGTGTGACGTCGTGTCCTGACTGTTGCCAGATATCTGAGTTGCCATATGCCGCCACAATTTGTTTTTCTTGTTTTTTGTTTTCGATTTTTTTTTTCTGATTTCGCTATTGGTGTATTTCCTCATTGAATTTGACAAAGTACTTACCTGTTATGCCCCCAGTGACTACCTACCCAATTTCCTTATAATTTTACCTGGTTTCTGCTGATTGATTGGTACCAATTAGTTACCTGTCATGCCCCCAGTTGTCCAGGGACAAGCTACCCATTTTATTACCATTTTACCTGTTCCTGGTGATTTAATTTGACAAAGTACTTACCTGTTGTGCCCCCAGTGACTACCTACCCATTTCCTTATAATTTTACCTATTTTCTGCTGACTGATTGGTACCAATGACTTACCTGTCATGCCCCCAGTTGCCCAGGGACAAGCTAACCATTTTATTACCATTTTACCTGTTCCTGCTGATTGAAATTTACCAAGTACTTACCTGTTATGCCCCCACAATTTTTTTTTTGTTTATTTTTTTATTTCGCTATGGGTGTTTTTGGTGATTGATTGATTTGGTGATTTTTTTTTTCTGATTTCGCTATGGGTGTTTTTGGTGATTGAAATTGACCAAGTACTTACCTGTGATACCCCCAAGGACTACTTACCCATTAACTTACATTTTTACTTGTTTCTAATGCATTATTTTTTCAGGTTTTGCCATGGCTCACAAGGGTTTATCCCCGGAGGCCATCTCAAGCATCCTCCTGGAGGACTGGGATGGTGATGCTGACGGTGCTGACGATGATGAGGTGTTCGAAGATCATGTGGAAGAGGATGACATCCAAGACGACATGATAAGCCACGCACCACATGACGACTCTCTCGAACGTGAGACCACCCCCTCGCCCTTGCACACAACCTCGTATTGCCACCACCCCGTGTGTCACGAGGAGGACCAGCACCTTAGCGACACTGAGACGCGATTTCTCCTTCCGTGGGAGGGAGAAAAGGAACACCAGGGGCGCCCACAACACCTCTGCACCCACTGTCACTGTCGCCAGGTCTCCACCCATCGCTACCCCCACTGTCACTGTCGCCAGGACCAGGTCTCCACCCATCGATACTCCCACTGTCACTGTCGCCAGGACCAGGTCTCTACCCATCGCTACCCCCAGAAATTCCAGGACAGGCTTGCCTACTAGGCATAGGGTAAGGGTTCCCTCCAATGATGACGACGATACTGACGAAGAAGTTGACGACCCCCCACCAAATATCTTGCCGCCGCCAAACGCCACTCCGCGGGGCACTTCAGCCATGTGTCGCAGACCTGCTTGAACTGCACAACATAAAGGTAAGGGATTTTACATTATTATTATACATTGTTATTTTTTTTATAAGTTTATATAAAGTAAATAAGGTTAATAATTGCCAACCTCATTTCTTCAACAAGTTTTCCCTTGCAATGTAATTTTTTTTTTTTTTTTTTGGCATTTATGTTATGCCTATTTAATTTTTAGGGTGTAGTATGTATTATTCAAGCAGTATTCATCATTCACATGAGTTGTGATCAAAATCCATGCATTTATAATCATCCTATACATTGTGGAAAGTGTTGTCTATTTTCAGAGGGTTGCGGCCGGAGCGGTGCTGGGAGATAAGGTTAACCCTTTCAGTACTGTGTGTGTATAACTACTCCAAACCCCCATTATTCATACTGATATTGTTCATAGGTTGTTTAGGAATGTCCATGGTGATTTATAGGCAGATTCATAGACAATTTGTTCAGTTATGAATTTTTTTCTCTCAAATTTTTGCCGAAAACTGTCTGACGTCTCGGAGTTAAGTGTACACAATGCTATGTCATTGCTATTTACTAGTTCTAATCTCAATATTTAGGCTTTCCCTGTGTTCCTGTGTTGTTTGGCACTATTCTGACAACATTTCAGCTAAATCCATCAATATTTAGGCACCCTAATGATTTTTTGTAAACCATTGATAATTTTTTTGAGTTTTCGAAATTAACCCTTTTTATTCTTTTCACAGATCGCGCCCTATGGGACCCAGGTCGACAATACTTCAGCTGATGAGGTCCACACCATCCCCCTACTAGTCACCAGAGTTTCACTATCCTCAGGGAACTTTAAGTATTTATTTTTATTTTTTTAGTAAACTTAGTAATTTTCTTAAGTTATTTTTCTAGAATAATCATTAAAAATATAAAAATCACTCTGATTTTCAATTCCACTTGAAATTAGATTAAGCATTCCTTATATTACATGTTCAAATGTAGACAAAAAATCTATCTCAATTACCTGATTTTTGGCGAATATTTTAGTGCGGCGTGCCACTTTCGACCACCGTTTCCTTTACCGTACGCGTTAGAACGCGAATCCTGTCCAGGGACAAAGATCTCTCAATAGGGAAAATAACTCCTCAGACCTTGTGGGATATTCAGTATGCCGAATGCTGAATGGCAGGGTAATCCTGGGACTTGTTCAACTTGGTATGCCATTTATTGAAAAGCCCTAGAATTGCTTGCCCTGTTCAGCTTCCTTCAGCATAGTGATGACGTTGGCCGAGATGTCCCGGGTTTTTTTTTTTTTTTTTTTTTTTTTTTTTTTTTTTTTTGCTATGTGAATGAGGGAGACAAAAGGCATAACTGCCTACAGCGAGTGCCTCCCCCAGATTTGAAAGAGTGACAGGGCCAAAATCAAGGGACGTTCGAGCTAAAATGCCGGGACACACAGAGTTTGAAGCAATTTAAGAAATAGGAAGAGGGAATGACTGATTCAAACCTCAGCAGTTTAATAGAAGAAAGTCTGAGAATAGCGTTTCACTCTTGGGTTGGAGAGTTGCACAGAGTAGAGGTGGGATTGTGTTGCAAGGCGGGTACTACGTACCCTAGCAGAGGAGGTGGTATACACTGGGAAAGCTCCGAGGAACACTGATTATTGTAGTAGCGATAGAATAGCGAGAGAAATGCAACATTGCGGCGAAGAGAGATAGATTGCAGAGAGTTGGTGAGTGGACGGGAGTTAATGATACGAAAGGCTTTCCTTTCTACTTTGTCTAGGATTGCGGTGTGAGAGGATCCTCCCCACACATGTGAACAATACTCAATACAAGGACGCACTGTGCCCCTGTACAGAGAGAGAAGCAGTGCAGGGGTAAAGAACCCCTTGTGGCGGTTGAGCACACCTAGCTTCTGGGAGGCTGCCTTAGCAAGACTGGTAATATGGTCTTTCCAAGTGAGAGCAGAAGAAAAAGAGACACCGAGGAGATGATGAAGGGTTGATATTTGTATTGTTTAAGAATAAGGGATAGTCCTCTGGAGGTTCCTGACGGGTAGTAAAATGGATAAATTGAGTTTTGAAAGCATTAAATGTAACAAGGTTTTCTCTATTCCAATTGGAAATAGTAGCTAGATCTGAAAATAAGCATTTTATGGCTTCATTACGTTTACTTTTGAGGGATTGCTGGCTGGGGCGTTCTGGAAAACTATTTGAGTGGTGTAAGGTAGAGTCGTCTGCATATGAATGGATAGGGCTGGATGTACAGTTGAGAAGATAATTTATGAAAATTAGAAAGAGAATAGGAGATAGGACAGAACCCAGAGGAACACCGGAGTTGATAGGATAGGAAATGAGCGATGGCCGTCCACAACCGCAGCTATGGAATGGCCGGAAAGGAAATTAGAGATAAAGGTACAGATGGAGGAACAGAAACCGAAGGAGGGCAGTCTGGAAATTAAAGATTTGTGCCAGACACTATTGAAGGCCTTTGATATGTCTAGTGCAACAGAAAAAGTCTCACCGAAGTCCCGCAAGTTGGATGACCAAGAGTTAGTAAGATATGAAAGAAGATCACCAGTAGAGCGACCCTTAAGGAAACCATACTGGCGATCTGAGAGCAGATTATGAGAAGAGAAATGCTTAAGGAATTTGGAAGCAAGAATAGTTTCAAAACATTTAGAGATACAAGAGATGAGAGCAATTGGACGATAGTTGGAGGGTTGAGAGCGGTCACCCTTCTTTGGGACAGGTTGAATGAGAGCAAACTTCCAGAAAGAAGGAAAGACGTAAGAGGAGAGACGTAGACGAAAGAGTTTGCCTAGGCAGGGGGTCAGCACGGAAGCACAGTTTTTCAGTACAACAGGAGGAACACCGACCGAACCGTACGCCTTCTTAGTATTAAGCCCAGAGAGGGTAGAAAGTACATCCTTAGAAGACATTAGGATATTAAGCACAAGTAGAAAAGAGGGGGATGGAGAGGGAGGAATAGCACCGGAATCATCCAAGGTAGAGTTTCTAGCAAAAGTTTGAGCAAAGAGTTCAGATTTGTCAGAGGAAGAAGTGATTGTTGTGCCATCAGAGTGAAAAAGGAAAGGGAAAGACGAGGAAGAAAAGTTGTTGGAGAGGTTTTTGGCTAGATGCCAGAGAGCTTGGGAAGAGCTAGAGTTGGATAGTTCAGTGCATGTATTATTGATGAAAGAGTGCTTGGCAAGTCGAAGAACAGATTTGGCTTGATTCTGGGCAGAAACATAAGAAGAATGAGATTCTTGAGTTTGAAAGCGTCGGCACCGTTTGAATGCTTCCTCCTTGTTGTGGACAGCAGTAGAGCAAGCATGAATAAACCAAGATTTGTTTGCATTAGACTGAAAGAAAATGGAATGTATGCTTCCATGCTCGAGAGGATTACTTCGGTAATGCGTTCAGCACTCTCCGAGGGTCCTCGGCCACGGAAGCAAAAGTCATTCCACTGGAAACAAAGAAGTACTTCCGGAGAGACTCCCAGTCCCAGTGTGGGAATATAAAGGTCACAAGTGCGGTCAGGGGGTAATCTAGGGGATTAGGAGGACCCTCTAGAAGCTGGTGGGTAAGTACTTTGGCCTTTGGGTGGAATAGGGACACAAATGTTTACTCTGTTGGTGGTGATAGGAGACCTTCTCATCCTGGCTGAACACTATTCTTCTCTTTTGATGTTGTCGGGAGGTAGAAGATAATATCTTAATGCTCTTTCCGGGTGTAGTAGGGCATTCTGGTGTAATAGTGGCGACCCGGGCTTTTCTTCTGGCGGTGATGACTGGCGGTGGAGTAATATTTATAGGTAGGTGTTCTCGTGTATTATTCTTCGAAACTGGTGGACAATTGGTACACGTGGTGCTTCCTTGGGCGCGAATTTGTTGGTTGGTACTTGCTCCTTTTCTCCTGTCTTCTTGCCTTTGTTCTTCTTCTGTTCTGCTGGTTGTCGATTTATGTGGGGCAATTTCGGAATATGGGGCATGGTAGAATTATGGTAGGCATCAGTTTCTTCTGTAGTACTTCTGTTTGATTTACTTTGGTTTCCCCTTTGTTTGTTGTGGGAAACCGCTTTCTTTGGTGGTCGCCATCTTGTTTTATCGTCCTTCGTTTTTCCTGAGTGCCTCCTTCCTGTTGTAGGTTTCCCACGGTTTTTGTTGTCTGCTTCCCTGGCGTTTTCCTTTGATGATGTAGGGGAGTATTTCTTATTTTCGTTATTTAATATATATATATATATATATATATATATATATATATATATATATATATATATATATATATATATATATATATATAAACACATATACATATATGCAGTATATATATATATATATATATATATATATATATATACCGGTTCTGACATACGGAGCCCTGTATGATTTAAGAGTTAGAATTAGAGTTGAAGGAGCCCACTACCCAAACGGTGAAGCAGACTAGCGAACGAGAGGAGTGGGCAAACCATCTCGCCCCATACCAGCATGCTAGCCTTCACACCTCGATGACCGATGCTATGACGTATGATCGACGCCAGGAGCTGTGAGTGGACCACGCACCTGTTATGCGACTCGAGGAGCTATGATTGGAGCAGGCATCACCCCCCGCCTCCTGATTCGTTCCTACACCATCATTGTTTGGTATATAAGACCCGAGTTGTGGGCATTCAAATCAGTCTCATTTGGAGTTGGGGAAGGTGAACTTGCAGCTGGAGGAAGACGGGGTGAAGTATTATAATGGGATTGTGACTGTCAGTCAGATTATATAATGTGTGTTAAGTGTGTTCGGTGTAAACACTTATGTTATGTTGGTTAGTGAGATATGTGATTGGGAATTAACGTGAACACTACTATTATGTGTTTAACTATTTAATTGGGAATTAACGTGAACGCTACTATTATGTGTTTAACTATTTGATTGGGAATTAACGTTAACGCTATTATTATGTACTTAACTATTTTAGTTGACTAACTTGTGGACTAAAGCAACTCTTTAAGTAATTGGGTTATGATGAAAGTAATACTATTGTTTTATATTAATACTTACGAGTTCTTTCATTTTCTTTGAATTAAGCTTACATTGCTTAATGGTGCTTAGTACGGTGATGCTATTGTCTCGTATTAGTAATATCGCCTTAGACTAACATGGCTGTGTTAATATTACTTCTAGTGATTTCCTAAGCTGAAGAAAATTATTTTGCTTCAAAATATTATATTTTGCTTTTCATATTATTTGAGTGAGACCTGAATCGAATCTATGAAACGATCCTGTAACTTTATTTACTCATAATCAAACCTCAATGTTACGTGGTTAAGAAATAAATTTAACTAATTATTAAATATATATCTAACTTTTTATGTGACTTTGATATTACTCCTGATGATAATAATAATATAATACTATTAACGTAAGACAAGAACCAAGAATAATTACATTAAATATAAATAAAAGGACATAGAAGAAAACTATCTATTCATTTAAAAAAGGGTAAGAGACAGAAATATTCTTACTTTAATATTTATCTTTCAAGACTTTTTATAAAATTAATAGTCCTTCTTTAGCTATAACTTATTCGGTTCATAACCATAGCCTACTAAGCTTCGGTTAAATAATAATTCTTTATAAATACTACATGACTTTAATTAGTTTCAGTATTTTTCATAATTAAAGAGTATCAGTCAATAAAGGATACTAAGTCCTAAGATCCAAAAGGAAAGGAAGCAACAACAGGAAATTATTTTATTAGATTTTACTTTTGTTTTGCCTTCAGCTGACTGATACCTTAATATATATCTCTGTGCTATATAGATTCATCAAGTTAACCACTTGAGGATCAAGATACGTAACAGAAGAGTGGCGACCTTGCCAGGATAAATGCCAGTGCAACGACCGAACAATGTGAATATCAATATCGTACGGCTCAACTAAATGTCAATACAAATGCTCCCGAAATTGCTCCCCCTCTGGGATTGACTATGACTAGTGTCATTCCACCTTTCACTGAGGATAATGTGCAGAATTTCTTTGTTTTGTTTGAGGAAGTTGCTGGAGGTATGAAGTGGACAAGAGATCAATGGCCTTTTATGTTACAAACTGTTTTGACAGGGCAGGCTCGAGCCACGTATTTGTCAGAAGTAGCAGAAGTTAGGCAGGATTATGACAATCTCAAAGAAGCTATCTTAAAAACCTATCAATTGCAGCCTGAGGCTTACAGGCAATCTTTCCGTAAAAACCAGAAGAAAGTAGAAGAAACCCATAAGGTATTTGCCAGGACCATGACTAAAACTTTCAATCATTGGGTCAAGAGTAAGAAAGTCACAAGCTACAACGATCTGAAGGAGTTGGTCCTGTTAGAAAATTTCCTATGGAAAATTGATTCTTCTGTATCCTATCATTTAAAGGGGAAAAAGGTAGATTGTCTTGCCGACGCCGCTGACATGGCTGACACATACGTGCTCAACAACAAATTTCGTGGAAAGAAGCCCTACGATAATTCTAGTTCTAATTTTAAGTATCCCAATCACAAATCTGACCGACCCAGTCACAAGCCTATAACGTCTTCCCCAGCTAGCCAAAATAGAAATGTTCCCCCAACTAAAAATGCGACTCAGGGCAATGGTAACAGAGGTGGGCCCCAAACTAATAGTAATGCTCAAAGAGGGAACGTTCCCGTATCCCCTAAAGTATGTACTTTTTGTGGCAAGAGAGGCCACCTAGCTTATCAGTGCTGGGCCAAGGAGAGAACCGAGAGATCGGGGCAGACAGTTGCCGCCGTATCTCAAACTCCATATGTGCCTGTAATGCAGGACTCCCGACAGAAGGAGTACCTAGCACCAAAAGTTCCTTTAATGCAGGACTCTCGACAGAAGGAGTACCTAGCAGCTAACGTAAATCATCTAGACAGGGGTGTAGTAGCATGTGTGGTGCAACCCACTAGGGTTAAGCCAATAATAATTTCACCATCAGTGCAGGACAGTTACCGTCCCTTTATTTCATCTGGCAACGTGAGATTAAATGGTTGCATGCATGAGGTAAAAATTCTGAGAGACACAGGTTCTACTAGCACCCTCATGGTGAATCCTTACACTGAGTGCCCACCTGGCAAACCAGTTGTAATGAGAGGTGCTGGAGGCCAGTTTTATGCATACTTGGTAAAAGGCGAAATTGAATGTGAGTTACTACAGGGTGAGGCCACCATAGCTTTGTGTAGGTCCCAAGATATCCCTGTGCCTGGGGTAACACTCCTTTTGGGGAATGATGTAGCAGGTGAGAAGGTCCGACCAGACCCCATTTTGTCACTTTCCCCTGTTAACGAGCCACTAACCGGTGAGCTCGAAAAGGAGATGCCAATTGTTTTCCCTGTGTGTGCTGTCACACGTTCAATGTCTCAAGTAGCAGTTCCCTCAGACAGAAATGTACCGAATGTAAGAGTTGATGAAAGGGATGATGAGAGTGTGAATGATGCTCCAACTGTGCCTGATGATGTGACTGAGGTGGATTTATCTGACACCTTTATGGCTCATCTTGACCCTAATGATGACCATGAAACCCCTCCAAATTGTCCTAGCGGCCTGGTAGAGCTACAGAGAGATGATAGTGAATGCAAGGAGTTAGCTGCCAGGTCCGTGAGTGAAGAGGAATGTGAGAAGGAGGGTGGTGAATGTTTCTACCTCAAAGGAGGAGTATTGTGGCGAAGATGGAGACCGCCACACAGACCAATCGATGACGGGGCTTGGGACGTCCATCAAGTAGTAGTCCCCAAACCTTGTCGTAAAGATATCCTGGAAATGGCACATTGTATACCATTGGCAGGACACCTAGGTGTGAGAAAAACTCTAGACAGAATCAGATCCCACTTTTACTGGCCAGGAATGCGTGCAGATGTAGTGGAGTGTTGTAGAGTGTGTCACACTTGCCAGATGACAGGAAAACCCAATCAGAAGGTGCCTGTACATCCTCTGGTGCCCTTGCCCGTTTTCGAGAATCCTTTTACTCGGGTGGTAGTGGACATTGTAGGCCCATTGCCTAAGACTTCCCAAGGTAACCTTTATTTATTAACTATCATGGACATGGCAACTCGCTACCCAGAGGCTATACCCTTAAGGACTACCTCTGCTCCAACTGTAATCAAGGAACTGCTCAAATTTTTCACCAGAATGGGTTTCCCCCATGAGGTGCAAAGTGATCAAGGAACTAATTTTACCTCTAACATTTTCCAGCAGTCCCTGAAGGAGTTGGGTATCGAGCATGTAAAGTCTAGCACCTACCACCCAGAGAGTCAAGGGGTTCTCGAACGATATCATCAGACATTAAAGGGAATGTTACGTAAGTATTGTACAGAGACCGGAGTTGAGTGGGATAAGGGGGTACCTTTTCTTTTAGTTGCTACTCGTGAGGTTCCAACTGAATCCCTGGGTTTTTCCCCTAATGAGCTAGTTTTCGGTCACCAGGTAAGAGGTCCTTTGCAACTATTGCAGGATAGCCTAGTTGGCCAGGAGGGGAACCAAAACCTCCTCAAGTATGTTTCAGATTTCAAAACCCGGCTGAGATCCTCATGTGAGTTTGCCGCTCAAAACTTGACAGTGGCTAAAAGCTCCATGAAGAAATGGTATGACAGAAAAGCCCGTGAGAGGGAGTTTAAGCCCGGTGATGAGGTTTTGGTCCTGCTCCCCCTTTTTGGCCAACCTTTATCTGCCAAGTTCAGGGGCCCATATAAGATCATTCGGAGGGTGAGCATTACCGATTATCTAGTAACTACCCCAGACAGGAGAAAGCCCACGCAAGTATTCCATATAAATATGTTGAAGCCCTACCATAGGTCCCCTGATTCCTCTCTTCCAGATTCTCCCACTGTGGCAGTGAATGTCAGGACCTGTGAACAGCCTGGTGCGGACAAAGTCTTCAGTTCTCTTACTGACCCGCAACAGACTGTTCCAGAGCCTGAAGGTATCCATGCAGACTTTGACTTGTCGTGTAGCCTATCCAACTTTCAGTATAATTCAGTGGCTTTGAGGGAATTACCATCTAAACTATGTCATCTTCCCTCTGATCAAGCGAACCAAATAATCTCTGTTTTATCTCAGTCTCCCAATGT
Organism: Paralithodes platypus; assembly: GCA_032716605.1. NCBI lineage: Eukaryota > Metazoa > Arthropoda > Malacostraca > Decapoda > Lithodidae > Paralithodes > Paralithodes platypus. The sequence goes on along the minus strand of CM064576.1, from coordinate 1,371,891 downwards.
GTTCCGTGATACTCCAGGGCTTACTTCTTTGGCCGTGCACGACATCGACGTAGGGGATGCAACTCCCATTAAACTATCCCCCTACCGTGTCTCGCCACAACGCAGGAGTATACTGCAGGTCGAGCTTGACTTTATGATTTCTAATGAACTGATAACTAGGGCCTTAAGCCAGTGGAGTAGTCCGGTCATACTAGTGCCAAAGCCAGACGGGAGCCATAGGTTATGTATGGACTATAGGCAAGTCAATGCTGTCACAAAGAACGATACCTACCCACTGCCACGGATCGACGACTGCATTGACCAGATTGGTACAGCCACCTATATCAGCAAGATTGACTTGATGAAGGGATATTGGCAAGTAGCTCTCACCCCTAGAGCGAGGGAAATATCATGCTTTGTAGTCAACAATCAAGCCTTCTGGTGTAACGTAATGCCCTACGGCTTGAAAAACGCCCCAGCTACATTCCAGCGCCTCATGAATTTGGTGACTGAAGGGGTACCTGGGTGCGTTGTCTACATCAATGATATTCTTATCTTTTCAAAGTCATGGGAGGAGCATCTTTACCAACTTAGATTGCTATTCTTAAATCTTGCTGATGCCAATCTGGTGGTTAATCTTAAGAAATGCACCTTTGTAAAGAGTACGGTCCAGTATCTAGGATATACGGTAGGTCAGGGGCAGGTTGCACCTCCTCAAGCAAAGGTAGAGTCTATTCTAGAATTCCCAACTCCTAGCAGTAAGAAACATATCCAAAGGTACCTAGGCATGATTGGCTATTATAGGCGTTTCATTATAAATTTTTCAAAGTTGACAGCTCCCCTGACAGATCTTCTCCGTAAGGATGTGAAGTTTGTGTGGTCCTCTGGATGTGAAGAGGCCTTTATTGCTACCAACTATATTATCTAATTATCCTGTACTCCGAGCTCCTGATTTTAACAGATCTTTTTCCCTGGCAGTGGATGCGAGCAATACCGGGGTTGGTGCAGTGTTGCTCCAGGAAGACGACTGTGAAGTATTGCATCCTGTGTGCTATTTCAGTAAAAAATTAAATTCTGCCCAACGTAACTATTCAGTCATTGAGAAGGAGCTGTTGGCATTAATTTTATCCCTTCAATACTTTGCTGTCTATGTGCAATCTGCCTCTGGTGCCATCACTGTATATACTGACCATCACCCCTTAAAATTTTTGCATAGGTTCCAAAATAAAAACCAACGACTGACCAGGTGGAGTTTGTTGCTGCAGGAATACTCCCTGGATGTCAAGCATATTAAGGGGGTCCAAAACGTGCTAGCCGATTGCCTATCACGTATCTATTAAAGATTACATTTACCAGGTTGGCCTCATACAGCAGTAAGTTTAATTTAATGAGAGGATTTTGGCAATTAGCTCTCCCTTGTAGCGAGGTAAATATCATGCTTTTGTAGTGCGCTTTTTAAGCCTTCAGCTGTGAGATGCCTTGCAGTTCGAATAACGCTCCAGCTACGTTCCGGCTATGTTCTGATGTGGTACCTGGAGACGTTGCCTACTTTGGGTGATATCCTTATTATATCCTCATTATAATCTTGCTGTTGCCAATCTGGTGGTGAATCTATTTATGTATTATGTTTAATATTATGTACTATACTCCTTAAACTCTTTTCTAGGGGGGAGGTCTGACATACGGAGCCCTGTATGTTAATTTAAGAGTTAGAATTAGAGTTGAAGGAGCCCACTACCCAAACGGTGAAGCAGACTAGCGAACGAGCGAGTGGGCAAACCATCTCGCCCCATACCAGCATGCTAGCCTTCACACCTCGATGACCGATGCTATGACGTATGATCGACGCCAGGAGCTGTGAGTGGACCACGCACCTGTTATGCGACTCGAGGAGCTATGATTGGAGCAGGCATCACCCCCCCTCCTCCTGATTCGTTCCTACACCATCATTGTTTGGTATATAAGACCCGAGTTGTGGGCATTCAAATCAGTCTCATTTGGAGTTGGGGAAGGTGAACTTGCAGCTGGAGGAAGACGGGGTGAAGTATTATAATGGGATTGTGACTGTCAGTCAGATTATATAAATGTGTGTTAAGTGTGTTCGGTGTAAACACTTATGTTATGTTGGTTAGTGAGATATGTGATTGGGAATTAACGTGAACACTACTATTATGTGTTTAACTATTTAATTAGGAATTAACGTGAACGCTACTATTATGTGTTTAACTATTTGATTGGGAATTAACGTTAACGCTATTATTATGTACTTAACTATTTTAGTTGACTAACTTGTGGACTAAAGCAACTCTTTAAGTAATTGGGTTATGATGAAAGTAATACTATTGTTTTATATTAATACTTACGAGTTCTTTCATTTTCTTTGAATTAAGCTTACATTGCTTAATGGTGCTTAGTACGGTGATGCTATTGTCTCGTATTAGTAATATCGCCTTAGACTAACATGGCTGTGTTAATATTACTTCTAGTGATTTCCTAAGCTGAAGAAAATTCTTTTGCTTCAAAATATTATATTTTGCTTTTCATATTATTTGAGTGAGACCTGAATCGAATCTATGAAACGATCCTGTAACTTTATTTACTCATAATCAAACCTCAATGTTACGTGGTTAAGAAATAAATTTAACTAATTATTAAATATATATCTAACTTTTTATGTGACTTTGATATTGCTCCTGATGATAATAATAATATATTACTATTAACGTAGGACAAGAACCAAGAATAATTACATTAAATATAAATAAAAGGACATAGAAGAAAACTATCTATTCATTTAAAAAAGGGTAAGAGACAGAAATATTCTTACTTTAATATTTATCTTTCAAGACTTTTTATAAAATTAATAGTCCTTCTTTAGCTATAACTTATTCGGTTCATAACCATAGCCTACTAAGCTTCGGTTAAATAATAATTCTTTATAAATACTACATGACTTTAATTAGTTTCAGTATTTTTCATAATTAAAGAGTATCAGTCAATAAAGGATACTAAGTCCTAAGATCCAAAAGGAAAGGAAGCAACAACAGGAAATTATTTTATTAGATTTTACTTTTGTTTTGCCTTCAGCTGACTGATACCTTAATATATATCTCTGTGCTATCTAGATTCATCAAGTTAACCACTTGAGGATCAAGATACGTAACACGGTATATATACTGTATATATATATATATATATATATTCCTGTAGCGAGTGCCTCCCTGAGAGTTGAAAGAGTGACAGGGCCAAAATCAAGGGACGTTCGAGCCATAATGCCTGGACACACAGAGTTTGAAACAATTTAAATCATTGGAAGAGGGAAAGACTAATTCTGGGAGAGAATTTCAGAGCTCAGCAGTTGAATAAAAGAAAGACTGAGAGTAACATTTCACTCTTGGGTTGGAAAGTTGCACAGAGTAGTGGTGGGATTGTGTTGCAAGACGGGTACCACGTACCCTACGTAGAGGTGGTATACACTGGGAGAGCTCTGAGGAACACTGATTATTGTAGAAGCGCTAGAATAGCGAGAGAGATGCAACATTGCGGCGAAGAGAGAGTGATTGCATAGAATTGGTGAGTGGACTGGAGTTAATGATACGAAAGGCCTTCCTTTCTACTTTGTCTAGGAGTGCGGTGTGAGAGGATCCTTACCACACATGTGAACAATACTCAATACAAGGACACACTGCATCCGTGTACAGGGCAAGAAGCTGCGCAGGGGTAAAGAACCCCTTGAGTCGGTTGAGCGCACCCAGCTTCTGGGAGGCTGCCTTAGAAAGACTGGTAATATTGTCCTTCCAAGTGAGAGCAGAAGACAAAGAGAAACCAAGAATATTGAGAGAAGATGAAGGATTGATTTTTGTATTGTTGAAGTATAAGGGATAGTCCACTGGGGGTTCCGGACAGGTAGTAAGGCGGAGAAATTGGGTTTTGGAAGCATTAAAGGCAATATGGTTTTCTCTGTCCCAATTGGAAATAGAAGTTAGATCAGAAGATAAGTGTTCTATGGCTTCATTACGTTTGCTTTTGAGGGATTCCTGGCTGAGGCGTTCTGGAAAACTAATTGTGTAGTGTAAGGTAGAGTCGTCTGCGTTAGAATGGATGGGGCTGGAGGTTCAGTTGAGAAGATAATTTATGAAAATTAGAAAGATAATGGGAGATAGGACAGAGCCCTGAGAAACACCGGAGTTGATAGGATGAGGAAGTGAGGGATGGCCGTCTACAACCACAGTTTCGGAATGTTCAAATTCCATCATCTGTAGATAATGATGAAAGGGATGGTATACCTGAGTTTTATATGGGTGAGTGGGAGGAGTCGGTCATCAGGAGGTCTCGTGTTTATATATATATATATTATATATATATATATATATATATATATATATATATATATATATATATAATATATATATATTATATATATATATATATATATATATATATATATATATATATATATATATATATATATATAATACATATAATATATAAATATATATATATACAGTATATATATATATATATATATAATTATATATATATATATATATATATATATATATATATATATAGAGAGAGAGAGAGAGAGAGAGAGAGAGAGCATCATTGGTGCGTACTCAATTGTTATAAGTAATTTACTCTGACAAACAGTATGATTAAATTAATGAGCCGTATATAATGAAAAAGAGGCATTGGGAAGCGATTTTGTCCGGTGTTATAATACCTGCATGTTACTTGTAGACCCTCACTTGCCAGTCACTGGTGTTGTCTTCACCACGGCCTAAATTGAATTACCTGCCTGATTTAACATTCTGAGTGGCCGCGGTCCTAAAAGTTGATTGGAGGGGGAAAGAGGCGAGCCTGGGATTTTTTTTTGATGGTGGCAAAAATAAATTAGGAAACTCTACGTTATTCAGGGCAGAACAAAGGGAAAAGGGGATGTGCCTCGTCAACAAATGTAAATGTGAATTCCGAGAAGGAAGGAAGTTTGTCTTTTATGTCAATAACACTAAAGTTGCTACTGTATTATTGTCATCTGTTTTTATATTGAGCAGACAAATGTCATATCAATCTATGCAATGCTATTATTACACGAGATATGAAAATAATGGAAATATGGAATGTATAGACTGTTGTAGGCATATTGGCAACTTTACCGCAGTAGCGACTAAATGTTTATATTTTACTATGTCTGTTAAGTTGATAGAATTGATATATGCAATATATGAAAGGGTATATTTATTATTAGATAGTTATCTTTGACATTATATCTATCTATCTATTGCCTGACGCCGTGATCCCCGAAGGGGTGGCCACGAACGAACCGCCCCCATGCACCTCTGTCCCCAGTCAGTCGACGCCCCTCCCCCCAACCAGCACCACCTTCGTTCATGTAGTTCCTCACTCCATCCTTCCACCTCATATTCGGTCTACCTCTCCCCCTCTGTCCCTCCACCTCGCTCTCGTACACCCTCTTAGTCATTCTCTCGCTTTCCATACGTTCCATATGGCCGAACCATCTCAAGTTGTTCCTTTTCACACTTTCCAGCACATCTACCTCCACACCACACCTCCTTCTTACTTCCTCATTAGTCTGTCTATCCCTCCATGTAACTCCGCACGCACTCCTTAAGTAATTAATTTCCACTGCTCTCACTCTTGGTCTGAGTCTCTCAACCAACGTCCATGCTTCGCTTCCGTAAGTCAGTGTCGGGATTACCACACTGTCATGCAAGGACTTCTTCACTTCCATACTGATCACCCTATTTCTTGTTACTGCTTTTAGCGTTCCTACAACCCTCTTCCCCTGTTGTACCCTCTCCCGCACCTCTTCATCCATAGTCCCATCTTTACTCAACACACTGCCCAGATACTTAAAAGAGTTGACGATCTCCATAGCCTGACCGTTCAGCTTCACCTCACACTCTGTGACTTCACCCCTTTCGAAGACCATAACCTTGCTCTTCCCCGTATTTACCTTCAAATTCCGTTTTTCGCACACTGTTCCAAACTCATTTACCAGACCCTGCAACTCCCATTCATTATCACTCATCAGACTGTATCATCCGCAAACAGCAGTATAGGTAGCTTCCACTCAATTCCCTCCCTTTTCAGCGATACACCAACATCCACTGCTCTTGATAGTATTTCTTTCATAACTCCATCCATATATACAGTAAACAACCACGGGGACATCACACACCCCTGTTTCAAACCAACATTCAGGTCAAAGACTCACTCTGCTCACTCTCCACACGTACTGCCGCCTTTGCACCCTCATACATCTCTTCACTGCTTTCAGCAACTTGCCCTCTACTCCGTATATTCTAAGTACTTTCCACAAACCTTCTCTATCCACTCTGTCATAGGCCTTCTCCAAGTCCATAAGGCAACATACACCTTTTGTTTCTTCTCCAGATACTTCTCCACAACACAATTCAGGGTAAAAATCTGATCTACACATCCTCTTCCCTTCCTAAAACCTCCCTGCTCGTCGCCTACCCATTTCTCCGTTCTCACTCTCACTCTCTCAATCACTACCCTACTGTATACCTTCCCTACTACGCTTAGAAGATATATTCCTCGGTGGTACACACTCCTCTTTCCCCTTTGCCCTTATATAGGGGGACTATTATGCCAGTCTTCCAGTCATCGGGTGCACTCCCCTTCTCCCATGCTAGTTTGCACATTTTCCATACCCATTCTATCACTATCTCACCACCATACCTCAACATTTCCCCACACACTCCATCTGTTCCTGGTGCTTTCCCTAATTTCACTCTTTTCATGGCTTCCGACACTTCTGACCTCCTGATCCCCACCTCCTCCTCCACTACTTCTCTTCTTCTCCCTCCCATACCATATCCAGCTATGTTTGCTATGTTTGCTTGACATTATATCATCTCGGTAAATCAGAGAGATAAGATATAGTTACCACATGAGGATGAATACTTAATTGGCAATGTTTCCATAAAATTGTTATACCAAAAGAAAGGCAAGCCGCTCACAACAACCAGCTACCTGCACCCCCTGGAACATACCAGGGCGCCCCAAGCCGACCACCACACCAACACCAACAGAACCAGACACAACCCTACAGCTGGGGTCACCTGCAACAGACTCACCAAAGGCCTAACCCTGTACGGCACCACAACAACCAGGGACACCGCCGACCATTGGGTCCTAACAATACCAAAGTCTACCCTCCAACCATTCTCTCTCAAACGGAACGGGCTCGGTATAGAAAAGTCCTCCTCCCGAAGAGAGGTGTACCAACCACCCACCAACACAAATCAAACAAGCCGTAAAGAACTACTTTGCATATGAGAGAGCGGTACTACGGCTCCACACCGACAGATGTGACGTCACCCCCACAAGCTGACCCGGGGTTGGCCAGCGGGTCAACCCAGCCAACCAGGATGACGCACTGCTGCCCCCCCACCACACACACCTGGAAAGTGGACCTGGAAGGGGATACAGAAGCAAGTATTGCGGTCTTACCTTTGCTATCCCCCCTTCCCCCATCACCGGAGCGACAAGGGCTTATGTCAACGCTAGGAAAGGCCAAAGTCGCCCTTTTGCTGTGCAGTCAATCAAGGCCTAGGAAGACCTAAGGATTGAATTGGTACTCGGACCAGGTTAGGGAAAGTATCTCACTTTCCCTCTTGAGCTGAGTGTTCTAAATACTTCCCTAGGTGCTCTAAGGCCCAAAGTCTCATTGTGGTAGGAAATAAGGACTATTCAATATCTCCTGGTCCCTCTGTCAGCCTCATTGCAGAAGCTATTTTGTTGTTGGACGCAAAGAGTATTTAATATCTCAAAATTCTCTGTCAGCCTAACTGCAAAAAGGATTAGAGGTCTGTCTATCAGTTGTCGTTCAAGTCAAACCCTCAACACCCTATCAGTAATAAATATTTTTATATTATGAGTAGATTGTTACAAGCTAGTCCGACCATTCATTCGCCTAACCGCTGCCTACTCATATATAACCAACTCTGCCTTACCTTACATCATATTACTAGATTACCAGCTAGATCCCCCCCCCCCCTTTATATGCCAACCACACTCACGAGCATCATTCTTGATCATTGAATATACAGTATATCATCCTTGTCTAACTCTGTGTACGTCGTATATATATACAGTATATTATTTGTCCTATTTGTTGTTTCCTTGTTCTTGTACAGGTAAACAAAATAAAGTTGATACCTGATTACTTGCTAATTGTACGCTGTTAATGTGGGTAACCTTTTAACGGTAGGCCCAGTGTATATAAAAT
>CM064576.1:1261134-1361134 GCA_032716605.1 Paralithodes platypus | reverse complement strand
ATGACACTGCCTGTTGATATTACCTAAGTACTCCCTTTTAATAAGGTACGTCACTAGTACTTTTTTGAGGTTACACTGTGTATTAATGTTATGAGGATATTACACTTAAGTACTTCCCCTTAATAAGGTACGTCATTAGTACTTCTTTGAGGTTAAACTGTGTATTTATAATAATATATCACTTAAGTACTTCCTTTGAATAAGGTGCGGCACTAGTACTTTTTGAAGATTACACTGCATATTTATAACAATATATATCACTTAAGTACTTTCTCTAATAAGGTACGTCACTAGTACTTCTTGAAGATTACACTGCGTATTTATAACAATATATATCACTTAAGTACTTTCTCTAATAAGGTACGTCACTAGTACTTCTTTGAGGTCACACTGGGTATTGTATAACAAGGCACTACTGTAGTCTTCTGGTGAGGGTCTTGGCCGTGGTGGTGGTCATGGCGTGGATGTTGGACAGTGGGTGGAACTAGCTGAATAACTCTTGGGTGTTGGGTCTTAAATGTTATGTTCCGTTAAACCAGTGCATTCGTATACATATCATCGAGCGAACGTAGAGAGAAGCTATACCGAAGTTATACTGTCTCTTTAACTACTCTGGCCGTTATAAGAGTTTTGATGCAGAACCTTCCAGCACTCTTTGGTGTTGGGTCTTAAATGTTATGTACAATATACCAGTGCATCTGTAACATATCATCGGAGTGCTGATTTGACACAACGTATCTTATCTATCCTGACCGTTATAAGAGTGTGTGTTTTCAGGGACTGAGTGGATGAGGTGATTTTGGGCCTTTTACAGTATATGTATCCCAGAACCAGTGCCTGAGATTCCGTACTGTAAGGACTCTAGAAGCAAAGTGCCGTTATGCAAAAGCTACGGGGTATCTCGCAGAGCCCAGCCCAGCCAGTGCGTGAACTTGAGAAAGGTTTCAGAGGTCGGTTTACTACCAATAGAGCGCTTGTCAAAACAGCATTCTTTATTGACAGTAAATCCTAATTAATCGAGGCAGAAGAACTGATATTAGGTTGCCCCCAGTGGGATCTATTAATGAATCCATTTGATGAACCAAGATCTAAAGAATCCTAAATAGATCTTTATGACCAGTGTTATCAGTGTTCTATTTAGTATAACCCCAAATCTTCCAGCTATTATTTACCTTCCAGTGAGGGTAATTTACCCGTATTGTACCGCAGGATAAAGTAATAAAAGTTCCCAGCAGTCCCAAGCAATGTGGCAAAAATGGCAGGAGAGACCACCTATCCACCTCCAAAGATGAGGCAACACTGGCTCTTGTCACCCTTCAGTGGGTCTCATATAAGCTGAGAAGTGTTGCCAACACTGGAGCAGTGCTCAAAAGGTCATGGTAACTGGTACAGGGTTATACAGGCAGTTACAAGGAAAGTACATTATACGTCACTGGGACTGGGGAGTTACTTATCTATTGACATATATATATGGTGCTGGGATTGGAGCGGTTAATAGCTAGCTTTCCAACTGTATTGATCTTAACTTTGCCTGCCATAGTCTTACCTCTTTCTGAGTTCCTCCCTGTGTCCCTTCTCCGGGTAAGAAGGGCAGCTGTGCTGGGAGGAGGCCCTGGAGGGGCTGGGATAGCCCCTCTGAGTTTCCCTCTTGTGGTGGTGATGTACAGTAGCTGGGAGGAAGAATAGGATTTATGCAAGGTTTGGCTTACCTTGCTTTCCTTTCCACTTTTCCTGCTCCTGTCATCACTTATGTGGTTGGTGGTGATGACGGGATCTTTGCTGGGTGTGGAGGGGAGTGCGGGCGTGGTTGAGGTGACTCAGGCGTATCTTGGTGGTGTGGTGGTTATTGCTTCCTTCCTCGGGGGTGTGGTGGTGTGTGCGGGAAAACATATATATATATAAATATGTATAATTATATATATCTATATATATATATATATATATATATATATATATATATATATATATATATATATATATTATTTTTTGTTTATACAATTAACTAAGTAATTGTTTGGAGCATTTATACATCATGTGTTTATGACCAAGTATTGTCCTGAAAAGTAATCAACAACCGATTTGCAAATCCATATTGGACTGCTTAAAGGTATAGCATGAACGGAGTTCCAGATAAATCTGACAGGGTCAGCTAGTTAGTATAATCAGTAGTGTGTTTGTGTGATATTTGGATTAATGAACATACCCCGGGTTCTGGCACAATCAATTTGAGATTTGGGGTGGCAGGTTCACGAAGATTCAAAAGCGTGCAACATTCAGTGGTATGAACATATTGAGTGAAAGGAATACCTAGTAAGATTAATTATAATTAATAGATGAAAGGATGCAGCGGATATGTATGTTGAAATAGTGGAGTGAAAGTGAAGGGGAGCATCCGGTAGGATTTTTCATTTAACATTTGAAAAATATCGAAATCTAATGAAATTTTTTCACAAATGCACCTTGGATGTGGCAACATTATGGCGGAGTTTCACGGCAATAAACGCAAAATTAAAGGGCAAATTTAAAGGTCCAGTTACCCTGCGCGCGCCTAGCCACGCGCCCGTCACACGTATATATATTATGTGTTGAAAAATCATCATAAATACCGAAAAACAACAGAAAACTCCATCTTTTTCATACATTGTATCGCTACTTGGCAACCCTATCATGGGGGTGAGTCATGGAGGTACAAGACACAACACAGCGAGCTCAGAGCCTCAGTTGCCCTCTAACATCTAGCAAGGGAGGGTCTACACGTATCAGCTTGTTACTCGGTCCGCTGTTTGCCATATATTCCGTATTTATACACATTTATTTGCCTTGTTACAACTATGCCAAAGAAGAACAAGTACCACAGAGCTCTTGCAGCCAATTTGAGAGCTGGGAGGGCAAAATTAGCACAACGTACACGTAATTCATCGCCATTCATGGCCCTTACCGCCACCACCACCGCCGTCTACCACCGCCACCCTCACACCACCACCACCACCACCGTTTCCCACCGCCACGCACACACCACCACCACCGTCTACTTCACATTCTACCTCACGCTTCTACTTACAATCTACCTCACAAGATTTACCACAGCCCAGCACATCTGCCACATCAGTACCTCGTATTCCACCAGCCACATCTGCCACATCAGTACCTCGTATTCCACCAGCTCAATTACGTGATGACTTGTGCCACATCCCAGACCCTCACTTTATAAATGAGAGGAAGTTCCTGATAACTGAGTCGCAATTTCAGGCACTGGGAGAAAATGTTCGATGTCCCAAAAGAAATTGCAGGGGCACAGTCAAGATAATCCCCACCAGCGACAGATGGGACACAATCTTGGACATATTATGCAATTCATGCAAGGAAAACCTTTGTCACATTCCGCCAAAAACTACTTTGGGGAGTTCCAAGATGACTGAACTCAACATCCAAGACGTGAAGCTCAGCTTGGAAACAGGTGTGGGACGAGCTGGACTTGTAAAGAGGCAAGTGTCATGGGTGTACCACCCCTTTCTACTGGTGCCTATTCACGACACTGCCATTATATTTTTCAGCACATGGAGAAGCACTTCCAAGACACTATAAAAGCTGCCCATGAAGCAATATACACACACTATGTAACCAGGAACATCACTCAACCAGATGACAATAATGTCATTGACATAGAAGTTACGTTTGACGGGACCTGGATGACAAGGGGCCACAAGTCTCACATTGGCATTGGATTTGTTATTGATGTTTACACCGGTATTGTTGTAGACTTTGTGGTCCTTTGCAATTATTGTCCATCCTGTAAGAAAAACAAAGAACACCGTTGTCACAAGAACTTCGATGGAAAATCTGGTGGCATGGAGGGAGAGGCAGGCGTGCGTCTGTGGTCACGATCATTACATCACAACTTCCGGTACGTCACCTTCGTTGGTGATGGTGACTCCAGTGCCTACAACTCAGTCTGCAAGCTCAATGATGGTCGTGGTCCTTATGATGTTCCTGTCATCAAGGAAGAGTGCATCAATCATGTCCACAAACGGCTTGGCTCCCGACTTAGAAAACTGAAGAAAGAAGTGAGTGAGTGGAAGAAGAACAAAGCTGGGAAAATGATGAGGAGGAGCCTACTTGGTGGTGTCAACATGCTCACTGATGACGTTATAGATAGCTTGCAGAGCTACTATGGACAAGCCATCAGGAAAAATATTGGCACCAATGCAGAGACTATGCGGAGAGCTATCTGGGCCTCCTATTTACACCTGACCTCCACTGATAAATGTAAATTTCATGGTTACTGCCCTCAAGGAGAAGATTCTTGGTGCTTCCACCAAAGAAGTACAGCACAGAAGAAGACACCACCATCACATGAAGAGAAAAAATTGTACCTTGCCAAGATACCCGCAGAAAAATTAGAGTACATCAAGCAAGTGTACACTGACCTCACCTCTCCTGACCTTCTATCCAGGTGTGTGCAGGGGCGAACTCAGAACCCTAATGAATCCCTGCATGCAAAGGTCTGGCTGAAGTGTCCAAAAGTAAAGTTTGCTGGGCTATTCAGAGTACAGTACACTACCCAAGTGACTGTATTAGAGCACAACTTTGGATATCTGAAAGGAGATGTTACGAGAGCATGGTTCGGATCTAATTTGTTGACAAATGCTGCTCTGGAAGAAAGGGACAAAAATAGAAAACGTTCACAGACACCAAAAACACCAGCAAAGAAGCAGAAAGTCACCATGAGTGAGGCGTATAAGCCTGGCGAGTTTTGATCAAACCTGGCGACAATGAGGGAGGTGGCGCCTCCTGATACCCACGCCTTCGAGCGAATAATACCTACTTAGGGGGGACCAGGTGCCATATCAAAGCTTACAATACATTGAGAATATGTCCTGAACATGTCATATTATTGTGATGTCATTTGGCGGCTTTTCTGCATGAAACGGGAACACAAAAACATTACGAAGGCAAATTAGGGAAAAATATGCTTTCGGGGCTGTTTCTCGGACTTCTGTTTTTTTTTACATTTATCCTATCTATTCCCACAATTATTAACCAATTTTAATGGTTTTAGTCTCATTTGAAAGAGGAAAGAATGGAGCAAAAAACACTTAGATTATAATTTGTTAAAAGTCTCATACTTTCTCACAATAAATTTTTACTTTCTAGACTTTGGGAAAAAAATAAAAATTAATTTCAAGAAAAATAAGGCATAAATAAAAAAAATAATCAATAGATATGGCTAGGCATGTAATGAGCTCTAAATAAAAAAATATAAAAAAACAATCGGACACACGGTTTGGTCGAAGTTACAAAACAAAAAAAATTCATGTGTCATTTTTTATTTTGTTATATACATATTTTTCGTCCAAATCGCTTGAAATTTGTACACAAAGGTCACAGTATGAACACATATAACAGGTAAAAATTTAAAAGAAATCGCTCAGTAATTTATATTTATTAGAATTTTAAAGGACGCTCCCCGGACGTTGGAGAATAGAACAAGTAGGAACGAAGGGTGATGGAAATGCGTATCAGTGGACAATATAAGAACGCAGTTAAATGAGGAATGGAAGGAAGGAAATGAAGTGTAAGATGTAGTAGTGTTAGTGAGGGATGGAAAGATTTAGGTGAAGATGCTAAGAATGAATGGAACTGAGGTTGACGGGTGAAAGGACAGATCTGAAAACAATGGGCGGAGGATAAAGGGATAATCGAATGAAAGGAGAGGGATAAAACGTTGAATTGATAGTGAACTTCGAGAGTGGAATCAATTATGAATAAATAGTACAAGAAAAAAGGGCAGTAAATGACGGACAGAATAGAAGAGAGTGAACAATGGAGTAATGGCATCGGTATGAATGGACATAAAAACAAAAGATTATATGCAAGGGAGAATAGTGAACTAGTAATCAATTATAATCGTACAATACACTAAGAGGTTCTTCTGTAGATAATTCAATAGGTATCTTCAACATGGTGGCGTCACGTTCATTGTCTTCAAACTAACAATATACTGTTTTTGGCTTCAGAAATAGCTCTAAGAATCAAAGAGTTAGTATTGAAACCGGTCTAAATTGAATAGCTGCCATATGTTGGTCTTTCCTAAACTAAATCAATTTGTGAAATAGTATCCAACATTTAGAAATACAAAAACAACAAGACCTGTAAAGCCAAACGTGTTTCTTAAAACATTAAGGAATTGTAGTCACTCGATATTTCAATGTGATGTGTATGTACTGGTTAAGTATTTTATGTGTGTGTGAGTGGGGTATTTATCAATATACGTTTCAAAGATTGTAAGTGTTCCATAAAATCGTTAATTAACCATAAATATAATCAATACTTATCCATATGTGCCTATTTTACGTTTAATATGAAGATAGTAACATGTGACAACAATAAAAACAAGTGGGAATAGTGTTTAGATGGTCAAAATCGCGAATAAATACGGAGCGGCCCATTCATGAGATGTGGAGCAGAAATATGACTGTTTATGCTAAATATAAACTTGTATGTTACAAGTATGTTATATCTGTTATATCGTTCAGCAACCGGGCCTTTCACGATTTTCCCTGGATGTACAAGCCAATACTTGTTATCTGGGCTACAAAGACTATATCCAGCAGCCATCGTTCCTGACACAGTTTATCACCAATGTATGAAGCTGCAACACTATCTTCCACCAAACTCACAACATCATCCATTGGCAGAAGTTATGTTGATATAATAGGTTAGTGGGTTGGGGTGCTCAGTATCCAATCATTTATATACGGTTTTGTCTAGTATCAAGCCGTATCAGTAACTCTTACAATATCCGTAGCCTTGCATGGAGTCTAACGGTTTTGGCTACTTCTCCTGAAATTAACTTACCCTAACCTATTGTAACCTAAACTAATCTAAACTTTACCTAACCTAATTGCTGTGGCCAAGTGCAATACAACTCATTATATCCTCCTATGATCGGATATGAGGAGACCCAAGGAAAGCTGTTATATCAGCATAATGTAATATTGGCAAACACATACACTTCTATTATTAGTCCTGGCGACAGTTTGATAATGCTTGGTTAATATTCTGCTAACGTATAGTGCTCGCCTAATTCACTGTAGTCTTAATTTAGTGCCTGGAATAGATGACGATCGTACATACATCAAACAACTGACGGTGTAATTTGACAAAATGTGGTGAAAATTAAGAGCCAGAACTAGGCATTTGACGCCTTATTAAAGACCCACTGACGTAAGATGTCAGTCACCATTTGTAATATTATATATATCGATTAGGTTCACTTTGTTAAGAAGACACAATTGTAAGTTACCTTTACATAAATGAAAGCAGTCTTGGTAATTCAGAGAAAGGACTTGTCATTTGATTTCACAATCAAGGATTCATAAAATAGAGCTACTAACAAAACCTTTAACAAAGCTATTTATTTGTAATGAACAAATCAGCATATTTGATTAATTAATTAATTATACGAGTGTATGGGTAAAATATAATTATATATTTTACTGCAACAAATATTCAAGAATACACAAAAGAAGAAACTAAATGTTCGTTTTTCTATAATAATATAAGTAAAATATGGCAGTCATCTAAATGAAATATAAACTCTAAATTTAGACTTAGGAATAAAGTGTGTGAGAGGGTCTTCAACTCTTCCTTCAGACGGCTTCCCAACATGTGCAGAGTCAGCCAGAGGAGATTGCACAAGATCACAGAGCAGCTGTGTTTGGACTTTGCTGTCGATGTCTTCAACTCTGGACTTTTTTGGACAATCAGCAGCTTCACTCAAAGGATTGCAGTGAAGATGGCACTGAGGCAGAATTATCGGAGTTGTTAAAAGCATTTTTGCCTGGCAACATTTTGGGTGTCATTTCGCCTCGTGTTGGTAACTAGTGCTTCAAAGAAGATTAATTATATTAATTTTCTGAAATAATACAATTTTAATTCAGAAGCCTCCAGACTAAATTTACCGAATATAGTTATCGGAAAAACGTTCATGTGAGTTTCCCGTCTGTGAAACGGAATTACTGCTGACCTTGGGTTATACTTAGTTTATGCTAACCTGGCATTGAAACCCACCCTCCTTCATTTCCAAGCCAAGGAGCAATGACGCCACCCCCCAACTAGTGATTGTCGAGCCGAATTGGTTGGGAGAAATAACATAATCTGTATTTATATTTTTATTTTTACAATATACAACTACACACAATTAAATTCTGATGAAGAATGACATACGAACTCGGAGACGTAAGAAAATATTCATACACCTATTATTAACGTATATATCATAAAATGAGCAGGAGTAGATCATAAAAATATGTCAACATCATTCATGAATCAGTCACAGGATTAGCTTGTCATTTTATCCAATAGGAACTTTGATAAGTTCTTCCCTTTAGCCTAACATAGTGTCTCCCAACATTAAACCGGCTACCCCCAAAATGGGAATTGGGCCTGAGCATATAGATAGATAGATAGATAGAACATTAAACATCACTACCAGTCAATGTCCCAATATCCAGTCCTTACAGGTGTTGAAACTTGAGGGTGCCACCACACTACTGCCGTACTCTGAGTCCTCAGTGAAACAGGGGAGGCCTGACCATCACAATTAACAGCATCGTTGTATCTGTAAACAATCCAGCGACCATAGCAATAATTGACACAGGTATTCCATGGAGTCAGAGAAGTTCCCACAGTATATCACGGTGCAATGAGCCAAATGTCTGCTCAACATTTACATAAACTGCAAGCAGCCCCTCTCGAAACTCAAGCTGAATTTCCACATGGACTCAGAGTGCCAGAAATCAGACAGTCGTTGTTTCATGGGCGTTAATTCTGATTTCCCTGGTTTCTGACCATATAGCAGGTGACCCAAAAATTCACACCAATATGATATGAACGAAGAGCTTACATAGGGTAAGTGTTATACTCTGGGCAGTGTTATACTCTGGTTGCAGGCCTGTAGGTACCCTTTTGTTTCTGAGATAGGGATGACCATGCAACTTTATCATTCACAGGGAATTGTACATATCCGCCAAACAGCAGTCGGACCGCATGCAAACCATTAATTATGAACTTACATCCAGCTTTCCGAAATTCTCTAAACATTCGACAGATACTAGGTGTCTTCTACTCTTCAGCCGAATCAAAAACACTTTTATCTTATTAAAGTGAGTGTGGATCTTCACTGATTGGCTGGGCATTTACTAGTAATATTTTTTACCCGGAGGAGCAGCCTTGTTGTGGAGTTGTTCAAAGTACTCAGCCCATCCAATCATCCGATGCGACTGTGTTATTTGCTATTCATACCAAATTAATCTGGGGAGCAGATTTAGAATAAAACTACTCCAGGACTCGGTAAGGCGGACAAAGGCTATTTACAGAGTAAGGGTGCTCAAGCATTGCATTAAGTACTGCTGGCATTTTTATATGAATGTTGTCTATGTGTGTGAGGGAGACAGAAGGCAGAACTGCCTGTGGCAAGTGCCTCCCCCAGAGTTGAAAGAGTGACAGGGCCAAAATCAAGGGACGTTCGAGCCAAAATGCCTGGACACTGGGAGGTTTAACGACCCTCCCAATACCAAATGAGGTAAACCTCCTATTTGGTTGTAGCCACGGAGTATCCAATGTAGAGCTTATACTATGACGATGTAATCTGCTTCACTCTAGAGCGGCAATTATCGTATACACATAGCCCGAATTAAATCGATAACATCTAGAGTAGCACCTTACTTTCTCTACTAGTCTAGGTACGTTGTACATACTTTTGAGGTCTTTTCAATGGAAAATTGAAAAGAGAAACGAGAAAGAAAAGAAAAAGTTGTCGACTAGGCCATTCCATCTGGCTCTTCACGCCGCTGTCAGGGGCATACCTTCTAACACGTTCCGGATTAAAGGGCATCTCGATATCAAGCTACAAAAGAGGCAAGATTGGATGGGCAGGGGTACGGTCTGTGGGAGGGATACTATGACGTTGGATACTCCGAGGCTACAACCAAATAGGAGGTTTACCTCATTTGGTATTGGGAGGGTCATTAAACCTCCCAATTTAGTAGTAGCCTCTACGTTCCAACGTAGAGCTTAGAGTACCAAAATTGGAGGCGGACATCCAAGCTGAGAAAACTAAAACATCAGCAATTAGCTAAGGATCATGATAAAGAAAAGACAGACTTAAACAAGAGAGTTTATATACAGAGTGTACGGACAGGTGCATATTAAGAGAGGCCACGTACAGTCATGTCATGTTCTTTTAGATCTTAACCTAATTGTATGAATGCTACATATCATAATGGTGGATATGGAAGACAGGATGCCCCCCCCCCTTTATATGGAGTAAAGTAGGAAGTACTATACCGGATAAGACCAACTGTAAACATCACGAACAGCACCGCGCACAATGAAAAAAGTGCCGGAGGTGATAAGTGACACCCAGTAGATAAGGGACTGAACACTTAATTCTGTGGACTACTAGAAAACAATAGGACAAATACCCCAATGACAATGCATGACCATGACACAAGCGGGTGATGCATAATGAACAGAATGTGATAACGGGAAGAAAGTAATGAAACATACAGTAACATCTACCTTCCAAACATATAATGTAGTAATGAAGGAAATGAAAAACAAGATCCTTAAGCCTAGGGAAGGTCCTTAACCCTAGGTGACATTACATACATATACGTGCAACCCATAGTCCCTCCCCCAAAAAGTGGAGTGGACAGGATAGGAGAAAGACAGTAGGGGGAAGGACAAGCATAGAGGAATACCCCTAAGTAACCCTTTAGCCCAATGCAACACAAGGATGCCCCGGCCTGTCTATGAACATGGACAGATAGGAGGAGACAAACGTGTTGGGGGAAGACCACAGCCATGTGTCAGCAATATCCCTGAGGGAGTGATTGTGAAGGAAGCGGAGCGTGGCCGCATAAGACCGAATGTCATGCGCCGAACCCCGAACCAGAGGATCGCCATCCTTAATGACGCGACACAGGCGTAGTCCCACAGCACGTTTGGTCAACCTCCTACCGGGCTTAGGCGCCACCCAGAGCGCCAACCCCGACGCCGGCACAGTGGAATGAACAAATGAATGAAGCGAAAGAACAGCGCACAACGTGCAATGACGACGGCCGTGCTTAAGAGCGGGGACCATGAAAGGCTTAAACATGTGTGCTTCTCGTTCGTTCTTAGCAAGAAAATGAACAGACTTAGCCAAAGGTACTGACTCGAGGATGGGAGCAATTGTATTTATTTATTTTGTTTGTAAACTAAGCTTACCATCCTCATATCTGTACATCTCATGTTCATCCACTAAATTGTAAAATGTGTATTTTCAGCTCATGAGGTTGCCATTCTTTAATAAACCGTTTATTATTATTATTATTATTATTAAACCGCAAGCAGTTCTGGGCCCCGAGACATGGCAGCCCCCTCTGATACCCTCTCACCCGTAGCTAAGGCTAAAAGAAACAGTGGCTTGTCAAGGAATTTGTCAGGTGTGGGGTGAAGAGTGTAGGCCGCAGACGAGAGCCATTTGAGAACCGCCGCCAGAGACCACTGAGGGGGAATCTGACGTGTGGGTGGTCCGAGCCGAAAGCAGGCTTGCAAGAAGAACTCCAGTTCATTCTGAGGAACGACCAACCCCGTGAGTGTCTCAAAAGGCACGCGAATGGCAGATAGGTGGGTCCTAATTGTGTTGTACATGTAGTGACGCTCCTCAAATGAACAAATGAGGGAGTGAAACACAAGCGCCACTGACGGAGTTGCCTGTGAAGAGTTGTGTAACCAACAAGTAAAGCAGCGCCAGGGAGATTCATCTATCTTCCATATAGATTCCGTCCAAAGTAGAGTGAATTTGTTAGGTAATGATCATCCAAACAAGGGGAGCCACCCTGCCTCACAAACATCCACGATGCGAATGCCAACGAGGTCCCTAGGTCTCCATTCGACCCAAAGTGGAAGCTCGAAACCGACAGGGGCACGGGATCCTGGCACCATCGTATCAGCTGAGCGTACCAGTCTTGGGCCGGCCATAGGGGCGCGAACAACCAAACTATGCCCTGGTACTCTCTCAGCCTGTGGAGGACCTTGCACAACAAAAGAGCGTCGGGTGGCGGAAACACGTAGTGTGACTGCCACCTGGTCCAGTCCTCGCTGAAAGCGTCCGGTCCCCCCGCTGGAGTGCGAATCCAGCGGGTCAGGAACACAGGCAACTAGGTCGTCTCGTGAGAAACGAACAAGTCGTCCGGTGGAGCACCCCAGGAGGTTGCCAGGTCGTCGAATACGGTTTGTTTGAATGACCATGCTACCTGGGTGCTCCGTCCCCGAGACAGAGCATCCGCCCACAGGTTGGCAGACCCGGGCAGGTAGGTTGCATGCAGCGTAATGTTGTAACGATCTGCCTGAAAAAACAGTTGCTCCGCCAGACCCTGAAGCACCGCGGATCTGGAGGAGCCCAGTTTCTGTATGCAATGAACTGCAGTCATGTTGTCCATCTGGAAGGCTAACGACCTGCCGGGAAGGGCTTGTCCATGACCCCGCAGGAAGAACAACGGGACCAACAGTTCCAAGACGTTTAAGTGTAAGCCCAACTCTGTTCCTCATTCATATCAATGATCTCATATCTACCACTCATAATCCAATACATTCCTACGCAGATGACTCAACACTCCACAGTTCCTTCACATTTACCAATTCTTTCACCCAACCCGATCTTATAAATTCAAAAATAAACACTGCAATTTCTCGGAACCAGGACCTTTCTAGAATTAATGAATGGGGACAAAAGAATCTAGTTTCCTTTAATGCACAGAAAACCAAGTACATTCAATTTTCTAACCGACAGAATCTCACTGACTCCCATATATTTTTAATGATGTAAATATTCCCACTTCCCCTAGTATTGACATTCTCGGTGTAACATTAACTACTAACTTGAGCTGGACACATTATGTTAGAAGCATTGCTAAGAAATGCCTCTAAAAAACTGGGACTCCTGTACAGAGTTCGAGAATTCTTCACTGACGAGCAGTTGGCCGTAATATATATAAGTCATGTGCGTTCTCAGATGGATTACTGTTCACCTCTGTGGGGTGGAAGTGGAGTGGTTGCATTGAGGCAGTTGGACAAAATTCAAAATAAAGCTATTAGATTAATCAATAACCCTGCAAGCACACAGGACCTTCCTACATTATCCATACGAAGAAAAGTTGCATCCCTTGCATTATTCTACAGATATTTTCACAGCAATTGTTCCGAGGAATTTGCTTCAATTGTGCCGCCTCTCCACATCTTTCCCCGTAGAACTAGGGCAGCTGAGAGTGCCCATGAATTTACACTTTCTCCTCCACAATGCAGAACTTCTGCTTATCAGAATTCATTTATCCCAAGAGCTACTACTCTTTGGAATTCACTTCCCTCGAATTGCTTTCCACAAACTTACAATCCACAATTTTTTAAATCCAGTCGTTACAAACATTTAATGAATGGAGGATGCCTTTAGGCACATGGACCTTTTCGTTTCATCTGTGTTTTTCCTTCCTCCATTCATTGCCTCTTAAAAAAAAAAAAAAAAGGGAAGGAGACCTGACCACTTGCCTTGGTGTTGGTGACCCATGTTTGACTGGGAGCCCCATCCCACCTCGCTCGACGCATCGGTGTCTATCCAGATGGTCGGCGGGGACGAATTCCAAGGCACAGCTCTCGCGAGCTTGCCCCGAACAACCCAGTGTGTCAAAAGCAAATGGATCGAGCACGGAATCGGCCAAAGCCGACGTGGAGGCAACAGTGGGAATGCTTTGTTGCCCAGTTGAATCAGGCGTTTTGATCCCGAGCCTCCCTAGGGGAATGGTCAGACATGCCCAATGGAGCGACCCGATCAACAAGTCCCAGAGTTCCCGGTATTGGAGACCGAGTGCAACGCAGCGAAAAGTTTCCTTCGAATATGCGAGGCATTCACCCGACTCTGTCCGACGGTCCCGCTCGCCATGTCCCAGTCCAGGCCTACCAACGTCACGTTTTGCGACGGGGTGAGGCACGACTTCGGAACGTTTATCTTGAAACCTAAACGTGTGAGTGGTGGATGACAAGGAGAGTGTGTTGTGCACATTGAGTGGGAGAGTCTGCGGAGATGAGCCAATCGTCCAAGTAAAAAAGGATCTGAATCCCCTGACGGAGCAGGGGAGTCAGAGCCTGCTGGACGAGTTACGTAAAGACTCGTGGTGCGATATTGAGACCGAAGGGCAGCCTGTCGAACGTGAACACCCTTTCGTGCAGCTGGAGCGCCAGATAGCACTGGAACCGAGGTGCAATCGGCACATGCCAATATGTATCCTTGAGATCCAGGGATATCACCCAGCAGCCGGGACGGAGCGCCAACCGCACCTGACTGATGGTGAGCATCCGAAAGCGGTCGTTCACGATATGCAAATTGAGGCACGACAGGTCGACCACTGGTCTCATCGCATCGCAGTCCTTCGTCGGGACCAGAAACACATGTGAGAGGAAGACCCGCTTGAGTGGCGAGACTTCCCGAACAATCCCATGCTCGAGCATTGACATGATAACCGTGGCCATGTCTGGAGAGACGTGCCGATGTCGGGGAGGACGTCTGAGAGGGGGCCTAGACCGCCCCCTCCAGGACAGATCCCGCACCACAAACCGACGCGCCCACGATCGGCGAGTCCATTGCCGATAGTGGGGGTAAAAGAAGTCGGGAGGGGCCCCTTGTGTGAGCCTCAACACTCGTGCGGGGAGACGGTCGAGAGAGAAGGAGGAAAAAACCCAGGAGGAACTAGCGGTTTGCTGAGCCAAACCCAGAGAGGAGCGGACCATCAAGGTACCCTCCGGTCAGGGGCGGGACAACGGGACAGCCAAAACAGCGTGAAACACACGCCGTCGTTGGGCGGGGTAAACACGGCCTGGAGCGGTCCCAAGACGCTCAAGAGCGGGCCACAGCCACCAGAACCTTACCAGAGCCCCTCAGAGACAAGTAGGACCGACCCAGAGCGGGGGAAGAACCCACGCTCCAGGGCGGGTGAAGACACCATGAAGATAGGGAGCCGAAAAACCAAACAAACCGACCTGAGCGTGAAAAACCAGCGCTCCAGGGCGGGATAGTCACGATTGAGCGGGAGGACGATATAGCGGTCTCACGCTCGGTCCAGAGCGGCACCAAAGAAGGAGAAGACAGCGCCGAAGCGACAGACGCACGCCCGGGAGCGGTAATACCGACGCTCCAGGGCGGAGCGGCGACCTCCTATTAATAGTCTGAGGGCCAGGGTAAGTGAAAGAAGACAGGTGAGAAGCGCCAGACGCTCGCCCTGGAGTGGTAGTACTGACGCTCCAGGGCGTAGTGGTGAGAGAGGACCGAAGCGTCACTCACCGACGACACTTAAGGACAAATAAATAATGTGTTCGGCTGCTAAACAGCCGAGTTCCCCCAGGGACTCAGAAAAGGAACGCCAACCAAAGACCGACCTGGCGTGGGACGTGACCCACGAACAGGGAGGAGCAGAGGAAGACATAGCCTAATCACAAGGCCCTAAGGTGGCAAAAACTAGGTAAATAGCAGAACACAATGTTGGGGTTCTGGAAAGCCAGAGGTAGTCGTCAGATAACTGGTGCGAACCCCACAAATATAAGAAGGGGGTCAAGGGACATCCCCAGGGGATGCAACAGAATCGAACGACAAAACGCCCCCTGTAGGCTAGGCTACCTAAAAAGTTAGCCTAATCGGCACTAGGTGAAAGGAATAAATAAAAAGAAGGAGGCCACTAGCAACCGCACACCCAAAGAGGTGTGAGTGTGACATTAAAAGACCAATCATGGGGCAAGTGACATCCCGGGTCGGCGCCCCCCACCATAACATCACCTGAAAAACCGAAATTAGCCTAGCCACTGAAAAAACTTGTGGAAGTCAGAAACTAAGGTAGAGACAAGAAGCCCTAAATGAAGAGAACCTATCAAAACCTAAAGTAAAGTCACCGCAAGGCTAAAAGCAAAATAAGGCAAAGGCCTTGCAAACAGTAGCGGTGTCCAATGACACGCATGCGCAGAGGGCTGAAAACATGAGAGACTCCACTTTCAACGCAAACACTCGAATAAAACACCTGAGTGCCCATTTTACGTTGTGCCTACAACACGGATCATCTATCTATATATCCAGGCGCCAAAAAAAGGCCCAAAACTCACCAAAAGGTGACGAAGATAGGAGTGGAAGGCACCAAAATACGGAGCACCAGAAACACGTGTGCACCCGAGTGGTAGCGCGAAAGAGATGCCCTTTAATCCGGAACGGGTTAGAAGGTACGACCCTGACAGCGGCGTGAAGAGCCAGATGGAAAGGCCTAGTCTACAACTTTTTCTTTTCTTTCTTGTTTCTCTTTTCAATTTTCTATTAAAAAGACCTCAAAAGTATGTACAACGTACCTAGTAGAGAGAGTAAGGTGCTATTCTAGATGTTAATTCGCGCTATGTGTAAACGATAATTTCCGCTCTAGAGCGAAGCAGATTACATCATCATAGTATAAGCTCTACGTTGGAACGTAGAGGCTACTACTAAATACAGAGTTTGAAGCAAATTAAGTCATAGGAAGAGGGAAAGACTGATTCTGGGAGAGAGTTCCAGAGCTCAGCTGTTGAAAAGGAGAAAGATTACGAATAACGTTTCACTCTTGGCTCAACAAATTTGTTTGAGGCTCCCCCCCCCCCCAACCCCCCACCGCCCCCCAAAAAAATAAATAAATAAATAAATATCCGAGGTGATATTTTATTTTATTTTTTCATTTCTCACCCTTGTCTTCCATTTTAGCAAACAAAAACAAAAAGTGAAAATGGCTTGGGACTGGGGTGAACAAAATATTATAACTAGCCGGGGCTCAGCGGGTTAAGGAAGCCATACTGGCGATCTGAGAGCAGATTTTGAGAAGAGAAATGCTTAAGAAATTTGGAAGCAAGAATAGTTTCAAAAACTTTAGAAAGATAAGAAATGAGAGCAATTGGACGATGGTTGGAGGGTTGAGAGCGGTCACCCTTCTTTGGGACAGGTTGAATGTGAGCAAACTTCCAGCATGAAGGGAAGACGTTAGAGGATAGACAGAGACGAAAGAGTTTGCCTAGGCAGGGAGTCAGCACGGAAGGACAGTTTTTGAGAACAACAGGAGGAACACCGTCCGGACCGTACACCTTATTAGTGTTAAGCCCAGAGAGGGTAGAAAGTACATCTTTAGAAGAGATTAGGATATTAGGCATAAGTACAAAGGAGTACAAAGGAAATCAAGCAACAACAGATCTAGTGACCCTTCTAGGTTGCTTGTCCTCCAAAACACTGAGGATCAAGTGTCCAAACAGTGGTTTAGAGTGGGTAAGGGAACATTGGAAAGGGAATTACTGCCCTGGAACTAATGTCCGTGGCAGGATTAGGAAGTTAGTAGGGGACAGCTGGGTTAGTAACTGAGGGGGGGATAAAATAAAGTTATTCATTTACAAACGCAGTCAGTCGCGGGTTTGATGCGAGATATTTGTCTAGGCGAAGTTTAAATGAATCAACGGTGATGCAGTCTATAACGTTTCGGGGAAGCCCATTCCACAAGTTGACAACTCGATTGAAGAAGAAATTCTTAGATTCGTGTGAGTTAAAAGATTTACCAATCATTTTGCAACCGTTTCCCCGCGTGTAATTAGATTGGTCGATAGTGAAGTACTTACTACAGTTCATATTGTCGATGCCTTTGATGATTTTGAACACTTGAATTAAGTCACCTCTTAATCTGCGCTGGGTTAAAGGAAATAGATTTAATTCTCTAAGACGCTCTTCGTATGGTTTGTTCTTTAGGCTAGGTATCATTTTGGTAACTCTACGTTGAACTCGTTCTAGCTTGTTTATATCTTTTTGGTAATAAGGGCACCAGGATTGAACGCAGTATTCCAGAAGAGGGCGGACTAAGGAATTGTAAAGGGTTAGGATAACTTCTTTGGATTTATGCTCAAATGACCTGCCTATAAAGCCAATTATTTTGTTTGCCTTCTTAACAACTTCTGAACATTGTTGACTCGGTTTTAGGTTACTCGATATTGTTACTCCCAGATCGGTTTCTCTGTTTACATTCTTAAGCTGAGTGCCATTCATCGAATAGTTTGCTTTCTCATTTAGGTATCCGATATGTAGTACTTTACATTTATCTGCATTGAAACTCATTTGCCAAATTTGGGCCCAACATGACAATTTATCTAGATTGTGTTGCATATCGTCAACTTGTTCTTTTGAGAGTACGCTATTTGCAATTTTTGTATCGTCAGCAAATTTTGAGATTGTACAGGTGAGACCCTCATCTATGTCGTTGATGTAAATTAGAAAGAGAATTGGTCCTAGTACCGATCCCTGGGGTACCCCGCTACTTACATTGGTCCATTTAGATGCCTTACCATTTATGACTACTCTTTGCTTTCTGTCGCTGACCCAATTTTCTATCCATTTCAACACACCGTCTTGTATTCCATGCGCTTTTAGTTTTAGCAGTAAACGTTTGTGGGGAACTTTGTCAAAGGCCTTTTGAAAATCAAGGTATATAATATCTACAGCTTTACTCTCATCGTAGAGGTTGAGGATATCGTGGAAAAAGTCTAAGAGGTTTGTTAAACAGGAACGTTTTTTACGAAAGCCGTGTTGAGTACTTTAAGTATGTTATTTTCCTCTAAGTGATTTAAGAGTCTGTCTCGTATGACCGTTTCTAGCATTTTACATACAACTGAGGTTAAGCTAATTGGACGATAGTTATTGGATAGGGATTTGCTGCCTTTTTTTAATATCGGTGATACGTTGGCTAGCATCCACTGATCAGGCATAGTTCCAGACTGCAAGGATTTATTGAATAGTAATGTCAGTGGTTTGGAGAGCTCATCCTTAGCTTCCTTTAGAACTCTAGGCGAGATTGTATCCGGTCCAGGCGTTTTATTTACCTTGAGTTTATCTAAACAATTCAATACTTCTCTCTCTGTAACGGTGATATTGCTTAGAACATCTGAATTATCAATCTGAATCGGCGATGGTGTAGGGATATCACTGAGGTCTTCTGTTGTAAAAACTGATGCAAAGAAGGTATTGAGGGCATTACTCATTTGTACTTCGTCTTTGGTGTATTCTCCATTTTCATCGACTAACGGTCCAACAGTTGAAGTAACTTTTTTCTTTCTGATATAACTATAGAATTCTTTCGGGTTTGTTTTACTTTGATTCGCAATATGTAACTCTAATGTCTTTTTACTTTGCTTAATTAACTTTTTGGCTTTGCGTCGTAGCTCTACAAATTTCACCCGTTCTTCGTCATTTTGTGAGGATTTTAATCTAAACAAATTTTTTAGCAAGCAGGCAGTTTGAAATATCTTTATTCCACCATTTGGGCTTATTATTATGACCTGGACGCCGTATTTTCGATGGTATGCAGTCTTGCACTGCTTTTAGGTAAGTGGTTTCGAATAACTTCCAAGATGTATTTATGTCGTTATTGTTAATTAAAAAGCTCCAGTCAGTTTCTTTAAACATAGCTCTAAGTTTATGGAAGTTTGCTTTCTTGAAATTAGGGACTTTTTCGATGCTACTATTTGGTTCGTTACTAGTAAACTTTAAAGTGAAAGTTATCGTACGATGGTCGCTGTTGCTGAATTCATCACCAACATTCAAATTCTCTATTAATTCTTCTTTTGTTGCAAGTACAATGTCAAGAACGTTATTACCACGGGTCGGCGTTCGAACAAATTGATAAAGCGAACTCTCTTGCAAGTTCGTATACAAGTCATGTCCGGAGTGTGAAGTAAGAGTATTGCCCCACTTGGTCACATGTAAATTAAAGTCGCCAAAAATTACGGTATCTTGTGAGTTACTTACATCTTCAACTTGTTCGTAAATTTCTCGGTCAGTTTGCACTGATTGAGCTGGAGGTCTGTATATTAATGCCAGTATTATTTTTGTACCTTTATTATTCTTTATTAGCACAAAAGATGCGTCGACGTTCACAATTTGAGGTTTTGACAAGAGGGTAGGGTTAAGACTTTCTTTGATATATAGTAAAACGCCACCTCCATTTCGATTTATTCGGCTTTTCTCAAACATTACATAACCGGGAAGTGAATACTCTGCTAAAAAGTCTCTATCTTCTGTATTGAGCCAAGATTCTGTTATGCCAATCACATCATAATTTTCTGTAAACACTAGCTCCTCTAAATCTGAAAATTTATTGTGTATGCTACGAGCGTTTGCGTAGAAAACCTTTAAATTTGTTATTTTAGAACTCACGGAACGCTCTTTAATAATATTTTTGGTTCTTGTCGGATCTACATTTATGTTCATGGCTGTCCTCGGTCCTCGCTGTCTTCGGTCCTTATCGCTGGTGGTCCTCGGTTGCCTCTGTTTTTTTCTTGGCGTTGGATGATTTATGTCACTGCTGCTTCTTCTCGGATGGCGTTTTTTTATCCATGGCTGCGGACTGTTTCGTGTATGAGACGACCCATGCGTGCTGAACCCACAGGGTTTAGATGAGTGCCATCCTTGCGGAACAGAGTAGGCTGGTTGTAGAAGTTGTCTCAGAGGTTGATGAATTCAACTTTTTAAATATTTTAGTCGGGTATTTGTGCTGAAGGGCTTGTCGTAGAATTTGTCAGGCGCGTCGATCTTGGGGAGAATACCTGAGATGATATTCCTTGACTTGTTTTTGTAGTGCTGGATCATCTTGCGATATTTCTGCATCAACTCTTCGGATCTGGTGCTCATGCCGTCATTTGAACATTTAAGTAAGAGAGAGGAGGGCGGAGAGGGAGGAATAGCACCGGAATCATCCAAGGTGGAGTTTCTAGCAAAAGTTTGAGCGAAGAGTTTAGCTTTGTCAGAGGAAGAAGTGATGGTTGTGCCATCAGAGTGGGAAAGGGGAGGGAAAGACGAGGAAGAGAAATTGTTGGAGAGGTTTTTGGCTAGATGCCAGATAGCTTGGGAAGAGCTAGAGTTGGATAGTTCAGTGCATTTATTATTGATGAAAGAGTGTTTGGCAAGTCGAAGAACAGATTTGGCTTGATTCCGGGCAGAAACCTATGAAAAATGAGAGTCTTGAGTTTTAAGGCGTCGGTACCGTTTGAATGCTTCCTCCTTATTGCGGACAGCAGTAGAACAGGCGTGAGTAAACCAAGATTTTTTAGCATTAGTCTGAGAGAAAGAGAATGGAATGTATGCTTCCATGCCCGATAGGATTACCTCGGTAATGCGTTCAGCACTCTCCGAGGGTCCTCGGCCATGGAAGCAGAAATCATTCCATGGGAAATCAAAGAAGTACTGCCAAAGAGCCTCCCAGTCGGCAGCGCCAAAGTGCCACAAGCGCCGCTGGCTAGGAGGATCGGGTGGCCGTACTGGAGAGATAGGACAGGTGACAGAGATAAGTTTATGGTCGGAGGAGCCCAAAGGAGAGAAAAGATCGACAGTATAAGAAGAAGGGTTAGAAGTTAGAAACAGGTCAAGAATGTTGGGCCGATCTCCGATGCGATCCGGGATACGGATGGGTTGCTGAACTAACTGCTCTAGGTCATTTAGGATAGAAAAGACATAGGCTTGTTCACCAGGTGGATCAGTAGTGTGAGAGGAGAGCCATTGGCGGTGGTGAACGTTGAAATCTCCTAAGATGGAGATTTCTGAGAAAGGAGAAATGGATAGAATGTGTTCCACTGTAGAGTTTAGATAGTCAAAGAATTTGGGAAAGTTGGTAGAGTTAGGGGAAAGATAGACAGCACAGAAATATTTAGTAAGAGAATGACAGGAAAGTTTGAGCCATAAAGTTGAGAATTCAGAGGGGTCGAAATCGTGAACACGAGAGCAAGTGAGTTTGTTGTGCACATATGCACAACATCCACCTTTGGCTTTGAAACTAGGATAGAGAAAGTAGGAGGATACAGAGAAGGGGCTGCTGGATGTTGCTACAGACACCTGAGTTTCGGTGAGGAAGAGAAGATCAGGTTTGTAGGAGGAGAGATGGTGCTCAACAGAGTGAAAGTTAGAGGAAAGTCCACGAATGTTGCAGAAATTAATATAAAGAGTAACAGGCCGAGGTCCAGGTAATTGTGTTGGGTCATCAGGGGATGGTCGGTCGGGTGCTCCGCCCTTCTGCCTTGTGTTTGTACAAATACAATCTGTTTATAATTTATATTTTATTATATAGCCTTTGTGGGTGTTATATATTGATTATTTGCTATGTAGTCACCTAAAGTATATCCTCCACTTTCTTAATTTTAGGATCAAGTGACCTAAAATTAATGGGAGTAACTGGTACTGTGGTGCTTCGTACTTATAATTCGTTGTATAGCTAGGTCATGCTTCGTATAATGTAAATCGGAAAATAAAATGGAATTTTTCATGTTTTTCTTTTAGTTGTCCTAGTTTTTACAATTGTATCGACAAATTTAGCTTTCTCAAAAAAAGATTGCTTGTAATTTTTCCACGGCATCTTTCACCTACAAAAATTTAGACCCTCCTTAAAAAAGGTTCACCACCAACTCAAATTCCACCAACTCACATTGGACAGCAGAAGATCGCTTAAAGATTTGTGTGTTAAAATCACGACAGGGACCCATACAGCGGCGATGCCCCAGCAGTCTGGCCAGGTAGTCTCTCTCTAGGTGGAGCAGCCCGGCCAGGTAGTCTCTCTCTGGGTAGAGCAACCCGGCCAGGTAGTCTCTCTCTGGGTGGAGCAGCCCGACCAGATAGTCTCTCTCTGGGTGGAGCAGCCCGGCCAGGTAGTTCTCTCCTAAATTTTTGTGGGTGAAAGATGTCGTGGAAAATTAATTGACAACTCGATTTCTTTAACAGGACAGCGTGAGTGCGCTCATTGCTGCTGATTATGGGCAAGACGTTAGCTAAAAAATCTTTGACTCCGAGAGAGAGAGAGAGAGAGACAGACACAGTGTGTGTGTGTGTGTGTGAGAGAGAGAGAGAAAGAGAGTTACACACTCTCTCTCTCTCTGTCATGCTTCGTATAATGCGTCGTATAGCGCGGCGATGGCTGTGACTCGTATCTGGGCAGGACACACGAGGCAGAAGGGCGGAGCACACAGGAGAAGCGGAGCTCTAGACGGTGCAGGGTGCTCCTATGACCAGTTGTGTCCCGTAGCCCAGCCTCACTGTGGTGTCCCGTAGTCGTATAGCGCGGCGATGGTTGTGACTCGTATCTGGGCAGGACACACGAGGCAGAAGGACGGAGGTGTCCCGTAGCCACTTCGTTTTAGTAGTAAGAGAATAGGCTATCCATATAGTGCCTTACTAACCTGAATTTCTTAGTAAGAGAATAGGCTATTCATATAGTGCCTTACTAACCTGAATTTTTTAGTAAGATTTAGGTCACTCGATCCTAAAGTTAAGAAAGTGGAGGATATAGGTGACTCCATAGCAAACAACCAATATATAACCCCCAAAAAGGATATAATAAAATATAAATTCTAAACAGTTTTTATTTGTACACCGCCCTCATATTATTTTAAATAGCTTTCTCGAAAAAAGATTGCTTGTAATTTTTCCACGACATCTTTCACCCACAAAAATGTAGACCCTCCTGAAAAAAGGTTCACCACCAACTCAAATTCCACCAACTCACGTTGGACAGCAGCAGATCGCCTAAAGATTTGTGTGTTAAAATCACGAGAGGGACCCGTACAGCGGCGACGCCGCAGCAGCCCGGCCAGGTACTCTCTCTCTAGGTGGAGCAGCCCCGCCAGGTAGTCTCTCTCTAGGTGGAGCAGCCCGGCCAGTTAGTCTCTCTCTGGGTAGAGCAACCCGGTATACGAAGCATGGCCTCGGTAAACGACGCATGGCCTCGGTAAACGAAGCAGTATACGAAGCATGGCCTCGGTAAACGACGCATGGCCTCGGTAAACGACGCAGTATACGAAGCATGGCCTCGGTAAACGACGCAGTATACGAAGCATGAGCTAGGTATACGATTGAGGGAGAGTAGCCATTTGAATTTGGGCAGGACACACGAGGCAGAAGGGAGGAGCACACAGGAGAAGCGGAGCTCTAGACGGTGCAGGGTGCTCCTATGACCAGTGGTGTCCCGTAGCCCAGCCTCACTGTGGTGTCCCGTAGTCGTATAGCGCGGCGATGGCTGTGACTCGTATCTGGGCAGGACACACGAGGCAGAAGGGCGGAGGTGTCCCGTAGCCACTTCGTTCTTAGTAAGAGAATAGGCTATCCATATAGTGCCTTACTAACCTGAATTTCTTAGTAAGAGAATAGGCTATTCATATAGTGCCTTACGTGCCTTACTAACCTGAATTTTTTAGTAAGATTTAGGTCACTCGATCCTAAAGTTAAGAAAGTGGAGGATATAGGTGACTCCATAGCAAACAACCAATATATAACCCCCAAAAAGGATATAATAAAATATAAATTCTAAACAGTTTTTATTTGTACACCGCCCTCATATTATTTTAACTAGCTTTCTCGAAAAAAAATTGCTTGTAATTTGTCCACAACATCTTTCACCCACAAAAATTTAGACCCTCCTGAAAAAAGGTTCACCACCAACTCAAATTTCACCAACTCACGTTGGACAGCAGCAGATCGCCTAAAGATTTGTGTGTTAAAATCACGACAGGGACCCGTACAGCGGCGACGCCGCAAAGCAAATAAAAACATAGAATAATTACAAAACAAACACATTGCGGCACTCCATAACAAGTATTATAACATAACAATCGAAATACCTTATGTCCAACTCGTGCTAGCTAAAAAATTTGACCACAAATATTTTTATTTGCATACATATATGGAAGCGGAATTTTATGAGGATTCTAACGGTTACTTCAGAATTACGATAAACCAAATAGTTACGGAGATACAATTATCTACCTAGCAGTTTGTGATTAGAGGATATTATTCACTCTCTCTCTCTCTCTTAAAGCGAACATTTTTAGACATTTTGTACCAGTGCTAACATTTTTGTGGGTCCCTGTCGTGATTTTAGCACACAAATCTTTAGGCGATCTTCTGCTGTCCAACGTGAGTTGGTGGAATTGGGAGCGATCGGAAATACTTCGATCAGAGAGCTCCGATCACCCCAGTCAGACGACTTACCAAAAATAAATTCTGCTATACGACTTGAGTTGGCGGTGAACCTTTTTTCTTCGGGAGGGTCTAAATTTGTGTGTGAAAAATTTTGTGGGAAAAATTGCAAACAATCTTTTGTCGAGAAAGCTAATTTATTCGAAGAGTGACTCCCCATCATTTCTCGATGACGGCTGAGGAAATGTTCGAGGGCGTCTCACAGGAAAATTTACCTCCCCGTGAGAGAGAGAGAGAGAGTATTCTCTCTCTCTCTCTCTCTCACACACACACACTGTGTCTGTCTATGTCTGTCTGTCTGTCTCTCTCTCTCTCTCTCTCTCTCTCTCTCTCTCTCCTAGAGAAAGACTACCTGGCTGGGCTGCTGCGGCGTCGCCGCTGTACGGGTCCCTGTCATGATTTTAGCACACACATCTTTAGGCGATCTTCCGCTGTCCAACGTGAGTTGGTGGAATTTGAGTTGGTGGTGAACCTTTTTTGTGGAGGGTCTAAATTTTTGTGGGTGAAAGATGTCATTGAAAAATGACAAGCAATCTTTTTTTCGAGAAAGCTAAATTTGTCGATACAATTGTAAAAACTAGGACAAATAAAAGAAAAACATGAAAAATTCTATTTTATTTTCCGATTTACATTATACGAAGCATGACCTAGCTATACGACGAATTATACGAAGCATCTTAGTACCAGTTACTCCCAATAATTTTAGGTCACTTGATCCTAAAGTTAAGAAAGTGGAGGATATAGGTGACTACATAGCAAACAACCAATATATAACCCCCAAAAAGGATATAATACAATTTAAATTATAAACAGTTTTTATTTGTAAAAACACAAGGCAGAAGGATGGAGCACACAGGAGAAGCGGAGCTCTAGACGGTGCAGGGTGCTCCATAGTGCTTATATGCCCACACTCCTGCAATGACGTTTTCTTTATTGCTTTGTTAGAGAAAACGATTATTGTATGGCAGACCAAATTAAACATGTGATAATTCTAAGTAACTACAAATGTAAAGTCGACACCGATATATAGTGTGTAGAAGGGGAACGAAGCAGAGCAATATACAAAAGTGTAGTTACACTTGGTGGTATTGGACTGGCTGTAGCATCATCTGGCATTGCTGCAACCATGTTACATGGCGGAAGAACAGCCCATTATACCTTCAAGATACCGCTCATGGAATCACATGAGTTCAGGTCCTGCTCAATCAAGAAGAACAGCCAATTATCGAGACTATTAGGGTTATGTTCTGATAGTCTGGGACGAGGTGGTGATGGCCAACAAGAGTATGATGCTGGCCGTTGATGTCACCCTTTGAGATCTTCTCGATAGTGACAGGTTCATGGGTGGGATCCCCTTTGTGTGTGCTGGGGACTTCAGGCAGATTCTACCTGTCGTGAGGGGTGATGGATACAACCAGGAAATCGCAGCTACCATCAAGAAGACCTAATTCTGGCCCCAGATACGGAAACATGCACTGTCCGAGAATATCCGACTGAGGGGACCAGAATCCGATACGAAAAACACGACCTTTGCCAGCCGGCTACTAGAGATAGGTCAGCTCTCCACATATTGTTATCCCCAAAAACTTTGGCGTTCTCTATCATAACCAGACAGAGTTCATCAAGAGTGTTTACCCTGATATCGCCGATCACATTGGGGATCATCGCTATTTTGCCGGTCGTACCATCATATCGCCTCTCAATGTTGACGTTTCCGAGATCAACATTACGATCTTGGATATGCTGCCAGGGGAGAAGATTGATCTGAACGTTTTGATACCAAAAAAATATAAATGGGTGGAATAGTTTGGCCGCAGCATTGAAAATTGTCTATTCTTAAATTACTTTAAAACCGAATTCGCTACCCACACAAAGTTTACCGTCTACAGTCTATAGGCTTCCACGCATCCCCCAGTTTTGCTTAATAACATAATCTCTTTATTATTCAGACCTATAATTTTTTGTTTATTTAACTCTCTCAAAACAGTTCGAGTCCTTACGAATTCCAGCAATTATTTAGCCAACCTACCTATACATACATACCCTACCAAATATTAATGATAAATTCAAATTTATTTTTGGTGAATGACAGAGTATTGGCTAAGGTTTTTAACAATTCCTCCCTTTGCCAAATGCTTAGTTTAATAACAATGATATGGACCTTTAAATTTTTGGCAATTGCCCGTGTGACTCGTATTTTAACCCTCCTAAAGTGTTACCACGAAATACCGCTAGATCCTTTCTCAAAAGTCGCTAGCATGTTGCTACATAGCCAAACAATGTAAGGATCTATCTATCTATCTATTGCCTGACGCCGCGATCCCCGAAGGGGTGGCCACGAACGAACCGCCCCCATGCACCTCTGTCCCCAGTCAGTCGACGCCCCTCCCCCCAACCAGCACCGCCTTCGTTCATGTAGTTCCTCACTCCATCCTTCCACCTCATATTCGGTCTACCTCTCCCCCTCTGTCCCTCCACCTCGCTCTCGTACACCCTCTTAGTCATTCTCTCGCTTTCCATACGTTCCATATGGCCGAACCATCTCAAGTTGTTCCTTTTCACACTTTCCAGCACATCTACCTCCACACCACACCTCCTTCTTACTTCCTCATTAGTCTGTCTATCCCTCCATGTAACTCCGCACGCACTCCTTAAGTAATTAATTTCCACTGCTCTCACTCTTGGTCTGAGTCTCTCAACCAACGTCCATGCTTCGCTTCCGTAAGTCAGTGTCGGGATTACCACACTGTCATGCAAGGACTTCTTCACTTCCATACTGACCACCCTATTTCTTGTTACTGCTTTTTGCGTTCCTACAACCCTCTTCCCCTGTTGTACCCTCTCCCGCACCTCTTCATCCATAGTCCCATCTTTACTCAACACACTGCCCAGATACTTAAAAGAGTTGACGATCTCCATAGCCTGACCGTTCAGCTTCACCTCACACTCTGTGACTTCACCCCTTTCGAAGACCATAACCTTGCTCTTCCCCGTATTTACCTTCAAATTCCGTTTTTCGCACACTGTTCCAAACTCATTTACCAGACCCTGCAACTCCCATTCATTATCACTCATCAGAACTGTATCATCCGCAAACAGCAGTATAGGTAGCTTCCACTCAATTCCCTCCCTTTTCAGCGATACACCAACATCCACTGCTCTTGATAGTATTTCTTTCATAACTCCATCCATATATACAGTAAACAACCACGGGGACATCACACACCCTGTTTCAAACCAACATTCAGGTCAAAGAACTCGCTCTGCTCACTCTCCACACGTACTGCCGCCTTTGCACCCTCATACATGCTCTTCACTGCTTTCAGCAACTTGCCCTCTACTCCGTATATTCTAAGTACTTTCCACAAACCTTCTCTATCCACTCTGTCATAGGCCTTCTCCAAGTCCATAAAGGCAACATACACCTTTTGTTTCTCCTCCAGATACTTCTCCACAACACAATTCAGGGAAAAAATCTGATCTACACATCCTCTTCCCTTCCGAAAACCTCCCTGCTCGTCGCCTATCCATTTTTCCGTTCTCACTCTCACTCTCTCTATCACTACCCTACTGTATACCTTCCCTACTACGCTTAGAAGACATATTCCTCGGTGGTTACCACACACTCCTCTTTCCCCTTTGCCCTTATATAGGGGGACTATTATGCCAGTCTTCCAGTCATCGGGTGCACTGCCCTTCTCCCATGCTAGTTTGCACATTTTCCATACCCATTCTATCACTATCTCACCACGATACCTCAACATTTCCCCACACACTCCATCTGTTCCTGGTGCTTTCCCCAACTTCACTCTTTTCATGGCTTCCCACACTTCTGACCTCCTGATCCCCACCTCCTCCTCCACTACTTCTCTTCTTCTCCCTCCCATACCATATCCAGCTATGTTTGCTGGCTCTTCATTCCTTTCATTTAGCAACTCACTGAAGTACTCCCTCCATCTTTCGACTCTCTCTTGCTTCTCGGCTAGCATTCTCCCATTCTTATCTTTCACACCCTTACTGTTTCCCTTGCTACCTTCCCTAACTTTCTTGACTTCTTTCCAGAACAGTTTCTTACTCTCCCTCCATTTTACACTCAGATTCCTTCCAAATTCCTCATCTACTCTTCTCTTACTTTCCTTCACTACTCTCTTCACCACCCTCTTACTCTCCACGTACCTCGCTCGTTTCTGTCTCTCGGAATCTTCATTCCCTCTACTACCCAACCACTCTCTATATGCTTTCTTCTTTTCTTCCACAGCTATTCTTACCTCTTCTGTCCACCATGCTGTACCTTTCACTCCCCTCCCTCTTCTCCTCACTCTACACACCTCCTCACATGCTGCACAGATCTCATCCTTAAACACCTTGCTCATCTCCTCCACTTCCTCCATAACTTCCAGGTTGAACCCACCTAGTCGTCTTTCCACTGCTCTCTTGTACTCCTCCCTGATTTCCTCCTCCTGCAACCTCTCCACCCTCCTCACCATTCCACCCTCCTCTCGCCTCCCTCCCGCTCTCCTCACCCACTTCTTTTGTATCCTAACCTTAGCTACCACTACATAATGATCAGACAGACCCCCTCCAATACCCCTATACACCCTAGCATCCATCACAGATTTCTTCATTCGTTCATCCACACATACATAATCAATCAATGACTTTCGTTCCACCACTGTCTTATCCTTCATCGTCAACATCCGTTTCCACGTGTACCTGTGGATCATTCTGTGTCGGAAGAAGGTGTTGGCTATCCACAGCCTCCTCCCCACACATACGTCCACAAGTGCACTACCATTCCCATTCACCTCTGATGGTACCCCCCACCCTCCCACCACTCCCTCAACTTTCCTATCACCCACCTTACCATTCATATCCCCAATCAGAAATATTCTTTCGTTCTTGTCAAACTTCTCCAGGCACGCCTCCACATTCATCCAGAACTCCTCTTTCTTTCTTTCAAGTATATCCTCTGTCGGGGCATACACGCATACAATCACCCACGTTTGTATTCCTACTTTCATTCTCACCCACACAATCCTTGAACCAACAGACCCATACTCTCTTACACATTCCTTCCATTTGCTACTTACAAACAAACATGCACCTTCTCTCGCTGTTCCTTCACTCACTCCAGCACACACACCCATTCCACACTCCCACTCTCTCACATATGAACCTTTCCATTTGGTCTCTGTCATTCCACATACATCCAGCCTGGCATTCACTAACACTTCCAGAACCTCTCTCTTTTGTGCCATCATTCATGCCACTAACATTCCACGTAGCCATTCTCAGAATGTCCAAAGGCATGTCCTTAGTCGGTCGTGGTTCGTCAACGTTGGTTCCGTCCGCATCCGAGGCTGTTCGTTCGTTTTTCTTTGCTTAGATATTTTTTCCGGGTGGGGGTCGCAAGCCCACCGACCCAACCTCTTTAGTCGCCTCTTACGACACGCAGAAGGCACGTGGGGCATATTCTATTCCCTAACCCCCAGGGGGGGTTAGGATAATGCTGCAATTTCTAAAGAGTTTTGGTTTGTTTGTTTTGCAAATTTTACAATGTAGTATGACTAGAATGTCTGAAATTTTCAAATTATCCCTAGTAAATGTCTCTAGATATAAAAGAAATGGCTGCTAGATTGAAGTAAATAGCTCTACATTTAGCGGTAATATGTAGCTTTACAACTGGCAACACTGCAACCACCACCTCCCTCCCACCCTCCCAGTATGTCTCCACAAAATACCGCTAGATCCTTTCTCAAAAGTCGCTAGCATGTTGCTACATAGTCAAACAATGTTAGAATAATGCTGCAATTTCTAAAGAGTTTTGGTTTGTTTGTTTTTCAAATTTTACAATGTAATATGACTAGAATGTCTGAATTTTCAAATTATCCCTAGTAAATGTCTCAAGATATGAAATAATGGCTGCTAAATTGAAGTAAATAGCTCTACATCTAGCGGTAATATGTAGCGATACAACTGGCAACACTGCCTAAGTGATACCCCAAAATAACGCTAGATCCTTTCTCAAAAGTCACTAGCATGTTGCTACATAGTCAAACAATGGTAGAATAATGCTGCAATTTCTAAAGAGTTTTGATTTGTTTGTTTTGCAAATTTTACAATGTAATATAACTAGAATGTCTGAGATTTTCAAATTATCCCGAGTAAATGTCTCTAGATATGAAAAAATGGGTACTAAACTGAAGTAAATATAGCTCTACATCTAGCGATAATATGTAGCGCTACAACTGGCAACACTGCCTACAACCACCTTCTCATTGCCAATCATTATGCTCTGAGGTTTGTATTTGCTTATCTTATCCTGTGTATAAATGTAACCCTTACACATGTTTCTATTAAATAATGACATTAACCCTTGTCTAGCAGGGTGTTTTGGGCTCATTTGGGCATATTCAGGCCCTCTTGCATGATAAATCAAGCATCTGCATGAAAAAAAAAAAATATTTAGCAAAAAACTAGGCACTAAAAGCTTCAAAATGAGACCAGAACGAGCTACGTAGCACTCGTGGTTCTCTTGCAGTGATGCCACGAACATGGGAGTTTAGCATATATCCGTATATTTTTCCCAGCTATGCTCACTACTGGCTACACTGCCGGCCTCTCGAGAACACAGGGAACATGAGTTAATGGGCGGCGGTAAGCCCTGGGAGTCGGCTGTCTGGCCCGCTGTGCTCCCGGCCATTTGCACTCGATTTTAACCCTTTAAAAGCCTTAATAATGCTCCTAACTTGCTGCAAATTGGTGCACGACTTAAGTCGAGCATGATTTAAATACAAGGCTAGATATTTATCGGAAGTACGTATTTACCTTCGGAAAGCTGAAATATAATGTTTACACATATGGGATAGGGAGGAGGGAGGGAGGTATAAGAGGTGGACCGATGGAAGGGAAGAGAACCCCGATATACGAGATACATAACTTCATATGCGCGTATTGATCACTTTCATGCTATTATGTATGCATACATAAGTAGCAGGACACACATGTCAAGAGTGAACACCAATAACTTAATCCATACACAGTAAAAAAGACGGAAATAATATCGTACATACGAAGTGATGGAATGGGTATGGGGGGAGTGTGTATGACAGTTCGTCGCTAGATAAGGAGTGTGTGTGCTTGTGTGATGGTCTTGTGTAGCTATGTGTGTGCTTGTTTAAGTGTTGCTTTTGGCTACGCATTAGTTATCTCTCTCTCTCTCTCTTATTTATCGCTGTCTTCCTTACGATTACGACATACTGTACTAGTGCATGAGAACAGGAAATAGGGAGCCTCGCTCTCTCTCTCACAAGACTAAACGAATAGAGGCAGATCCCTTACACACCCAGTCTCTCTCTGTCGCTCGTTTGTTTTCACACCGGTACAAATGAGGCAGATCCCTTACAAGATGAACATGGGAATCTGCAGAGAGACAAGTGGCCCACAAAAGGCAGATCCCTTTCACATCCAACCCATTTCGTCGATATGACTATCCGATATTATCTTGAAATTCTCTATTGTTTTTGATCCCACTATAGCACTAGGTAGCCTATTTCACATATCTACGACTCTGTTACGAGAGGCAGATCCCTTACACAGCCAATCTCTCTTATTTGCACACTGGTACAAAGGAGGCAGATCCTTACACATGCTACCAAGATGAAAATGGGAGTATGCAGAGAGCCGATTGGCCCACACACGGCAGATTACTTTCACACCCAATCCATCTCGTCTTACCAAATTTTATGTTGAAGCTCTATTGTTATTGATCGCACTATAGCACTTGGTAGCCTATTCCACATATCGACAACTCTTTTACCAAGCGAATAGTCGAGGCAGATCCCTTACACTGCCAATCTCTTTCTCTCTCGCTCTTGTTTGTTTGCAGACCGGTACAAATGAGGCAGATCCCTTACACATGCAACCAAGGTGAAAATGGGAGTCTGCAGAGAGCCAAGTGGCCCACATAAGGCAGGTCCCTTTCACACTCAACCCATCTCATAAACGTTACCTGTTATTTACACTACTTACTATACACCCATGTTATCATATACCTGCAACCAAAACACAATTGCAAGAAATAGGAACATAAGAAAATGGGAGTCTGTAGAGAGCCAATTGGCCCACACAAGACAGATCCTTTTCACACCCAACCCATCTCATAAAAACTCTCTCTAATTTATCTCTGTCTTCCTTACATTTATGACATCCTAGTCTCTCTCTCTCTCTCTCTCACAAATGAGAACATATGAAAACCGGAGTCTGCAGAGAGCCGATTGGCCCACACATGTCAGATCCCTTTCACACCCAACCCATCCCGCACTCTCTCTCTCTCTCTCATATTTATCGCTATCTTCCTTACGTTTACGACATCCTATTCTCTCTCCATACTCCCTCTCTCTCATTCACAAATGAGAAATTTTAAAAAATAAGAAAACGGGAGTCTCCAGAGCCGATTGACCTACACATGGAAGATCCCTTTCACACCCAACCCATCTCGTTCTATCTAATTTCAAGTTGAAGCTCTATTGTTCTTGATCCCATTATAGCACTCGGTAGGTAGTCTATTCCACATATCTACAACTCTGTTACTAAACGGATAGAGGCAGATCCCTTTTACAGCCAATCTCTCCCTCTCTCGCTCTTGTTTGTTTGCACAATCTGCTCCTTTTGTAGTTTCTCCATGCCCGATAAGTTAAATGATCTTTTGATATCTGTGACACAGCATTTGTTTCCAACACAATACCCTGCTTGCAAAACTGTCGAACCCCGGACAATGTTGCTTGCAACTTTAATTATTATTATTATTTTTATTATATGAGATGCCGAAGTCTCCAACCAGGGTGCAGAAACACCATCAAGATGAATCCACACAAAACACCCAGAGGCACTGGAGAGAGACTACGGCAACTTAGGAAAAAATAAACATATACTGTATACTATACATATAGACATATTAAACACAGATAAAATATTATGCAGTGGAGGATATCAAGTATAAATATAATACAATAAAATAGAATAAAATAAGTTTAAAAAATAGAATTAATGCTGCAAAAAAACATTAACTCTAGACTTAATAATGGAGATATTAGCTGAATTGACTAGCTCATTTGGCAACTTATTCCACAAGTCAACCATGGCCGGCACAAAACACTGTGAAAACTGTGTAGTAGAAAAATTAACACGGCTCATGGCATGATCATTAAGATTGTTTGTGAATCTAGTTGCACGAGCCCATGTAAGGGATGCTGAGGGTTGTCTTGCAACCGGCCTGTCCGAGATACTATTATTAGGGAACATTGTGAATAGAGACTTGTTAGGGAACGTCATCTTCCAACGTGCCGGTCCATAATACTAATATTAGGGAACATTGTGAATAGCGACTTCTTAGGGAACATCACTCTTGTACCTGGCCTGGCCATAATATTAATATTAGGGAACAAGGTGAATAGAGACTTCAATTATTGGCTATCAGGGTAAAGTTGGCAGAAATAGGACTAGCCTTACCAGAACTTTGCATTATGAGTAGCTTTTTACGCTGATTTCAAAAATGCACCTAGCAGTACAGACGGGATAGTTTTGCTTAATTTGGGCATTGTCATTATAATATTTGAGAAGTGTCATTAAAATATTTGAGGAGCCAATGTTAGAGATGTTAAGGGAATATTACCTGGCTCAGGTCAGTCCGTAAGGAGTACGGACGGGATAGTTTTGCTTGATTTGGGCATAGTCCTTAAAATATTTGAGCTATCCATTTTTTGAATGCGTATTTGATATCAGAATCAAATTCTAATCCCATTGCATAGTTTTGGTAAAACTTGCTCTATTTCTGCCTGTTTTATGGACAGGATATTCCCGTAGGAAACATCATCTTGCAACTGGCTTGTCCATAATACTTATATTAAGGAACATTGTGAATAGAGACTTCAACTCCGGCAAGGGAAATACTGGATAGGATGTGTTTTTTCCTATAAAAAAGAATCGTGTAGTACAATTTTATTATTATTTTTATTATTCTTGTTTGGCAAAATGTACAAATAATTAATTGAAATAGGGTCGGAGAGGTGAACAGTGTTATTACATTCAAATTCCAAATTGTTTGAGGTAATCAAACAATTTGCCCGCTACCCTATTAAAAACTAATATTTGTGTTTGGTTTGCTGGGTATCAACACCAAATTTAATTGTTTTGTATATTTTTCTTCTCCTTCCGACTTGATTGGTACTGTCGTTGTATTTCAGCCATTGTGCATTTACCATAAACCGATTTCTTTCTTGTTAGGTAGAGTTTCATTACATTCCGATCAATAACCCGTCCCTCTGTACCTTTTCGGGGGAAGAAACCCGATAAATGCCTCGCATCATCATATATAGTGGGATTTTTTTTTAATCGGCAATGATTGCTAGGGTGTATAGGGGTATTGGAGGGGGTCTGTCTGTTCATTATGTAGTAGTAGCTAAGGTTAGGATACAAAAGAAGTGGGTGAGGAGAGCTGGAGGGAGGCGAGAGGAAGGTGGAATAGTGAGGAGTATGGAGAGGTTACAGGAAGAGGAAATCAGGGAAGAGTACAGGCGAGCAGTAGAGAGACGACTAGGTGGGTTCGACCTGGAAGTTATAGAGGAACTGGAGGAGATGAGCAAGGTGTTCAAGGGCTGGGAGCTGAGGAGGGTGGGGAAACGCCCGGGAAATCAAAGCCCCACCCAGGGCCCTGTGCCCCTCAGCAATTATGAAGAGAAAGTTGAAGGGCAAGGGGAAAATGTGATGCTTTGGCTTCCAATCTTGGTAGATTGGGAGGTCAATCCATGGAAGGGACGCTGTCACTTGAAATCTAGACAATATCTAAGTAAAAGGAACAGTCAGAGTAAGCTATGGGAATGGCAGAGAACGCTTAACTCTCACTCTGATAGACCAGCCCATCACCAGAAGTCAAGAAAGTTAGGGAAGGTAGCAAGGGAAACAGTAAGGGTGTGAAAGATAAGAATGGGAGAACGCTAGCCGAGAAGCAAGCGAGAGTCGAAAGATGGAGGGAGTACTTCAATGAGTTGCTAAATGTAAGGAATGAAGAGCCAGCAAACATAGTTAGATATGGTATGGGAGGGAGAAGAAGAGAAGTAGGGGAGGAGGAGGTGGTGATCAGGACGTCAGAAGTGTGGGAAGCCATGCCAAGAGTGAAGTTGGGGAAAGCACCAGGAACAGATGGAGTGTGTGGGGAAATGTTGAGTTATGTTGGTGAGATTGTGATCGAAGGGGTATGGAAAATGTGCAAACTAGCATGGCAGAAGGGGAGTGCACCCGATGACTGGAAGACTGGCATAATAGTCCCCCTATATAAGGGCAAAGGGGAAAGAGGA
Organism: Paralithodes platypus; assembly: GCA_032716605.1. Lineage (NCBI taxonomy): Eukaryota > Metazoa > Arthropoda > Malacostraca > Decapoda > Lithodidae > Paralithodes > Paralithodes platypus. The sequence goes on along the minus strand of CM064576.1, from coordinate 1,324,693 downwards.
GTGTGTGGTAACCACCGAGGAATATGTCTTCTAAGCGTAGTAGGGAAGGTATACAGTAGGGTAGTGATTGAGAGAGTGAGAGTGAAAACGGAGAAATGGATAGGCGACGAGCAGGGAGGTTTCAGGAAGGGAAGAGGATGTTTAGATCAGATTTTTACCCTGAATTGTGTTGTGGAGAAATATCTGGAGAAGAAACAAAAGGTGTATGTTGCCTTTATGAACTTGGAGAAGGCCTATGACAGAGTGGATAGAGAAGGTTTGTGGAAAGTACTTAGATTTTACGGAGTAGATGGCAAGTTGCTGAAAGCAGTGAAGAGCATGTATGAGGGTGCACAGGCGGCAGTACGTGTGGAGAGTGAGCAGAGCGAGTTCTTTGACCTGAATGTTGGTTTGAAACAGGGCTGTGTGATGTCCCCGTGGGTGTTCACTTTATATATGGATGGAGTCATGAAAGAAATAATATCAAGAGCAGTGGATGTTGGTGTATCACTGAAAAGGGAGGGAATTGAGTAGAAGCTACCTATACTGCTGATTGCGGATGATACAGTTCTGATGAGTGATAATGAATGGGAGTTGCAGGGTCCGGTAAATGAGTTTGGAACAGTGTGCGAAAAAACGGAATTTGAAGGTAAATGCGGGGAAGAGCATGGTTATGGTCTTCGAAAGGGGTGAAGTCACAGAATGTGAGGTGAAGCTGAACGGTCAGGCTATGGATATCGTCAACTCTTTTAAATATCTGGGCAGTGTATTGAGGAAAGATGGGACTATGGATGAAGAAGTGCGGGAGAGGGTACAACAGGGGAAGAGGGTTGTAGGAACACTGAAAGCAGTAACAAGAAATAGGGTGGTCAGTATCGAAGTGAAGAAGTCCTTGCATGGCAGTGTGGTAATCTCGACACTGACTTACGGAAGCGAAGCATGGACATTGGTTGAGAGACTCAGACCAAGAGTGAGAGCAGTGGAAATGCATTACTTAAGAAGTGCGTGCGAAGTTACATGGAGGAATAGACAGACGAATGAGGATGTAAGAAGGAGGTGTGGTGTGGAGGTAGATGTGCTGGAAAGTGTGAAAAGGAACAACTTGAGATGGTTCGGCCATATGGAATGTATGGAAAACGAGAGAATGACTAAGAGGGTGTACGAGAGCGAGGTGGAGGGACAGAGAGGAAGAAGTAAACCGAAAAAGAGGTGGAAGGATGGAGTGAGAAAGTATATGAACGAAGGCGGTGCTGGTTGGGGGGAGGGGCGTCGCCTGACTGGGGACAGAGGTGCATGGGGGCTGTTCGTTCGTGGCCACCCCTTCGGGAATCGCGGCGTCAGGCTAAAGATAGATAGATAGATTTCATTTTTTAAATGTTGACAGATTCATGATCTATCAATTTTTAACTTCTTCTTGACAATGGAACTTGTCGATGCTTCACTGATTGACCCCTCCAGGGCTGCTTGGTTCACCTCAATATCCGATTGTGATCCTGCACTTTTATGATGGTTGGTGTATCTGGCGAAGAAGGCCCTTGCTCATCTATGACCGAGATTCACAGTCCTGGAACTGACCGAGTCCCATCTTCCAAGGGTACATTAGTTGACTGTCACCTGAAAAGTGTGGGCAAAACAATATACATAATTTTTTGTTTAATGCATATATAAAGTTAATTGTAGCATGATTTATTAGTATATAATAATTCCCTAAATACACAAAACAAACTTTAATTTATTTTCAAATTCAAATTTTGTGTACTTACCTGGGCGGAACGTATCCTGGAGGACCGGGAAGAGGACAGGCAGCACTTACATCCTGTGAAGGCTTTGAAGGGCGTGACTTTCTGGCATTCTCTCCCAGCTCCATTAATGGCAAGCCATGCTTTTTCCTGAAAGATGATAGATATGCCAACTTTTAATATTCTCACTATATTTTCTCTGAAACAAATTTAATCCTTTAGGGGACAAATGGCCTTACAGGAATATTTGACGTAAGGTTGGAATTTGAATGCAATAACCCTCTGGCATGTTTACCAACTGGCAAAATTATATTACCGTGTGTCTCTCACCTCTCGGACCCCATTTTAATGAAGTATTTGTACGAATGTGTGGGGAGGAGGCTGTAGATAGCCAACACCTTCTCTTGACACAGAATGATCCACAAGTACACGTGGAAACGTGTGATCATGAAGGATAAGACCGTGGTGGAACAAAAGTCATTGATTGATTATGAATGTGTCGATGAACGAATGAAGAAAACAGTGATGGATGCTAGGCCGTATAGGGGTATTGGAGGGGGTCTGTCGGATCATTATGTAGTAATAATTTAGGGGACAAATGGCCTTACAGGGATATTTGACGTAAGGTTGGAATTTGAATGCAATAACCCTCTGGCATGTTTACCAACTGGCAAAATTATATTACCGTGTGTCTCTCACCTCTCGGGCCCCATTTTAATGAAGTATTTGTACGAATGTGTAGGGAGGAGGCTGTAGATAGCCAACACCTTCTTTCGACACAGAATGATCCACAGGTACACGTGGAAACGGGTGATCATGAAGGATAAGACCGTGGTGGAACGAATGTCATTGATTGATTATGAATGTGTCGATGAACGAATGAAGAAATCTGTGATGGATGCTAGGCCGTATAGGGGTATTGGAGGGGGTCTGTCGGATCATTATGTAGTAGTAGCTAAGGTTAGGATACAAAAGAAGTGGGTGAGGAGAGCTGGAGGGAGGCGAGAGGAAGGTGGAATGGTGAGGAGGGTGGAGAGGTTACAGGAGGAGGAGATCAGGGAAGAGTACAGGAGAGCAGTAGAATGACGACTAGGTGGGTTCGACCAGGATGTTATAGAAGAAGTGGAGGAGATGAGCAAGGTGCTTAGGGATGAGATCTGTGCAGCATGTGAGGAGGGGTGTGGAGTGAGGAGAAGAGGGAGGGGAGTGAAAGGTACAGCATGGTGGACAGAAGAAGTAAAGATAGCTGTGGAAGAAAAGAAGCAAGCATATAGAGAGTGGTTGGGTAGTAGAGGGAATGAAGATTTCGAGAGATAGAAATGAGCCAGATACGTGGAGAGTAAGAGGGTGGTGAAGAGAGTAGTGAAGGAAAGTAAAAGGAGAGTAGATGAGGAATTTGGAAGGAATCAGAGTGTAAAATGGAGGGAGAGTAAGAAACTGTTCAGGAAAAAAGTCAAGAAAGTTAGGGAAGGTAGCAGGGGGAAACAGTAAGGGTGTGAAAGATAAGAATGGGAGAATGCTAGCCGAGAAGCAAGAGAGAGTCGAAAGATGGAGGGAGTACTTCAATGAGTTGCTAAATGTAAGGAATGAAGAGCCAGCAAACATAGTAGGATATGGTATGGGAGGGAGAAGAAGAGAAGTAGGGGAGGGGATGGTGGGGATCAGGGGGTCGGACGTGTGGGACGCCATGCCAAGAGTGAAGTTGGGGAAAGCACCAGGAACAGATGGAGTGTGTGGGGAAATGTTGATTTATGGTGGTGAGATAGTGATCGAAGGGGTATGGACAATGTGCAAACTAGCATGGGAGAAGGGGAGTGCACCCAATGACTGGAAGACTGGCATAATAATCCCCCTATATAAGGGCAAAGGGGAAAGAGGAGTGTGTGGTAACCGCCGAGGATTAACCGAGAAGGCCTATGACAGAGTGGATAGAGAAGGTTTGTGGAAAGTACTTAGCATATACGGAGAAGATGGCAAGTGGCTGCAAGCATTGAAGAGCATGTATGAGGGTGCAAAGGCGGCAGTACGTGTGGAGAGTGAGCAGAGCGAGTTCTTTGACCTGAATGTTTGTTTGAAACAGGGGTGTGTGATGTCCCCGTGGTTGTTTACTGTATATATGGATGGAGTCTTGAAAGAAATAATATCAAGAGCAGTGGATGTTGGTGTATCGCTGAAAAGGGAGGGAATTGAGTGGAAGCTACCTAGACTGCTGTTTGCGGATGATACAGTTCCGATGAGTGATAACGAATGGGAGTTAGAGGGCCGACTTTTCAATGTGATTTTGTTGACAATTATGACCCTTATTTTGTAATATTTTTTACTTTGATACTTAGAAACCCAATAAAAATAAATAAAAAAGATGTAGTTTCTTACCTTCAAGAGTTACATTCCATGTAGGTCTTGAGCTCGTGGTGACCAGACACAGACTTCTTGCAGCTTCGTCATGTGATCGGGTAGTGCCCCTGTGAGTTGCGGTAGGTGTGGCAGGTGCGGAAGGTGTGACAGGTGTGGCGGGTGCGTGCGGTCCACCGATACGTGCAGGTGTGGAGGGTGGCAGGTCATCCACACTCTCTTCATCGTTGGTCCTGTCATAATTGGAGGGAGGCCTTCTACATTGCCGTGGAAGTCCTGCCTTCTTTGGGTGGGTGAAGGGTTGTATGGCAGCCGTGACTGCCTGCCTTTCCTGTCGCTCCTCCCTGCCCCTAAAAGAGAAGTCACGTCGTAATGACGCCAAAGTACTCCTGGTGGTACGTGGTGATGCCGAAGTGCTAGCACGAGGAGGTGTGGGGGCATCCGTGTCTGGCGTCGGCACCAGGGTTGGCGTGGGTGGCGACGGAGCGACAATGTGGGTGGGCTCTATACCTATAAGCTCGTCCTCGATGTCGTCATGTTCAGCTTCGTTGTCGCAATTGGTGTCAGAATCACTAGAGGCGTCCTCAAAGTCGTCCAACATCGAAGAGATGTCATCCTGGGAGAGTCCTCGCCGGGCCATGGCGACTGCTGTGAAAGAACAGAAAAAAATGTTTAGGACAAATTTCTAGTGGCAACATCGGGCATGGTGCCAGCTACTATGGGTACACATCCTCAACTTTGGCAGGTGACGTTTCTTTTCTTTTCTGGAAAATAATTCAATATTCATGTGAGAAATGTTTAATTAATGATTCAAAATATTTACAATAAAAGTTGTACTGTTTTAGTTTGCATATAATTAATTACAAATGCATTACAATGTTTCTTTACTTTAAAGTTAATTGTTTTTATTTCTTTAATGTTTGACCTATTATTAAGAAAATAATTGAATTATGGAAAGCAAACCTTACGTACGTGTCTGAGGAGTTCTTGGTATTCCATGGAGTCTTTGTTTTTCTTAAGTGCATATCGATCCGTTTAACTGATTTTGAGCAGAAGGAACAATCATATAGGTTTGTTTTCTTTGTATTTGTTGGTGGCAGGGGCCTTTTCTTAGAGAACCTACTCGCTGCAGCCAAAGCATTCTCTCTATCGTCGTTAGTTAGGTACGAGTGGCAAACGGCCATATGCTTCCGTAGGTTGGATGATTCCCTGTAGTAACCGGCGACTGGGCATGGCCTGCCTGGTCTCTTTGTTGTCTTGCTGATCGCTTTGGGCTATTTACGATTTGGGCCTTTGTTTTCATTTAGAAGCTTTCTTGCACACTGCCACTGCAGGAGTATAATATTCTTTTCTCGGCCTTTCTCTTTCTTCAGTTCATCAAGTTCAGCTTTTTTATTTTTTATTTGTTGGTCATAGATATTATCAACAGTCCATAAAGCCTTAATATTGCGGACACGTTCGATCTCATTGTTCAGTTGTCGTCTATGATGTTTAGAGAGAAGCTTCGTCGCATATATTCGGTTATGTAGACATTGAAGTATAAGCCTTTTAAGTCATCAACCCTCTCTTCAGTTAGTTCTGTGAAAGAAAGAAAATTCTTTGAAATGTTAGATTACAATACAATTATTAGGAACATAAACATATAACACATCGCAAGTATAACACAAGGGGAAATTTAAGAAAAAATAAAGATACCAGCTCACCAGTTGTTTCAAGTAGCACGTCATCTGCTAGTGGGTCGTCTTCTTGGTCCTCTAGATCATGAGATATAAGAGATACAGAACGCTCTTGTGCCTCTTCCTAAAGAACATGAGACAACGGGGTGTCGGATTTATTTGTCTTTTTTCCCAGCGTGGTTGGATGTGTTCCGTCTCATTTATACCACTGTGCATCGCTGCTTCATCTTCTTCCTCTTCTTTGTGCCTGAAAAGGTGAAAATGTTTTCATTCGTTCAAATACTATTGAGCAATATTGTCATTGAGATCATATTTTCATGAGAAAATTTAATAAATAATACTTACAATTAATCTTGGAGCTGGTCTTTTTTCCCGTTTCGACATAGGCTTTTATAAGTTGCTTTGCTGGTGCACGTCTATCGTGGATTAATGATGCAACATTGTTTATGGGAATTGCAATAGCATCATTAGTTTCCAGGGAATGAACATCCTCCATGCAGTTCAGCCTCATTTTGCTGTTTACGGTGTTCTCTCTGCCCCACCTCTTCCATGCCAATGTATTCTGTGGCATTTATTCGGTTATGTAGACTTTGAAGTACAAGCCTTTTTAAGGCATCAACCCTCTCTTCTGTTAGTTCTGTGAAAGAAAGAAAATTCTTTGAAATGCTTGATTACAATACAATTATTAGGAACATAAACATATAACACATCGCAAGTATAACACAAAGGAAAATTTAAGAACAAATAAAGATACCAGCTCACCAGTTGTTTCAAGTAGCTCGTCATCTGCAGTGCCTCTTCCTCGACACAATGAGACAACGGGGTGTCGGATTTATTTGTCATTTTTCCCAGCGTGGTTGGATGTGTTCCGTCTCATTTATACCACTATGCATCGCTGCTTCATCTTCTTCCTCTTCTTCGTGCCTGAAAATGTGAAAAAAAATTCATTCGTTCAAATACTATTGAGCAATATTGTCATTGAGATCATATTTTCATGAGAAAATGTAATAAATGATACTTACAATTAATCTTGGAGCTGGTCTTTTTTCCCGTTTCGACATAGTCTTTCTGTATACGTTGCTTTGCTGGTGCACGTCCATCGTGGATTAATGATGCAGCATTGTTTATGGGAATTTCAATAGCGTCATTAGTTTCCAGGGTATGCACATCTTCCATGGCTAACAGCTCAGCCTCATTTTGCTGTTTACGGTGTTCTCTCTGTCCCACCTCTTCCATGCCAAAGTATTCTGTGGAAGAATATATGACAGAACCACATGCAATAATGTCGATCAGAGAACATAATAATTAGTTGTACAACACGTGGAATCATCACTTTTACAAATATAAAAAAAGTATTTCATGAATATGAAACATTCAAATAATTAATCGATAGCATTATACTTACTTTTTGCTTTGGCGACAGCTTGCCTGACCGGGCCTAGGAGATTTTCTGTTAATTGGAATTGTCGATTCTCTATTTCTTTGAGAAAGTTGAGAGCATCCGTACAGGAGTCGGTCATCATTCTGAGTGTGCTCGCGGAGAGGGTTTCAGAGCGTGCCATTTACCCCTTCTGTACCGGCGACGTCCTTTTAACTTTATTTTGGCTACTATTAGACGATTTTCATCAGTTTAAAGAGTGCCTCCAGCAATTGACAGGCTTGGAACTATCACTAAACCCTTTTCAATACCACAGAACCTTCTTAAACTACACAAATTCGTATAGATATAGCTAGAAAAATTTAAAAAGCCGTCGCCGGTACAGAAGGGGTTAAGGGTCCTCCGGTCATGACAGCTTCTCGGGTGAGTTGAATTATCTTAAGCCCCCCTCCCCAAAGGTATTTCTCGCAATTTCCTCCTCTGTTCCGCGTGACCCAAAGAGGGCAACTCTAAAGGGACAATCATATAGGTTTGTTTTCTTTGCATTTGTTGGTGGCAAGCCTTTTCTTAGAGAACCTACTCGCTGCAGCCAAAACATTCTCTCTATCGTCGTTAGTTAGGTACGAGTGGCAAACGGCCATGTGCTTCCGTAGGTTGGCTGATTCCCTGTAGCAACCGGCGACTGGGCATGGTCTGCCAGGTCTATATGTTGTCTTGCTGATCGCTTTGGACTATTTACGATTTGGGCCTTTGTTTTCATTTAGAAGCTTTCTTGCACACTGCCACTGCAGAAGTATAGTATTCTTTTCTCGGCCTTTCTCTTTCTTCAGTTCATCTAGTTCAGCTTTTTTTGTTTGTATTTGTTTGTCATAGAAATTATCAACAGTCCGTAAAGTCTTAACCCACTGAGCCCCAGCGACGCAGCGTTTGCGTCGGCAATGTATGTAACGCTAGACCCCAGCGACGCGAACATTGCGTCGGCCTCTAAAAAATCTATTATTCGGCTCATATGGTAGGAAATGGCTTGATAATTGGAGGGGAGGTACCGTAGAGTGTTGGCGAACAGCGACGGTACGCGTGAACCGGCCAGCCAGGCCGCACGGGTGGTGGTGGTGGGATTAGTGGCGCCACTTAACCCACTTATTTCACTGCGACTTTGGACCTTATCTACTCCTGTCGTATGGGAGCTAGAGGCTTGAGATTTGTGCGAGACACTCCTTAGGATGTACGCATTACAATGCCATACTGAGTTGTCACCCTAGTGCTGCCGGGCGGGTGGTCATGGGGGGGAGGTGATGAAAAACACTGTACCCACTTATATCCAAACGACTTTCGACCTCATTTACTCTAGTCCTATGGTAGCTATAGGGTTGAAATTTGAGTGAGACACACCTTAGAATGTACACATTACTTGACCATGCTCAGCTATCCCCCAAGTTCTGCCGGGCGGGTGGTCATGCGGGGGAGGTGATGAAAGACACTCTACCCACTTATCTCCCAACGACTTTCGACCTCATTTACTCTTGTCCTATGGTAGCTATTGGCTTGATATTTGTATGAGATATTCCTTAGGATGTAGGCAATGTATGGCAACCAACAAATCTCGGTTTCTTGGGACAAGGGACGTGCGTGACAAAGGAAAGTCAGTTTACCCATACATCTCGCGAGTGCAACACCATGTCGGATTTACCATGCCGTTACCCACGCAGGGGAATATCCCTGGCCGATGCCATGGCCATAATTGACGAGAGTGATGTGCCTGATAGTGACACTGGATAATCAAATGACGATTCAGAGGACGAATATAGTCCTACTGTGGCCGAGTATGATGAAATGCATGAGGAGGAACCCTATCTCCCCATCACTGAACGGTACGCCAGGCTACAACAAAGGGAGGCGAGTAGCTATCGTTCCCCTGCTCCCCCTCGTGATATAGTGGAGTCCGCAGCAAGTTGGGAAGAGGATGAGGAAGATGACCCACACCCCATGGCCTTCATCAAACATTCCACTTTCTCATCGTAGGGCTAAGAAGAGAAGAGGTGAGGATGATGGGGAGGAGGAGGACGGAGAGGAGGAGGAGGAGGTGGGTCAAGCTCCGACACCATACGTGCCTCGCCGTGGTGGTGCTCCCCCGTGTTTGCCTTCCCCACCACCCCCCATTCCCTCTCCACTAAAAGCACCAACCCCTCACACTTTCTATGGCTTGCGCAGGGGTGCAGCCATATTAGCAGCGCAGCCATTGACTTCTTCTTCAGAAGCAACAGATGAGGATATGCCTGCCCTCGAATCATCTCCACCACGCCACCCACGCCGCCACCAACGCCCTGCCTCACGCCGCCTGTTTCCCTCATCACTCCGGATTGACTCGCCCCCACCATCACCTCACGGACCACTACCATACTCACCTGTACCTTCTCCTCAGCCTGGGACCTCCCACAGACACGACACCCAGACACCATCACCGCCCTGATCGTGCGCAACGCCCTATCAATGTACGTGGGAGTGCCCGTGGTCCTGTGCGTGGGCGTGGCCGAAGGGTGTCTAAGGTGACCCTAATACGCCCCACCCCTGGTGGTGCGAGAGCAAGGGCTGGGTCGGCTCGACCAAGGCCGAGGTTGAGGGCAGGGGCAAGAGGGGCAAGAGTGGCAAAAGGGACAAGAGGGCCAAGAGGGGCAAGAGGGGCAAGAGGCAGGGCAGGGCCCCCCCTGCCGCCCTGATGGTGACTCCCCTCCTGACGACTCTGGTGACGAAGGTGCCGCTCAACCCGACGTGTGGGATTGGGTCGATGGAGACAACTTTGTGCCCACTGACTACAACTTTGTGGACGCTGGGATTGCCAGCCCTACGCTCCCAAACCAGGGGCGGCAGACCAAGAGACTGAAGATCTTCAGGCAGTTCTTCACTACAAATCTCGTGGCTCTAATTGTTGACCAGACCAACTGGTACAATTATTATTTCATGGCTGGGAAGGAGCAGTCGAAATACTCCGCAAGGCTGTCATGGTCCTTCCTAGATGTCCCAGAGTTTTACACCTTCTTGGCCATTGTAATGCTAATGGGGGTCACAAGGAAATCCTCCATAAAAAAGTACTGGTCCTGGGATCCCCTCGTCCGAACCCCTATTTTTGGCCAAATAATGAGAAGAAATAGGTTCACGGCCATAATGGGGAACCCCCATTTCATCGACAGCCTGGCTGCCCACACCAGAAATCAAAGTCAACCCAGAGGAATGAAGGACCCCATGGAGAGAAAAAGACCCATTTTTGAGTACCTGAAGCTGAAGCTTGCTGCCGCCTTCAAACCTCATCAGAAGCTCATTATTGATGAGAGTTTGCTGCTGTGGAGGGGGAATATTGGCATCCGGCAGTACATGCCCAGCAAACGACATCGATATGGCCTGAAGACCTTCGTGATCTGTGACTGTCGAACTGGTTACATCCAAGACCTAATTCTGTATATGGGCAAGAAAACAGAATTGGTGGAAACGAGGACATACGGAATTTCTGGGGCCGTCGTCATTACCATGCTGCAGGGCTACCTGGACAGGGGCCACATACTGTACCTGGACAACTGGTACACCAGCCCCTCCCTTGCCAAGTTCCTGCATAACCGCACTACAGGAGTCTGTGGCACCGTCAGGAAACGGATCTCATGCCCGAACTACCACCCAGGCGGGAAAAGGGCTCCATCATCCACAAGCAGGCTAACAATGTCCTCATGTTGTCCTGGATGGATAAACCTCCTCACAACAGTCCACCGTCCCATCTTCATAGACAGCAGACGTCGTGACAGAGCAACTGGCGAAGTCATCAAGAAACCTTTGGCCATCTGTGATTATAACATCAACATGCGGCTGGTGGACAAATCAGATGCTGTCATCTCGTCATGTGAGTGTGCAAGGAAGACGATGAGGTGGTATAAGAAGTTATTCTTCCACCTCCTCGATCTCACCCTCTATAACAGCCATATCCTCTACTCAACAATCACCGGCAAGCAGGAAACGATGGAGAACTTCTGCATCGAGTTGTCCAGGCAGACGTTGAGGGAATACATGACTGCCCCCCACTTCCAGCAACCCCCCGCCCATCGACAGCCAGCAGCAGAAGGGATTGCCAGGCTGACACAACGCCACTTCCCTGAATATGTGCCGGCCACAGATAACAATGAGAAACCCCGAAGACGGTCATTTGTGCCGCAACACGACACAGAGGGAGCCTGTCAGAGCAGATACCAGGTTTATGTGCCCAGAATGTGATGTTGGACTGTGTTTCCCGGACTGCTTCAGGGAGTATCACACCCTTGAGCATTTCTAACTGTACTCAAAGACTGCGATAAAAGACGCTATGAAATGTAAAGTGTGTGTTTAAAAACCAAGTGTAAATAATAAATATAGGCTATACAAAGTGCCGAACACAATAAGTAAGTGATATTGACAATCAAATATACGTAAAACAGTGACGGACACCAATAAGTGTAAATATAGCATATTTCTAAGTCGAAAGTGCGTAAAACAATGTGTGAAACGAATATTTTATAACTCTAAAACATATGATAAATTAATAAACTGAATAAAGATGGGAAGTAACATGAACACTGAATAAAGATGGGAAGTAACATGAAAACTGAATAAAGTTGGGAAGTAACATGAAAACTGAATAAAGTGGGGGAATAAGAGAGAAAGGCAATACAAGTGAAAGTGCCGGGGGCGTGTGTCAGTCCGCTGGGTGTGTGTACGTGCGTTCGTTTTGTTATTGTCCGAGACCATGATGGCCGCCAGTATCCATGGCAACGGGGAAGCGCCACGCTCTTGCCACTCGTGTGCACTTACAAGACTTATATCTAAGCACTTTTCACACTGTAACTTCACTTACAATGACATTATGTGATACATGTTGCTAATATATGAACTATGAAGGCACACATGATGCTCGGGTGGTGTAAATAACCGTCACTCGAAAACTAGCCGCATCGTACATCTGCCATGCTGCCGCGCTCAACTACGGCTGACCGGGCGGGAAGTTTGAAGGCCGCCCGGCACCAGCTGATGTACGAGGCTCCCCCCCCCCCCCCATACGACCCCCAAATGACCGAGGTGAGTAATTTTGTTTTCTTCTTTTCTCACATTCTTCTTCCATTTTAGAAAAAAAACAAAATTTGGCAAAATCGGCCGGTCCCTGGATGTACATTTATTTATATTTAGCTGGTGCTCAATGGGTTAATATTGCGGACACGTTCGATCTCAGTGTTCAGTTGTCGTCTATGATTAATCTTGGAGCTGGTCTTTTTCCCCGTTCCATCACTGATATAAAAGCTAAAACTATCGTTATACATTACTTCTATAAAATCCAATATTGATGAGAAAATATTCTTAACATCGCCATCATGTTCAGCGGAAAATATAGCTATGGTTTAGTATGTATGATAATACAAATATGTTATTTAGCCGGTTTCGGAAATATTGTGAAGAAAAGTGACACATACCACAATTCGCAGCAGAAATATTTACGAATACTAATTGTATACAACCATTATAGATTCACTATTTTATTGTTGATATAGAAACATACCACAATTTGCAGCAGAAATATTTACGAATACTAATTGTATACGATATAACCATTATACAATAGATACACTATTTTTGGGTTGATAGACAAAATATTGTTGTATAGATTTCCTCTATCTTGTGAAGTGTATTTCAATGCAGTTGGGGTGATATGTGTGGGTAAAAAGGAGCGATAACATTATTATGTTGGCCGCGGCTAGAAGCTTTTTGGCCCAAGCTGGAGTACTAGCCTAGTAGGGCGGGCGAGTGTTTTACTATACTGTGCGTTTTTTACAGGGTAGGTGGGAGGTGGAAAGCGCGGCTCACTTCCTATGTAGGCGGGAGAGGGTAGGCCAGGCACGCCAAAGTGTTAATGTACCACTGTGCAAAAATCATAAAAATCCATCGATTAGGTTTCGAGTTACGCACCATTTTTCACTTTTTAGATTAGAAATCTAAGTTATATATATTTCATATTTTGAAATATAGGATTCAGGTTTTATACACTCCTATGAGCAGGTTCAAGCGCGACATGATAAATATTGTTGTATAGACTGCCCTCTATCTTGTGAAGTGTATTTCAATGCAGTTGTGGTGATATTTGTGGGTGAAAAGGAGCGATAACATTATTATGTTGGCCGCGGCTAGAAGCTTTTTGGCCCAGGCTGGAGTACTAGCTTAGTAGGGCGGGCGAGCGTTTTTACTATACTGTGCGGTTTTTACAGGGTAGGTGGGAGGTCGAGAGCGCGGCTCACTTCCTATGTAGGCGGGAGAGGGTAGGCCAGGCACACCAAAGTGTTAATGTACCACTGTGTAAAAATCATAAAAATCCTTCGAGTACTTTTCGAGTTAAGGGTACTTCACACAGTCAGGAATGCGAGTTAGAATCACTAGGAGTAGCTGAAAATTCCGATTCCTGGGCTTATTCGCGGTGAAAATCGATGACTCCTAGTGACTCTAGCGATATCCTAGTGATTCTAGCAATATCCTAGTGATTCCTGTTAGACTCCCAGTGACTCCAAACCAGTCCCGGCCGATTGGCCCTGTCCGAAAAAATGTTCACCGTCTTAAAGGTTCTCGCCACGAATCGGACCATTCCCTGTAATACTTCTCACGTGAAAGTATACTATACAGTATACTATACAGTATACGGGTAGTAAAGTATACTATACAGTATACGGGTAGTAAAGTATACTATACAGTATACGGGTAGTAAAGTATACTATACAGTATACGGGTAGTAAAGTATACTATACAGTATACGGGTAGTAAAGTATACTATACAGTATACGGGTAGTAAAGTGTACTATACAGTATACGGGTAGTAAAGTGTACTATACAGTATACGGGTAGTAAAGTGTACTATACAGTATACGGGTAGTAAAGTGTACTATACAGTATACGGGTAGTAAAGTGTACTATACAGTATACGGGTAGTAAAGTGTACTATACAGTATACGGGTAGTAAAGTATACTATACAGTATACGGGTAGTAAAGTATACTATACAGTATACTATACAGTATACGGGTAGTAAAGTATACTATACAGTATACGGGTAGTAAAGTATACTATACAGTATACGGGTAGTAAAGTATACTATACAGTATACGGGTAGTAAAGTATACTATACAGTATACTATACAGTATACGGGTAGTAAAGTATACTATACAGTATACGGGTAGTAAAGTATACTATACAGTATACGGGTAGTAAAGTATACTATACAGTATACTATACAGTATACTATACAGTATACGGGTAGTAAAGTATACTATACAGTATACGGGTAGTAAAGTATACTATACAGTATACGGGTAGTAAAGTATACTATACAGTATACGGGTAGTAAAGTGTACTATACAGTATACGGGTAGTAAAGTGTACTATACAGTATACGGGTAGTAAAGTATACTATACAGTATACGGGTAGTTAACTTTTCTCGGTCAAATATTATAAATAGACCTAGTATTAACCTTATAAGTACAATTTCCCACAAGACATTGTATTCACCCAGTGATTGTGAGAAGAGAATGAAATTACGGTAGGTGAGGTAATTAATAATGTGAACAATGTATGGTCAATGTTACAATACCCTACTTGTAATCTACAAGTTCTGCAACTCCCCTTACCTAACATAACGAGAGTGGTGGAGACGTGTTTGTATGTGTTTTGAAATGTCAGATTCGTTTGGGGGTGCAGAGTGGAGTTTGGATTACTACTTGGAGGGGCGTTGTAGTCGCCGGGTTAAAGTTTGTGCCAGCGGAATCATGGCTTGGTTGTTCAGGGGCCGTTGTAGTCGCCGGTTAATAATCTAGAAGTTCTGCAACTCCCCTGACCTCACCTAAGCAAACTAACACAGCCTATAAGTGTTACCTATATTAGGTAATCGTATTAAATATTACAGAACTCGGTAACGAATGAAAACAAGAAGGTGTGATGTATTAACTATCCACTATTTAGACAATAGTTTAAATATATTTGTTTTGTAAAGTATAGTAAGCATTGATATCATGACCTTACGGTACATAATAATACAGACTTATCGTATTATATTAATGTCTGTAATGATGTATGAATACAGTCATAATACTTAATGATGATATTAGAGGACTGTAGTTATAGCCTACGCCAGGGGAATCATGGCTTGGTTGTTTAGGGGCGGTTGTAGTCGCCGGTTAATAATCTAGAAGTTCTGCAACTCCCCTGACCTAACCTAAGCAAACTAACACAACCTATATATGTTACCTATATTAGGTAATCGTAGGAAATATTACAAAACTCGGTAACGAATGAAAACAAGAAGGTGTGATGGATTAACTATCCACTATATAGACAATAGTTTAAATATATTTGCGCACCATTTTTAACTTTTTAGAAATGTAAGTTATATTTCATATTTTGAAATATAGGATTCAGGTTTTATACACTCCTATGAGCAGGTTCAAGCGCGACATGATACAAGATCTATACACTTCTATGTGCAAGATAAAGCATAGTACGACCAAATGCGAATATACAGTATATACTTACAACAAAACTCTGTTCGGCGGCCGTAATCGCGCGAGAGAGAGAGAGAGAGAGCCAGCGGCGGAAATTTCACCACGGTGGACGAGTGGAACACCTCGAAGATGTGTCCTCGTTGCTAGGTACGGGCCTCCTGTCCGAAGGCTAATTACTGACTGACCTGGGGTCATGCACTGCTACCTAAGAATATCTCGCATTGGCACAAAGCACTAGCCGGTA
Source organism: Paralithodes platypus (assembly GCA_032716605.1). Taxonomy (NCBI): domain Eukaryota; kingdom Metazoa; phylum Arthropoda; class Malacostraca; order Decapoda; family Lithodidae; genus Paralithodes; species Paralithodes platypus. The sequence goes on along the minus strand of CM064576.1, from coordinate 1,308,778 downwards.
CCCTGTACAGATGAACGAAGCACTAGACGATACCCTTATGAACGAAGCACTAGACGGTACCCAGTCCAGATGGGCGAAGCACCTAGACGGTACCCTGTCCAGATGAACGAAGCACTCGACGGTCCCCTGTCCAGATGAACGAAACACTAGATGATACCCTGCCAGGTGAACGAAACAATAGACGGCACCGTGCCCTAATGGAAGACGCACTGACGGTACCCTGCCATTCTCGAAAAAAATGATATACAGAATTTTCCGCACATGGAGAGCCAATAATTTAAGTCTCTATTCACATTACGGACAGGCCAGTTGCAGGATGACGTTCCCTAAGAAGTCTCTAACCTCTGGTACCCCAAGTAAGGGTTCCGCCATACTGCAGCAATTAGTATTACGGACAGGCCATTTGCAAGAGTATTTGTGGAAACTTTTTCACATACAAAGCTTCACCTAGGTGTATACGACGTAATATACGAAGCATTGATTAGGTGACCGACACACTAAATGAAGAATTGGGGGAGGTACATTTTCCTGTGAAACGCCTTTGAACATTGCCTCAGCCGTCATCGAGAACTGATGGAGAGTCACTCTTCGAACAATTTAGCTTTCTCGAGAAAAATAAAATGTTCGTAATTTGTCCACAAAAGGTTTCACACACAACAATTTAGACCCTCCCCCGCCCCAAAAAAGTTTCACCGCCAACTCAAGTCGAATAGCAGATTTTACTGTTGGTGAGTCGTCTGCCTGGGGTTGTCGGAGCTCTCGAATCGAAGTATTTCCGATCGCTCCCAAAGCCCACCAACTCACGTTGGACAGCAGAAGATCGCCTAAATGTTTGTGCGAAAATACACGAACATATGTTTTTTCGTGAAAGATAAATTTTTCGAAGTGCGACTCGCCATCATTTTTCGATGACGGCCGAGGAAATGTTCGAGGGCGTCTCACAGGCAAATTTACCTCCCCAATGACTCATATAGTGTGTTGTTTACACCTAGGTCATGCTTCGTATAGTACGTCGTAGAGTATCTCTGCCCAGAGATTGGTCTGGGAGGGAGGGAGAAGACACGTCGAAATATGTCGCTCTGACTGTGTAACTTTGGGTTCTTCTTCCTGACCACTCCTGCGGAAGAATTCTGGGTCTGACATATGGTTTAACCAGTTGACAAAAATATAGCCGGTTAGGAAATAAAAACAACTATTACATAATCTTTGTTGTATTGAAAATCATTAATTGTTTACACATTTTTGTTCTTTTCCACCTGGAAGCCTCTGTAATGTCAGCGACGACGTAGTCGAATCTGGGAAGAGTTTCTGGGTGGACTCTTTATATTGAAATATCATCTTCGACGACGCTGGTCATTGTTCCTCTCAGAGCAACGAACGCAGACCTCACAGGTAGACCAATCTTTCGGTAACTTGAGTGAGAGGAAACAATGACCAGCGTCGTTGTCATGCAACAGACATCGATAAATCTTGGAGAAATGTGCGATGGCGTACCTCACCGAAAATCTTTTCTCTCTCCAAAATCTGTCTCTCCAAACAAATATTGTTCAAATTTTCACACCTCCCAGGTACAACAATCCATAGAGTACATATGACCTGGAGGCGAAAGCGTGAATTAATGGGACCAAGGATAGTCAATATAATGTCTTTGTGGGGACCCTCCCCTCCCATTGTCCTTTGTGATCGTGCTGCCATCTCTCGAACGCGCAGTCATATGTACTCTATGACCTAGAGGCGAAAGAAGACGCCACAAATCTGTAAATAGGGATCCGCGCGTTCGAGAGATGGCAGCACGATCACAAAGGACAATGGGAGGGGAGGGTCCCCACAAAGACATTATATTGACTATCCTTGGTCCCATTAATTCACACTTTCGCCTCCAGGTCATATGTACTCTATGGATTGTTGTACCTGGGAGGTGTGAAAAATTTGAACAATATTTTTTTGGAGAGACAGATTTTGGAGAGAGAAAAGATTTTCGGTGAGGTACGCCATCGCACATTTCTCCAAGATTTATCGATGACTGTTGCATGACATAAACGCTGGTTATTGTTTCCTCTCACTCAAGTTACCGAAAGATTGGTCTACCTGCGAGGTCTGCGTTCGTTGTTCTGAGAGGAACAATGACCAGCGTCGTCGAAGATGATATTTCAATATAAAGAGTCCAATGTAGCCCAGAAACTCTTCCCAGATTCGACTACGTCTTCGCTGACATTACAGAGAGGCTTCCAGGTGGAAAAGAACACAAATGTGTAAACAATTAATGATTTTCAATACAACAAAGATTATGTAATAGTTGTTTTTATTTCCTAACCAGCTATATTTTTGTCAACTGGTTAAACCATATGTCAGACCCAGAATTCTTCCGCAGGAGTGGTCAGGAAGAAGAACCCAAAGTTACACAGTCAGAGCAACATATTTCGACGTGTCTTCTCCCTCCCTCCCTCACTGAATGTGGGGGCAGCCCTGTATGAGTGGAGCACGGGTTAGAAGTTGTTTGAGAGACTGGGTTGGGGTGGGGCGTGTTGTGTATATGTTGTGTATTCTAGTCCAGGCGGAGCGATATTGTAGATGGACAATTGGCCGCTCCTCAATCTTGAGGGGTTGGCGTGCGATGATCTGTGTAATTCACCTGCCTCGGTTATTGTTTTTGGAGTGAACGCTATTGGGTGTGATTCATTCGGGCTCGCCTATGATTTAGCAGCTCTACAGTATATCCCTATGCTGATGTGTACAGAGAGAGAGACGCAATCTATTCAGAGCCGTACGCGATGATAGAAAGTCTCCCGGAGACATCATTCACCGAGTGAGGGTCCCTTACAGTGGTTCACCTAAACTAGTTACACTCGTTACTCAGTTTGGGATTGGTGGCCCCATTGAACATAATGAAGTTGGTCAGTATCATGTGGAATCATCGAATGATATACATTTCGCAAAAGGGTTAGAAAGAGACACTGTGGAAAATAGACGTCTCTTCGTCAAAGAATGTGTTAAAAAGCTAGCTATTTGGGCTATGGAACTGGAGCAAGGGTCCCACATATATATACCAGCTGGTGTTGGGATGTCAGGACGATATGATAATAAGGATGAATATTACCTCTCAAGATTGTTCGCATAAACATAAACAACCTTCGCAGAATGCGGTTCAACAATAGTATTACAGTGAATGAGAATATCATAATCCCCCATAGATTTTTCTAAATAATCATGCAGTTTAATCTCGACAGCGGGAAGAGCGGGGTTGGTAGTGTGGACGTGCCGGCATCTACCTCCCCCGATATTCCTACCAGATGTACGACGCTTCGCCTGAAAGGTTTTACCACTCTCCACAACGCCCTTACGTACACCCCTTGATACAAATTGAGGAACAAGAGAGACCCCGGCTCGCTCATCGAAGGGTCAGAGGTTAGCTCCGTGTGTGATAACCAGACTATATAATATACTTGAATTAATCGTACTGATACGAATACTTATACAATCAATATATTAGTGTACTTCTGAATAAGTCTTAAGATATCTTTTATTATACTATTCTTAATTATTCTCAAGTTTCATTTACCTAACCTTACCATTTATCTAACATTCATTTGAGTTATCTAATTAATCCCAGGGTAAACCTGTGATGGTGGCAGCATATATATAGGGGAATTGATACCATTATTAACCCTATTCCCTTAAGCTAACATGGTAGGCAGCGGTGGTCCTTTTTAACATGAATTGTTAATTTAGGCGACTACACCACGTTCCTTCAAAAAATTATCAAGCCTACACTCGACCATTCTACCAATTTCCGGTTTTTCCATTCTACCAATTTGATCCAGTCTTATCCGGTCTACAATACAAATCATCTAGCAGCTCTACATTTATTGTTTCCTGAGCTCCTGTGCAAATTATCTCTCTTGATTTCCAACCACTAACTACATATTGGTTAAGTTAATACCATTTCTACACTTCGAGATTCAGCCAGTCTACCATTTCATCTCTACGGCGATACCTGTTGCTGCCGGGAGACGACTTTATCAAGAGAGAGAGTGTCTGCAGTCGTCAGCTGAGTCAGCGTGTGCTGATCCCTCAACCCTCGACCCTGACCTGACTCAACCACACTCACTCCTCATAGCTGTGAATGCTAACTTCAAGTGTTTTTAAAGGTGTGTACAGTGTATACCAAACATCTATATATTACGGTCAATTGTTTCCCGTATGTCTAGCGAGATAAATTCATTTTTCTAAGTATGACTCATACAATGAGCTTGCCTGGGCAATTTGTGCTTTCTAACACATGTCAAATCGTCAGTGACATGCCGGTCAAAATATCATGTCGTTCAGTCAAAACTCCAATTTCTCATCATGTCATTTCATATCTGTATCCTCATATGGATCATGTCATACCGCGACCCCCTGACCCGTCAAGGGATAGGGTGGGCAAACGCACTCAGTCAGTCTTCCTGTCACCCTTGCAATGTGTATAAGTGTGTGCGGTATGCAGTGATTCCCAGATGTTTTTATTAAATTGTTATTCCTAAGTGATAACATTCTTTTTTGAGACTTTATAGGGGTTATTTTCCCCAAGTCAGTAATATTCATTAATTTTTCCTAAGTTTCTTATACCCACAAGTTGATCTAAGCGGTTGAGTTAATTTAGTTTGTTAATACATCTGAGGTTTTAAAGTGAATTTAGTGTTAATTTCTTGTTAATTATTTTAATTACAATAAATTTACGAGTGCGTTCGAGCGGCCTCAAGGTTTTGGCTGTATCGACCTCGGTATTCTTTTTTCGCTCATGGGTGCGAAGGTATTTGTAATTTTTTTTTTTTTCTTATAAGTGCGTAATTTTAACATTTTTCTCGTACGTACAGTGTGATTTTAATTTTTCTTAACATATTTTGTGAATTTCTAACGAGTTTATCATTTCCATCTTAATTGTTTTTCTTTCGCTCGCTAGTAGGCCTATATTGTTTTTTCTGTTAACACATTGCCGATACTATTTGCTTAACCCTTATTTAGCGGCGAGCAACATAAGTCGAGTTAAATAAAGCTGGACTATGTGGCGGCGCTCGACATAACTCGAGTGGCAATTTCAGCACGTAATGTGGCTGAGAGAGAGACAAGTGGTGGCAGGAGACTAGCGAGCGTATGACTGCTCCAGACCACCGCGGCGAACCTACTGACACAAATCTCAGCTCCCTCCTCCCTCCCTCACTCGCTACATACTCAATTATGTACTGAAAGTACCGAATTACCTGCTTTTTGCACTCGCGTTGCACGGTTATTGCAAGAAAACTATCCATCATACAAGGATCGTTATGGTGTCATTCGAAAGCTCTGTTTATGCCCTTTCAGGGATAGGTACTTGTTTTACGTTCTGGGTCTTATTTAGGCATGAAAATGATCACGTAAACAGCCCTATTTTGGCTAAAAACACCCCGCTGTGCGGTACACATAAATAAACCGCATAGGCCGCTCGTAAGGTGTTAAATTGAGTGCGAGTTTGTGAAAAATTCATTTTCGGGTTTTAATTAACATCTTTTTGTCCAAATTGTGGAGTTTCTTTTGATTTGAATTATGGAAGTTGGATTGATTGATATTTTCTTAATGTAATCTAGTTTTGAAATCATTCAAATTAACTTTTTTTTTCGTTCAGTTTTATTCTGAAGTTTTTTTTCTCAGTAAATTATTTCCTAACATTTTGTTTTTGTCCATTTATGTGTATTCGTTTCTGCCTTCTGGCTACAGTCAAGCGCTGTATATTTCGGTAGATTTTCGTTCGCTAATTTGGGACTATTTTTTTTTTAGGGGTCTTTCCTTAGTTACTGTTTATTTGTTTTTGCCCAGTGAGTCTATATATTTGTTATATTAAATTTTGCATGAAACATTGGCTTTAGTTTTTCTAATATAGATGTTTGATTTCATTGTTTTGGCTTTGACTTATTTTGAAGAAAAAAATGTTTTTAGAGTGCGCCTTGGAAATCTGACAGAAAATTCTCAGAGTATATTGAAAATATATATATTTTTTTTCGTGGTCTTCGAGGAGAACGGCCATATGGAGAAGGAAAATATTAGTATATTCTGTTATGAGTTTATGATGAAATAAAATGCTAGGAGTTAATTTATTAATATCTATACGGTCTATGGTATTTAGTATGACTTCTGTGTTATGTTATGGCGAGATACATTTTCTTGGTGAATTAAGTTTGTACATGTATGATTTATTAATATCTGTATGTTGTAAGGTATTATATATAACTCAACATGATTTTATTTTAAGAGAACATTTCTTGGAGGCGTTCGAGTGTGAATCCTTAGGATTTTCTTGGGGTTTATGGAATTTATTTTAGAATTTATTTTGCACTAACTTGTAATAATGTATTTGAAACGTGGAGTGTGTGAATTTATTCTGTATTTTCTATAGGTTTGGCCATAGGATATTGGCCATCAATATACCGGTTACGGCTAGCTACCGTCGGAAAACATCTATTACAATTTTATTCGAATTCTATGTGAATTTATTTGCGCAATGATTTTTTTTTCAGAATAGGAAGGTACTCATATTACATACCACAGGATGTGGATGGCTGTGTTACATATTGATGTGTCTATTTCCTTGAGTTTACATTGATTTTTTTTTTTTTTTTTTTTTTTTTTTTGGGGGTGGGTTTAGTTTTTTTTGTTTTATATATACACTAGATAGTATTAAGACACATATCACGGGTTTGTGGAGTTCTGTTTATTGCTATTTGGTGGGGTTTTCTATGGGTAGGCTATTATTTTATTTTACTTTACTACCATTGTGTATGTGTGATTTTTCCCTAGATTTTGTTTGTTTGCAGCTGTATATTTTCAATTTTCTTCTTATTTTATATCAATATATTTCTTTATTTTGTTACTCGATCTATAACAGACACCAGAATTATAATATGTCTTTGTTTTTGTTCTTTTTGGGTTTCTTATTGCGATTTGTTTGAAAATAATACCTATAGTATTTTACTTTGTGCAATTTTTGTTTTTGTTCATTATCTTTGCATTTGTGTTTGCTTTGTTCAATTTGTAATCCGTTCTTAATAATTTTACTATAATTTTTTATTTTATTAACAAAATACTTAGAAATTTCCAATTCCACTTTAAATTTTTACCTTCAACTTAAAATGTATTTACTTACAGTAGGTGACTATTCATCTTTTATTTTCATTGTAGCTTCATGTACTTCCGCCTGCCTCACTATTAGGCCTACCTTTGTATTCTGTAGTCACCCAGACATTGTTCATTTGCCAATAATGAATCGTGTTGCAGGGGGCTACGAGGGGACCATAGGAGAGCCGAAAGGTAATGTGCGAGGTATGGAGTTAGTTAGATTCATACCTTCCTCATTTTAACTGTAATTTGCTTAACTCTCATATCATTTTAAGTGCTACCTTGCTGTGGGAAGCAAGAATCTTAGTGGGGGCGTATTACCTCTCAAGATTATACTATTTATTATGAAATCATTATAACCATCTATCATATAATTTTAAGGTGTTTTAGTTACAGGATCTACATTTATATGGGGGACTGTACATTACAGAGGTCAGAAGATCATTCACCCCTATGACGTATTGTCTGGTCAGATCCTGTCACACACATTCTGCTGAAATGACACTCCCTGTACTTTCTCCAACGCCATCTTGTAACCACGGGTAGCCATCTTGTAACCAGGAGGTGAATTATAGGTGTGGCTTGGAGGTGATGAGAAGGTGAGAGATAGGGAGAGCAGGCAGATAGAATCGAACATCCAGGGTGATAACATATACCCAGAGATACCCTCTTGAGTTAGGGTTTACTCTTATATTACTTTATAGTACTTCTGTATATCTTTCAGATTGTTACTTAAATATATCAAAGTGGTTTTGGATCAGAGATCTTTAATTATATTCCCTTTACCTATATCTATCAATATATAATAGGTATATGGTAATCGGTGGTGGCAGGTTTTATACCTATCTATTAAATCAATCAATCTACAAGCAGAGAACTCAGCCTCTACACTACAACTTTTACAATCATCATACAACCTACAGTAACCTATTGCTCATAGGAGACACCTTAAGTCTACCTACATCGAGTAAGAGGTTAACCCTTATCATAAATATAGGATCGTAACTCAAAACGTCCTAATACTCCAGTCTGGAGTTAACCCTATGAATACATTTGACTACTCCTAACAGTCTTACGTAACATGAATGGAATGAACATTATCTCGCACCGCTTCAGCAGTTGGCTGTGAACCAATGTTAGAGATGTTTAGGGAATATTACCTGACTCAGGTCAGTCCGTAAGGAGTACGGACGGGATATTTTTGCTTGATTTGGGCATTGTCATTAAAATATTTGAGCTATCCATTTTTTGAATGCATATTGGAAATCAGAACCAAATTATAATCCCATTGCAAAGTTTTGGTAAAGCTTGCTCTATTTCTGCCTGTTTTATGGATAGGATAATTCCTTAGGAAACATCATCTTGCAACTGGCTTGTCCATAATACTTATATTAGGGAACATTGTAGATAGTGTTCCCCGAGGCTTTAACTCCGGAAAGAGTGTTCCACTGAGCATCCCTATACCAAAAACAGCCCATTTTTTTTCCAGATTGGTACTAAAGCTAAATTGTTGGGGGTGACACTCTCGAACATTTCTCGATGTAGGCCTTCGTGGCGATCGGATAGATTTCTATTCGAGAGGCCTCCCAACGACCCTAGGCAGAGGACTCTAATTAACCCACAAAACATATTCCGCTATTAAAAAACGAGACTTCGCTGTGATGTGAAAAAGTGTTAACAATATTTTTCCCAGAGAGGTAAATATTTCGGAGAACCACTCTCTAATTGTTTTCGATGTGGTACCCTATCTCGTTTCATAACACCTTATACTGCATCGTCTGTGGATTTTCCTATAAATAAGTACATCTATGTGGAAAGTTACAAAAATAAGGACTCGCGTAGTACTATTTTATTATTCTTATTAGGCAAAATGTATAAATAATTAATTGATATAGGGTCGAATATGGTCGGAGGCACATGGTAACACAATTTTTCCAGTTGGTCCACATACCAAAGGGTTATTGCATTCAAATTCCAACTTATCTCAAATATCCCTGTAAGATCATTTGCTCTCTATAGGGATAAAATATAGTTCTATATTTTGTTTTTTTTAATAAAAACAAATGAGAGTTGTCTGCCGAGCTGTTTCTGAATATTTTCTAGAATGCCGAGGGTGATTGGAGGACCCTCGAATCGAAATATATCAGATTGCCACGAAAGCGACGTCGAGAAATGTTCGAGAGTATCTCCCCGAAAAATTAACCTCTTATGAAAAATTTGAAAAAATATTTGTTTCCTGTTGTGAAAAATCTGAAAAAAAATTCGAGAGAGGTGAATTTTGGGGGATTAACTTATGAAATATTTGAACAATAATTTTTTTCCAGTTGTGAAAAATTTGAACAATTGAACAATATTGTTTTTGGAGAGAGGTGATTGTTTTTTTTTTGGGGGGAGACACTCACGAACATTTCTCGATGTCAGCCTTCGTGGCGATCGGATAGATTTCTATTCGAGAGGCCTCCTAACGACCCTCGGCAGAGGACTCCAAATTTAACCCTAAAAATATTCCGTTATTAAAAAAAGAGACTTTGCTGTGGTGTGAAATATTTTAACAATATATTTTTATAGTGAAATACTGGATCGTCTGTGATTTTTCCTATAAATAAATACATCTACGTGGAAAGTTACAAAAACAAGAAATATAGAGTAGTACAATTTTATTATTCTTATTTGCCAAAAATGTACAAATAATTAATTAAAATAGGGTCGGAGAGGTGAGAAAATTTTGCCAACCTTACTTCAAACATCCCTGTAAGGCCATATACCCGTTACCCCATTAAATACTAATATTTGTGTTTGGTTTGCCGTGTCCCAATAACCTAATTTAATCGTTTTGTTTATTTTTGTTCTCCTCCCGACTTGATTTGTACTGTCGTTGTATTTCAGTCGTTTTGAATCTAACATAAATTGATTTCTTTCTTTCTAGGTAGAGTTTCATTACATTCCAATCAATTTTCCGTCTCCCTATACCTTTTCGGGGGAATTTACCCATTAAATGCTTCATATATAGTCGGAATAAATAGTCGGAATCGTTTGAATTGGCAATGATAGCATTTTGAAAATGTTGACAGATCCATGATTTATCAATTTTGAAGTCTTCTTGACGATGGAACTTGTCGATGCTTCACTGATCGACCCCTCCAGGGCTGCTTGGTTCATCTGCATCTGTGATTCTGCACTTTCTATGATAGTTGGTGTAACTGGCGAAAAGGGCCCTTGCTCATCCATAAGAGTCGTTGCCTCACTAATGGACCCCTGGAGAACCGCAGACCTTGATCCACAGACCGAAACTGACAAGGTTGATTCATACCTGAAGAGTAAAAAACAATATATATATATATATACAGTATATATAAAGTTGCCCAGTATATGTTATAATAGTAATTATTATTATTATTATTATTATTATTATTAGTATTATTAGTATTATTTATTATTATTATTATTAGTATTATTAGGGGTTCGTCCCCTTCGGGGAACCCCTATTGTAATCATTAAACCTGGGATTTCATCCAAATTCTTCTTACGCGCCGGTTTCGACGCAATAACTCCAGAATTGCTTTTTGGATTGGGATCAAACTTTCACAAGAGGTGCGTTTTTGTATTGGGCAACTTTTGATATGGTAAACATCCGGCATGGCGGCCAAACAGGTCCGTGGCAGCCGATTTCCCGAAAAACTTGACGCCTAAATACCGTCTCTCCCACTCACAGGAAACGACTGGGCTTTGGCATTCGCACTCCCCTACTAATGCTCCGCAAATTTTATAGAGAAGGTTTTGCTTTAGCACATGGGGTTTTTTCCGGCAATCTTGAAAAAACCTCGAATTCCACTTAAAATTCCACATCTTGAAAACTACGCCGATGATCAAAGCCATGCTTACGTAGTTGGGTGAGGGTCGCGATTCCGAACGTTTTGATACCAAAAAAATATAAATGGGTGGAATAGTTTGGCCGCAGCATTGAAAACCGTCTATTCTTAAATTACTTTAAAACCGAATTCGCTACCCACACAAAGTTTACCGTCTACAGTATATAGGCTTCCACGCATCCCCCAGTTTTGCTTAATAACATAATCTCTTTATTATTCAGATCTATAATTTTTTTTTATTTAACTCTCTCAAAACAGTTCGAGTCCCTACGAATTCCAGCAATTATTTAGCCAACCTACCTATACATACCTACCCTACCAAATAATAATTATAAATTCAAATTTATTTTTGGTGAATGACAGAGTATTGGCTAAGGTTTTTAACAATTTCTCCCTTTGCCAAATGCTTAGTTTAATAACAATGATATGGACCTTTAAAGTTTTGGCAATTGCCCTTGTGACTCGTATTTTAACCCTCCTAAAGTGTTACCACGAAATACCGCTAGATCCTTTCTCAAAAGTTGCTAGCATGTTGCTACATAGCCAAACAATGTTAGGATAATGCTGCAATTTCTAAAGAGTTTTGGTTTGTTTGTGTTGCAAATTTTACAATGTAGTATGACTAAAATGTCTGAAATTTTAAAATTATCCCTAGTAAATGTCTCTAGATATAAAAGAAATGGCTGCTAGATTGAAGTAAATAGCTTTACATTTAGCGGTAATATGTAGCTTTACAACTGGCAACACTGCAACCACCACCTCCCTCCCACCCTCCCAGTATGTCTCCACAAAATACCGCTAGATCCTTTCTCAAAAGTCGCTAGCATGTTGCTACATAGTCAAACAATGTTAGAATAATGCTGCAATTTCTAAAGAGTTTTGGTTTGTTAGTTTTGCAAATTTTACAATGTAATATGACTAGAATGTCTGAAATTTTTAAATTATCCCTAGTAAATGTCTCTAGATATGAAAAAATGGCTGCTAAATTGAAGTAAATAGCTCTACATCTAGCGGTAATATGTAGCGATACAACTGGCAACACTGCCTAGCCCTTCCTTCCTATCTCCCTCCTCCCTCATCTATGTATCAACAACCACTCTAGTGAACTTTCGGTATTTAGTTTATTCAGCTTAATACTATTTATCCACATAAAATAGAAACCTATCACGATTGTTGTCTAATACAACCATAGATAATGCTATTACATATTATTTGAACATGATGTCGAATTTAGCAGTTGCTGTTTACCTTGAACAGTAATGACAGTCTGTGACAGAACCGAAAGCTTCTCTTGCCGTGTAGTACTCAAAGAAAGCAGGGGTACTTAAGGGGAGATCTCCACTTGAGGGATTTTTTTCTTGACCCCTTTCTCCCTCATGTTTAGCCCCATTGCTTTTGATATTATAAAACGTTTGCCCCATTAGTTTAGCGATTTTAAGAACGTTCACCCCATATTAAGACCTTTCGTGCAATTCAGGTGTCGATTTTATCCTGGCGAGCGATAGCGAGCCTGTAATTTAAGAGGAATCGGCCTTCGGCCGGGACATTTTCTGCCGAAAAATTTACAAATTTATCTTGAAGGGGACTCAAGGGGGTGCAATTTTAAGCTTGATGGAGGTCTAGGGAACAAACTAAATACCTCCCCTTAAGCCGGCCCATACCGAACTGTTATACCAAGTCTGAGATGCAGAGGTAACTTTCACAATGCATTATAACCCTAGACAGACACCAATATACCACTAAATCAGACAAATATCACTACAAAAAAGATAGGAAAATATTATATTTATGTCCTAGGTATTTGAAATTATGCAAATGAGTAAAATCCATTATGATATAATGATAATGGGATTGATTAGTATCTGGCAACAGTGTTGCAATATAATTTTCTGAACGTATGCGAACTTCGGAGTATTTATCCCATTAATATACACATCTATCACTATTTAAATGTAATACAACCATACACAGTGCTATTACATATTATTTGAACATAATATAGGATGCTCTTTCCTTTAAACCATTTTCTATATCTATTCACGAAAAATATAGGCCTAGCCTAGGCAGCGCTACCGGTAGGTACGAATTTATCAGTTCGAAATTTGGTTGAGAGTGGGATTAGGCCTAGGCCTAGCCTAGGGCTTAACATGGGATACTGTTTGGGGTTTGGGAATAGACTGAGGCTGCTTTAGGCCTAATTAGGTAAAAATAGTCAAATCGAGACAATTGCACAGCCAACATAGCCTAGGCCTATTTAGCAAATATTTTACCAATCTACAATAGGCCTAGTCTATTCGCTGTAAGTAGGCAAGAAATCATGACCTAGGCTATAACCTCTGTAACTAAAAAACAACTAGGCCTAGAGTGATCAAGCTAATATGTCTACCATTTGGGAAGAGTCAGTCAAGGAATAGCCTAGTCAAGCCGACGACGAAAGCTGAAGGGGAGAGGGAGTAAAATAAGCATAACCCTCCCCCATCAATCTCCAGTCGCCAGCCCCCAAACCCCCCCAACTGCTTTAGGGAGCATAATATTAGGGGGGAATTCTTACATAAAGTACACGGTATTACAATATCTAGATTAGTAAACAATTAATGCTCAAAACATAAAATATAGTACAGTACGGTATATATAGTATTTAGTATTGCTCAAGTAATCACCTTATTATACAAGGACAACACCACAAAAGCTAAAGAAGAAATCAGAATGCTCAATAATGCACTACATAAAAAGATAACGGGTACCGGTAACCAAAACATTGCAATATTTACAATAGCCTACTGTATATATTATGATTTTATAGGGATTAGATTAAAAATTACAAGAGGGTCAATTCAAATTTCAATGGAAATTCCCTCATGATAGCTGTAATATGTGGGAATAACTTTCACCTTCATATTTCCTAACCTCTTAGCATATACATGATCAATTAGCGTGCCATTTTCAGTTCGCGTCTATTTTGAAGGCTTTTTTTCGGTTATTTGCCTCCTGTTGGCAATATATATGATGATGACAATATGTCATGGGAGGTTGACCCCCCTCAACCTATTATTGTATCCAAAAGCAGTCAAATAGACGGGAACATGACGGCTAGCGTCCGCCGCCGCTCCGCGTAGTGTAAACAAGGCTGGCGGTACACCCGAACTCTACATTCTACCCCACTAATTTTCCAACTAGCATAACCGATGATTATCAATGATCAATCCCAGTCAGAAACGTCCATGCTTCCCTCCCATAAGTCAATGTCGGGATTACCACACTGTCATGCAAGGACTTCTTTACTTCCATGCTGATCACCCTATTTCTTCTTACTGCTTTCAGAGTTCCTACAACGCTCTTCCCCTGTTACACTTTCTCCCACACTTCTTCATCCATAGGCCTACTCACATCTTTACTCAACACACTGCCCAAATACTTAAATGAGCTGACATTCTTCATAGCCGTTCAACCTCACTTCAGACTCTATGGTTGCATCCCTTTCAATGACCATAATATTGCTCTTCCTAGCATTTACCTCCAGATTTAGTTTTTCACACACTGTTCCAAACATATTTACCTGACCCTGCAACTCCCATTCACTATCGCTCATCAGAATTGTGTTGTCAGCAACAGTAGTACCGGTACTGTACTGTTGAGGCAACTTCCACTCGTTTCCTTCCCTTATCAGCGGTACACCAACATCCGCTGCTCTTCCTTGTATTTCTTTCATGACTCCATCCATATACTGTACTGGTATATATTGAACAACCATGGGGACATCACACACACCCTTGCTTTAACCCAACATTCAGATTAAAGAACTCGCTCTGTTAATTATCCACACATACTGACACCTTTGCACCCTCATACATGCTCTTCATTGCTTTCAGCAACTTGCCATCTACTCCGTATATTCTCAGTACCGGTACTTTCCACATACCTTCTCAATTCTGTCATAGGCCTTCTCCAACTCCATAAATGCAGCATACAACTTTTGTCGCTTCTCCAGATATTTCTCCACAACACATTTCCGGGCAAAAATCTGAGCTACACATCCTCTTCCCTTCCTAAGATGACTACTGTATGCTAACCGTTTCCCCAGCAATACTGACTGAAAATGCCCAAATATATTGCATGTCCTCTTCAGATTTATCTAAAATATGTAAAATTACACCAAATACCACTACACTAGCACTGAAATCAATACAACTCACTAACAGGATAAATAAATGGAAGAAATACTCCAAAAGATTAATATGTTAACCCTTTACCCAGCAATACTGACTGAAAATGCCTAAATAGATTGCATGTGCTCTTCAGATTTATACATACATACGTACATAACATTTTAAGACTGAGTGCTCCACACAGATATGCAGTTTCAGTCTCTTTTCCTAATGGCGGCGTTCCAGGCAACCCTGTTAAGGGATGCTTTACTTGTAAAGTTTTTGGATTTGAGATTGGCACATATAGTCCGATCCCAGGTCTTACTCGGTCCACCCCTTGGTGCAGCTCCCTCCACAATCGCAGACCTGCATCTTTTCACCCAATTTTGTTCATCCATTCTCTCCACATGGGGCGGGTGCCCAACTCCGAAAGGAGTTGAAATAGGGGAGCTATCCCCCCGCCAAAGGCGGCTTTCTAGGGCCTTTCCTAGCTGATGCTGAGAGGCTTGGGTTCTAGTCATGTGGTGATGCGCTGGTCTATCAGAGTGAGAGCTGAGCGATCTCTGCCATACCCATAGCTTACTCTGACTGTTCCTTTTACTTATTTATCTTCTAGATCTCAAGTGACGGGGTCTTTTCCGTGGATTGACCTCCCTACTGCCAACCTAAAAGTTGGCAGATTGGGAGCCAAAGCGTCACATTTTTTTCCCTTGCCCCTCAACTTTCCCTTCATAATTGCTGAGGGGCACAGGGCTTTGGGTGAAGCTTTGGTTTCCCGGGCGTTTCCGCGCCCTCCTCGGCTCCCTGCCTTAGAGTGGCTTCGGTCACCCAGGCTTTATTAGTGGTAAGCAGGGAGGGTTTTGTGGGGGCGCTCGTTTATGGCCTTGGCCTTGCTCAGGACCTTGGGGCTGTTCGGTCAGGCAGCCTGGGGAACAACAGCAACAACAACAACAACAACTTGTACGCATCTCCTCGCTAATACTCTTTATACCTAAACGTCTCTTCAGCTCATCATTTGTTATTCTGTTGACATCCTTTATCTGAAATATGTAAAATTACACCAATTACCAACTACATTACCAACAAATTTAATAAAGTACACTAACAGGATAAAGAAAATGTAAGAAATAGCCCTAAAGATGAATTTATCTATCTATCTATTGACGGACGCCTTGATCCCCGAAGGATTGACCACGAACGCAACACCCCTATGCACCTCTGTCCCCAGTCAGTCGACGCCCCTCCTCCCATCCAGCACCGCTTTCACGCATATACTTCTTAACTCCATCCTTCCACCTCTCTCTCGGTTTATTTCTCCCTCTGTCTTTCCACCTCACTCGTACACGCTCTTAGTCATTCTCTCGCTTCCCATACGTTCCACATGGCCGAACCATCTCAAGGTGTTCTTTTTCGCACTTTCCAGTACATTCACACCACACCTCTCTCGTACTTCCTCATTCGTCTGTCTATCCCTCCATGTAACTCTGCACACACTTCTCAAGTAACTCATTTCCATCCTTTTCACTCTTGGTTTTAATCTCTCCAACAACGTCCATGCTTCGCTTCCGTAAGTCAGTGTCGGGATTACCACACTGTCATGCAATGACTTCTTCAGTTCCATGCTGACCACACTATTTCATGTTACTGCTTTCAGCATTCCTACAACCCTCTTCCCCTGTATCACCCTCTCCCACACTTCTTCATCCATACTCCCATCTTTACACTTCACACTTCCAAGATACTTAAATGAGCTGACAATCTCCATAGCCTGACCGTTCAACTTCACCTCACACTCTGTGGCTTCACCCCTTTCGAAGACCATAACCTTGCTCTTCCCCGCATTTACCTTCAGATTCCATATTTCGCACACTGTTCCAAACATATTTACCAGACCCTGCAACTCCCATTCATTTCGTCAGCAAACAGCAGTACACAAACATCCACTGCTCTTCCTTGTATTTCTTTTATGACTCCATCCATATACTGTATATATAGAACAACCATCGGGACATCACACACCCTTGCTTTACCAAACATTCAGATCAAAGAACTCCCTCTGTTCATTCTTCACACGTACTGATACCTTTGCACTCTCATACATACTCTTCACTGCTTTCAGCAACTTGCCAACTACTCCATATATTCTCAGTACTTTCCACATACCTTCTCTATCAACTCTGTCATTCCACTTGTTGCCTTCCCTTATTAGTGGCTACACCAACATCCACTGCTCATCCTTGCATTTCTTTTATGACTCCATCCATATACAGTTCAGTATATATTGAACAACCACAGGGACATCACACACCCTTTCTTTAACCCAAAATTCAGATAAAAGAACTCGCTCTGTTCATTCTCAACACATACTGACACCTTTGCACCCTCATACATGCTTTTCACTGCTTTCAGCAACTTGCTATCTGCTCCGTATATTCCAAGTATTTTCTACATACCGGTACCTTCTCTATCAACTCTGTCATAGGCCTTCTCCAAGTCCATGAAGGCAGCATACAACTTTTGTCCCTTCTCAAGATATTTCTCCACAACATATTTCAGGGCAAAGATCTGAGCTACACATCCTCTTCCCTTCCTATGATGAATACTGTATGTTAACCGTTTCCCCAGCAATACTGACTGAAAATGCCCAAATATATTGCATGTGCATTTCTGATTTATCTAAAATATGTAAAATTATACCATATACCAATTACATTAGCACAAAACTCAATCAATCACAGAAACAGGATAAAAACATAGAATAAATACCCCAAAAGATGAATACGTTAACCCTTTCCCCAGCAATACTTACTGAACATGCACAAATAAATTGCATGTGCTCTTCAGATTTAGCTGAAATATGTAAAATTACACCAAATACTAACTACATTAGCACAAAAATCAATCAAGCACTTTAACAGGATAAATAAAATGGAAGAAATAGCCCAAAAATGAATTTATTTATAGCCTACCGGTATATATTGCCGGACACCTTGATCCCCGAAGGGGTAACCATGAACGAAACGCCTGCGTATTTCAAGCTCGCTTGAGTTATCACTCTATCGTCTTTTTGGCCCGGGGTAATTACCACACCATCGCGTCATAAGGAGTTTGAGGGGGTTAAATTGCTAGATACATAGAGGAAGAGGAATGCCAAGTAAAGCTAAACAAAAATATATAAGATATTTTTAACATGAGGTTGCTTATAATAATTTGTACCTCTGCAGTTTCTCCATGGCTAACGAAAAAGGTCACATTCCTAAGAAGCCCCAACCAAAAAGGCCAAGCTTCTGTACAGAAAAAATGCCACACCATTACCCTTATGGTGACCCTATCAAATGATCAAAACAACCACACTTCTTAACCCAATTCCCGCGGGGCCCCTCATATGACGGAGACGATTTTCCGTCTATTTTGTAGCCTGTGAGCCAGGCCAGCTTTTGCAAGCAGCACGGATGGACGTCAGCCGGAGCCTACAGGCCCCGCCACGACACTGAGGTTTGTGTGAGAGAGAGCTCACTTATGTGCAGCGTCACACATAGCGAAAACAGAAAATAATTGGTAATTTTTAGCGATTTCGCCTATCGGATTTGGTAATTTTTAGCAATTTTGCCCTTCGTTTGCAAGATCCTTACAAGAAAACCAGACGTCGTACAGGGATGATTCAGGATGTAATTTGAAAGCTATTACCGTACTTTCACGAATACATAATTGTATTACGCTCTGGCTTTTGCTTATGCATGAAAATAAGCAGGGAATGAAGGCAATTTCGGGCAATTATGCCTACTCATACAGGAGTCCTTGGAGCGGCTTCGGTCGCGCTGGGAATTTCCACACCTCTCACACCACACACACACATCACATAGTTTTTCCTACACCGAGAAATGACTCTCCGGCTGTCATTTCTCGAAGACTTCTTCTAGCCGGAGACATTGAGAGCAACCCAGGACCCACCTACACATATATATGTCCAACTTGCTCAAAACCCATCACTTCGAGTCGCCACACTAAGGGTTCAGTTCTCTGCAATTCATGCAGGAACTGGACCCACTTCACCTGCACAACACTTGTCTCCAAGAAACACTACACGAATACCTGGACCTGTTCCTCATGCCCCTCCCTCTCCCAGTCAAATCCCTCGCCTAAAACCCATCCACCTCTCCTGCCCAACCCACCTAACCTTCCCATATCATCCACTTCCCCCCCTAAAACCCGTCCACCTCTCCTCCCTAACCCTCCTAACCTTCCCTTACCATCCACATCCTCAACTCAACACACCACACCCCATCCTAATTCATTCTCCTGCTCCCCAATCCCCACCCCCACCTCACCCATCCCAACCCCCAGCCCCTCCCTCAGCCCCACCCCCACCTCCTCCCTCATCCCCTCCCCATCCTCGTGCAGCAGCACCCAACATACATCGTGCACATAACATTAACATTCTCCAATTGAACATAGATGGCATCAACACAAAGAAACACGAACTCTCACACTTCATCAAACAACACAACATACACATTGCCATCTTACAAGAAACAAAACTCCGCACAACACAAAAAACACCCACATTTCATGATTTCACCACCATCAGACAAGACCGGGCTGTCGGCGGAGGCGGTGGACTCATCACCCTGGTACACAAAGAAATATCATACATAGTTACCAGTGTACAAACCAAATCCCTCCTCCCCCCAAATGATAACACAACAGAAATACAATAAATTAAAATACGCACTGGCAACAACTCCAACATAACCATCATAAACACATACATCCCCTACAGTACCAAATGAATACAGACCACACTTACAACACATCACAAACATCCCACACATCATCCTGGGTGGTGACTTCAACGCCAAGACGTCGGCCTGGTTTGTCGACAACCCCGACACAGACAGAGGGATGGTACTACAAAACCAAACTGATAACCTCATCATCCTTAACGACATCCATCAACATACCCATATTCCTCACCAAGCCCTCTATAACCCATCATCTCCAGACATCACCTTTTGCTCCCCAGAACTCGCCCCCACAACATCCTGGAGGGTGGTCAGAACCTTAGGCTCTGACCACCTCCCGATCATTATCACCACCAAAACCAGACTCACCCCAGCTAGCCACAAACACACATACACCAATAATAAAAGAGCTAACTGGGAAGCATTCACAAATGAGACAGAACAACACTTCACAACTCTAAACAGTACACCCATCACTAACATCAACAATGCTGTACACATACTCAATAAAACTATCCAAAACGCTGACAAGAAACACATTCCAAGAGGTAACAGAAAAAGACACAACCCAAACTTCACACCAGAAATTCAAAACCTCATCAGACAACGCGACATACTGAAACAATCCCCAGCACCCCACACACAAGACATCACACAACAAATCCAAGCACTCAACACCCAAACTAACAACAAAATACAAGAACAACAAAAACTGAATTGGAATAACTTCCTACAAACACTTGATCACAAAACAAACCCCAAAAACCTCCACAAAACACTAAACAGCATCACACTTTCCCACAGCAACACAACACAATTACATGCTGCAATCACAACAACAGACTCTACTCCTTCATGTAAACAACAAGCAAACACTCTCATCAATCACTTCTCACATGTCAGCCACCTAAAACCTCACAAAGACGACCGACGTGTTATCCGACGTAAGAGACAATTCCCCACAGACCCTGACTATACACCCTTCACCAATCACCAGACAAAGCATATCATCAACAATCTCAAGCACTCACCCGCTTGTGGCCTAGACAACATAAGCAACATACACCTCAGACACCTGGGACCACAAGGCATACAAGCACTCACTAACATATCAAACTACAGTTATTCACACAACACAATACCAGACATTTGGAAGCATGGTCTCATCACCACATTCTCCAAACCCAACAAAGACCCCACGCTACCCTCCTCGCACCGCCCCATCACACTCCTTTACTCCCCTTCCAAAGTCATGGAACGTCTAGTATTACAACTAATTACACCCGACCTACCCCTAGCTCCAACACAACATGGCTTTAGGCCACTGCACTCCACAAACACTCTTCTCACAGACCTTACACAAAGAGCTTTTGACGGCATCAACTCAGCTAGACCACCACACAGATCACTATTAGCCACACTCGACATTAGTAAAGCCTTCGATGCCATCCCCCGCCACAACCTAACAAACAAAATCTACAACACAAACATGCACAACAACACAAAAAGGTGGCTGGCCAACTTCCTAGCAGGCAGATGTGCACACGTATCTTTTGCCGGTCAGTCATCTAAAATCAGAAACTTTCCAAACGGAGTCCCACAAGGATCCGTCCTATCGCCCGCACTCTTCAATCTGTACATGCACGATATAACTACACCCAATACGCCCCAAATAAACTTAGCCTCCTATGCAGATGACATAACACTCACATGCACACACCATGACCCAAAAAGAGCAACAGATCTCCTTCAACCCTATCTCAACACACTACATGGCTGGTGCACTACAAACAGACTTAATCTAGCCCCAGCCAAATCCACCGCAACCCTGCTCACAAGCTGGACAGGAGAACGCGAATACATCCCTCAACTCACCATAAACAAAACACCCCTAACACATACACACACACCCAAAATCCTAGGAGTAACATATGATACTCATATGACATTCAAACAGCACACCACAAACATTGAAAAGAAACTGACACCCAGACTTAACGCCCTCAGGTCACTTGCTCACACAAAATTTGGACACAACAAAGAAACTACCACCACAGTATATAAACAATACATAAGATCAGTGATGGAATACGCAAGCCCAGCCTGGGCTTCTAACCTAGCTGAAACACATCATAAGACCGTACAGACTATTCAAAACAAAGCCCTGAAGATGATTACAGGCTGCACAGCTACTGCACCCACAGATCACCTACATCAAGAAACCAAAATCCTCAAAGTCAAAGACCATCTGGACATGAGAGGCACTCAATTCCTGGCAACAGCCTCCACGAACCAAGACCACCCACTAAACTACATGGCAACACACCCACAGACACCAAGAAATATCAAAACAACACCCAGCACACGGTATCACACACAATTACTGTCCTCTCTCCCTCCCTGCCCACCCCGAACCAACTTCCAGAAGCACATCCATACTCATATCTCTCGCCGATCCATCCACTCACTCACAGACAACACGCAGCTGCAAGCACGACCTCCCGAAATCCATCCTTCCGAATCCTCCCTTCCTCGCGAGGACAGAGTCCACCTGGCCAGGCTGAGATGCGGACACCATCCAGCTCTCCTGAGCTATCAGAAGAGACTGGATGACTCCGTTGTCGACGCCTGCCCGGGATGTAACACAGCACCCCATACCATTAAACACATCATAGAAGACTGCATTTCACACAACCACTTACGCCAACAACACAATCTACACTCAATGAGAGCTCTGTGGGAAAGCCCGATCGTGGCCATGGCCTTCCTTGGCCATGGCCTTCCTCAGGGACTCCGGGCTGTTCGGCCAGGCAGCTTAGGGAACAACAACAACAACAACAACAACTCGTACAGGATTAATAGCTTTAACCAAAATGGTCACACTCCTTAATGGTCTAAGTGGCCATAGCCAAAATGGCTACACTATATTCCTTCTGTACTTTCTCCATGCCCGATAAGATACATGATATTTTGATATATTATGTGGCACAGCCCTTGTATCCAACACAATACCCTGCGTGCAATCCCGCTCGAACCCCGCACAATGTTGCTTGCAACTTTAATTATTATTATTATTATTATTATTATTATTATTATTATTATTATTTCCAAATATTAATCACACTATGATAATATTTAATAATAGTATTGCAATTATATAGATTTCAATTAAATTAAAGTAAAGTAATATAACTTACACATTGTCCTCCTGAAGTGGTGTCACCTCGCTAACGGATCCGTGCAGCACTGCAGACCGAGATCCACAGCCTGGAACTGAAGATCCGTGTTTTGATGCAGATGACGTATGGTACTCCTGAATTGTAGTCACATCGCTACCGGATCCTTGTAGCACTGCGGACAGAGAGCCACAGTCAGGAACTGACAGAGTCCCATCATCCAAGGGTACATTACTTAACTGTAGCCTGAAAAGTGTGGGGCAAAAAAATATACATAAGTTGTTATAATGCAAATATAAATTTAATTGTAGCATGATTTATTGGTATACAATAATTCCCTAAATACACGAAAAACTAGGATTTTGTTTTCAAATGTACTTACCTGGGAGGAACGTATTCTGAAGGACCGGCAAGAGGACAGGCCGCACTTACATCCTGTGAAGGCTTTGACATTCTAGCGTCCTCCCCCAGCTCCATTAATGGCAAGCCATACTTTTTCCTGAAAGAAGATAGAGATGCCTACTGTTAGTATTCTCATTATATTTCTCCTGAAACAAATTTATCCCTTTATCTGGCAAATGGCCTTACAGGGATATATGAGGTAAGGTATGATTTGTAATGCAATAACCCCCTGGCATGTGGATTAACTGGCAAAATTATACTACCTTGTGTCTCTCACCTCTCAGACCCAAATTCGAGTTATTATTTGTACATTTTGCTAAATAAAAATAATACAAATGTAAAGTTTCTGTATCAAAGTATTATTCACACTGCAATAATATTTATTAATATTATTGTAATTACATATATTTCAACTAAATGTAAGTAATAAACTTACACATTGTCCTCCGGAAGTGTTTTCACATCGCTAAAGGATCCTTGCAGCACTGCGAACCGAGATTCACAGGCTAGAACTGAAGATCCGTGTTTTCATGAAGATGGTGTATGGTCCTCCTGACTTGTAGTCTCCTCCTGAATTGTAGTCACCTCACTAATGGATCCTATCAGCACTGCGGACAGAGATCCACAGTCTGGAACTGACAGAGTCCCATCATCCAAGGGTACATTAGTTGACTGTCGCTTGAAAAGTGTGGGGCAAAAAATATACAGAAGTTGTTTTAAGGCAAATATACAGTTAATTGTAGCATGATTTATTAGTATACGATAATTCCCTAAATACACGAAATACTTTGATTTTTTTCTTCAAATTGTGTGCACTTACCTGGGTGGAACGTATCCTGAAGGAGCGGGAAGAGGACAGGCCGCACTTACATCCTGTGAAAGCTTTGAAGGGCGTGACACTCTGGCATCCTCTCCCAGTTCCATTAATGGCAAGCCATGCTTTTTCCTGAAAGATTATAAAAATGCCGGCTGTTAGTATTCTCACTATATTTCCTCTGAAACAAATTTAATCCTTTAGCGGGCAAATGACCTTTGAGGAAGGTTGGAATTTGCATGCAATATCCCTCTGGCATGTTTACCAACTGGCAAAATTATATTACCCACCTCTTGGACCCCATTTTAATGAAGCATTTGTACATTTTGCCAAATAAAAATAATAAAAGTGTAACTTTTATGTAAGCCTCTTTAACACCTACCCTGATGCTGCATCACAACGTAGATCCTTCAGACTGTTTACAACTCTGTTTCCAGTAGTCCTGCGATTTGTGAAGTCGTAGTAATTTCTGCATGTTATCATGCTGTGGCAGGCCAAGGTTGCAAGGGCTTGTCTGTTGGCAAGCGTATCCTCATCTTTGAGGGCAGCTGTGATCTGTGCATGTCGTAGCTTCCGGCTGCCCACTCTCCCAACATTACCTGCCCTCAGTCCCATCTTGGCAATGATTTTCACTACATTTTCTATTGAGAGTTGAGAGCAACATTGGCCATCGGTGTTGTTGCCTTGCCGATTCACAAAAATCTTACATTTTGGCCTTACACATGTGGCAACTATTGGGCGATAATATTTCATGTACGCCTCAAGAGCAGCTGCCTCTGTATTGCCTAAGTATAAGATGCAGGGGTCTTTGGACCCGTTTTGTGTCGTGCTACCTGTATGCAAGTTACATTTCTGCCATGTTCGACTTCTGTTGATCTTCCTTCATATTCGCTGATTGTAAATTCAGTAAACTCCTGATTTCTTCGTAGGCATCGAACGGACAGTCTCACAATCAGTGCATCTCGCAAGCTGACAAAATCTTGTTTTATAAGTTGCTTTGCTGGTGCACGTCCATCGTGGATTAATGATGCCGCATTGTTTATGGGAATTTCAACAGCATCATTAGTTTCCAGGAGATGTACATCTTCCATTGCCAAAATCGCGGCCTCATTTTGCTGTTTACGGTGTTCTTTCTGTCCTACCTCTTCCGTGCCAAAGTATTCTGTGGAAGGAAATAGGACATAACACAATAAATAGTTGTACAACTCGTGGAATCACTTTTACAAATATATAAAACGAAAATATGAAACATTCAAATAATTATTCGATAACATTATTAACATTATACTTACTTTTTGCTTTGGCAACAGCAGTAACAGAGTTTCTGTTACTTGGAATTGTTGATTCTCTGTTTCTTTGAGAAAATTGAGAGCATGCAGACAGGTGTCTGTCATCATTCTAAGTGTGCTCGCGGAGAGGGTTTCAGAGCGTGCGATTATTGATCCTCCGGTCATGACAGCTTCCCGGGTGAGCTGAAATATCTTAAGCCCCCCAAAGGGATTTCTCGCAAATTCCTCCTCTGTTCCGCGTGGCCCAAAGAGTGCATCTCTTAGAAGACGTTTTTTTTCTTCTTGACTGTCACTGTTTTCATCGGTTGGGTGTCCTCTAGGTAATCCTCGTACTCCTTAACACCTTACGAGCGGCCTATGCGGTTTATTTATGTGTACCGCCCAGCGGGGTGTTTTTAGCCAAAATAGGGCTGTTTACGTGATCATTTTCATGCCTAAATAAGACCCAGAACGTAAAACAAGTATCTATCCCTGAAAGGGCATAAACAGAGCTTTCGAATGACACCATAACGATCCTTGTATGATGGATAGTTTTCTTGCAATAACCGTGCAACGCGAGTGCAAAAAGCAGGTAATTCGGTACTTTCGGTACATAATTGAGTATGTAGCGAGTGAGAGAGGGAGGAGGGAGCTGAGATTTGTGTCAGTAGGTTCGCCGCGGTGGTCTGGAGCAGTCATACGCTCGCTAGTCTCCTGCCACCACTTGTCTCTCTCTCTCTCAGCCACATTACGTGCTGAAATTGCCACTCGAGTTATGTCGAGCGCCGCCACATAGTCCAGCTTTATTAAATACGACTTAAGTGGTGAGCCGCTAATAAAGGGTTAAAGAACATTTTGTAATGTGGTCATTCTCGGTGATAGCTATGGTGCCAGCTACTATGGGTACATCCTCAACTTCGGCAGGTGACATTGTTTTTTTTTCTGCAAAATAGTTCAATGTTCATGTGAAATATGTCTAATTAATGATTCAAAATATATACAATAAAAGTTGTACTGTTTTAGTTGGAATATAATTATTTACAAATGCATTACAGTGTTTCTTTACTTTAAAGTGAATTGCTTTTATTGCTTTAATGTTTGGCCTATTATTAAGAAAATAATTGAATTATGGAAAGCAAACTTTACGTACGTGTCTGAGGAGTTCCTGGTATTCCATGGAGTCTTTGTTTTTTTTGTGAACATTTCCTAAGTGCATATCGATCCATTTAACTGATTTTGAGCAGAAGGGACAATCATATAGGTTTTTTTTTTTTGCATTTCTTGGTGGCAGGGACCTTTTCCTAGAGAACCTACTCACTGCAGCTAAAACATTCTCTCTATCGTCGTTAGTTAGGTACGAGTGGCAAATGCCCATGTGCTTCCGTAGGTTGACTGATTCGCTGTAGCAACCGGCGACTGGGCATGGTCTGCCATGTGTCTTTGTTGTCTTGCAGATCACTCTGGGATATTTACGATTTCGGCCTTTGTTTGCATTTTGAAGCTTTCTTGCACACTGCCACTGCAAGAGTGTAGTATTTTTTTCTCGGTCTATCTTTTTCTTCAGTTCATCTAGTTCAGTTGTTTTCTTTTCTATTTCGTGGTCGTATAAACGGTTAATAGTCCGTAAAGTCTTAGTTTTGCGGACACGATCGATCTCCTTGTTCAGTTGTCGTCTATGCTGTAGGGAGAGGTGCTTCGTCGCATTTATTCAGTCATGTAGACTTTGAAGTACCAGCTTTTTTAATTAATCAATCCTCTCTTCTGTTAGTTCTGTGTAGGAAAGGAAAATTCTTTGAAATACTAGATTACTGTACAATTATTAGGAACATAAACATACAACACATCGCAAGTATTACACATGGAAGGAATGTGTAAGAGAGTATGGGTCTGTGGGTTCAAGGATTGTGTGGGTGAGAATGAAAGTAGGAATACAAACGTGGGTGATTGTGTGTGTGTGTGTATGCCCCGACAGAGGATCAACTTGAAAGCAAGAAAGAGGAGTTCTGGATGAATGCGGAGGCGTGCCTGGAGAAGTTTGACAAGAACGAAAGAATATTTCTGATTGGGGATATGAATGGTAAGGTGGGTGATAGGAAAGTTGAGGGAGTGGTGGGAAGGTGGGGGGTACCATCAGAGGTGAATGGGAATGGTAGTGCACTTGTGGACGTATGTGTGGGGAGGAGGCTGTGGATAGCCAACACCTTCTTTCGACACAGAATGATCCATAGGTACACGTGGAAACGGGTGATCATGAAGGATAAGACAGTGGTGGAAAGAAAGTCATTGATTGATTATGTATGTGTCGATGAACAAATGAAGAAATCTGTGATGGATGCTAGGGCGTATAGGGGTATTGGAGGGGGTCTGTCGGATCAGTATATAGTAGTAGCTAAGGTTAGGATACAAAAGAAGTGGGTGAGGAGAGCTGGAGGGAGGCGATAGGAAGGTGGAATGGTGAGGAGGGTGGAGAGGTTACAGGAGGAGGAAATCAGGGAAGAGTACAGGAGAGCAGTAGAAAGACGACTAGGTGGGTTCGACCTGGAAGCTATGGCGGAAGTGGAAGAGATGAGCAAGGTGTTTAAGGATGAGATCTGTGCAGCATGTAAGGAGGGGTGAGGCGTGAGGAGGAGAGGGAAGGGAGTGAAAGGTACAGCATGGTGGACAGAAGAAGATAAAGATAGCTGTGGAAGAAAAGAAGAAAGCATATAGAGAGTGGTTGGGTAGTAGAGGGAATGAAGATTTCGAGAGACAGAAACGAGCGAGGTACGTGGAGAGTAAGAGGGTGGTGAAGAGAGTAGTGAAGGAAAGTAAGAGGAGAGTAGATGAGGAATTTGGAAGGTATCTGAGTGAAAATGGAGGGAGAGGAAGAAACTGTTCAGGAAAGAAGTCAAGAAAGTAAGGAAGGTAGCAAGGGAAACAGTAAGGGTGTGAAAGATAAGAACAGGAGAATGCTAGCCGAGAAGCAAGAGACAGTCGAAAGATGGAGGGAGTACTTCAATGAGTTGCTAAATGTAAGGAATGAAGAGCCAGCAAACATAGTTGGATATGGTATGGCAGGGAGAAGAAGAGAAGTAGTGGAGAAGGAGGTGGGGATCAGGAGGTCAGAAGTGTGGGAAGCCATGACAAGAATGAAGTTGGGGAAACCATCAGGAACAGATGGAGTGTGTGGGGAAATGTTGAGATATGGTGGTGAGATAGTGATCGAACGGGTATGGAAAATGTGCAAACTAGCATGGCAGAAGGGGAGTGCACCCGATGACTGGAAGACTGGCATAATAGTCTCCCTATATAAGGGCAATTGAGAACTCCATTTCTTTAACAGGACAGCGTGAGCGTGCTCATTGCTGCTGATTATGGGCAAGACGTTAGCTAAAAAATCTTTGACTCAGAGAGAGAGAGAGAGAGACAGACACATCTTCTTTTCTCTCCTAAATTTTTGTGGGTGAAAGATGTCGTGGAAAAATAATTGACAACTCGATTTCTTTAAATTTTTCACACGCACAAATTTAGACCCTCCCGAAGAAAAAAGGTTCACCGCCAACTCAAGTCATATAGCAGAATTTATTTTTGGTGAATCGTCTGACTGGGGTGGTCGTAGCTCTCGGATCGAAGTATTTCCGATTGCTCCCAATTCCACCAACTCACGTTGGACAGCAGAAGATCGCCTAAAGATTAGTGTGTTAAAATCACGACAGGGACCCGTACAGCGGCGACGCCACAGCAGCCACGCCAGGTAGTCTCTCTCTAGGGGGAGCAGCTCGGCTAGGTAGTCGCCTCTCTGGGTGGAGCAGCCCGGCCAGTTAGTCTCTCTCTGGGTATCTTTGACAACAGCCGACTAAGCACCTCTCAATCCCCTCCCATCAGATCCTCCAATTTCTTAACTTTAGGAGCAAATGACCTAAAATGAATGTGAGTTACTGGTACTGTGGTGCTTCGTACTTATAATTCGTCGTATAGCTAGGTCATGCTTCGTATAATGTAAATCGGAAAATAAAATGGAATTTTTCATGTTTTTCTTTTATTTTGTCTAGTTTTTACAATTTCTTCTCTCCTAAATTTTTATGGGTGAAAGATCGTTTCATAACCCAATCGAGGGGCCGAATACGGTCTCGTATGTGGTAGTGCTGGCACACGTGCACCAACACAGGCAACACGGCGCAGCAAGCACACAGAATACGGTACCCCAGTCAGACGACTCACCAAAAATATCTTCGCTCCTAAATTTTTGTGGGTGAAAGATGTCGTGGAAAAATAATTGACAACTCGATTTCTTTAACAGGACAGCGTGAGCGCTCTCATTGCTGCTGATTATGGGCAAGACGTTAGCTAAAAAATCTTTAACTCAGAGAGAGTGAGAGAGAGAGACAGACACAGTGTGTGAGAGAGAGAGAGAGTTACACACTCTCCCTCTCGCTGTCACGCTTCGTATAATGCGTCGTATAGCTAGGTCATGCTTCGTTTAATGCGTCGTATACTGTCCTAGGGCATGCTTCGTATAATGTGTCGTACCCCCAGTCAGACGACTCACCAAAAATAATCTCACAAAAATCTCTCTGGGTGGAGCAGCCCGGCCAGGTAGTCTCTCCTAAAAAAATGATCTCCTAAATTTTTTCTCTCCTAAATTTTTTCTCTTCTAAATTTTTGTGGGTGAAAGATGTCTTTTGCAAAATAATTGACAACTCGATATCTTTAACAGGACAACGTGAGCGCGCTTATTGCTGCTGATTATGGGCAAGACGTTACCTAAAAAATCTTTGACTCAGAGAGAGAGAGAGAGAGACAGACACATCTTCTTTTCTCTCCTAAATTTTTGTGGGTGAAAGATGTCGTGGAAAAATAATTGACAACTCGATTTCTTTAAATTTTTCACACACACAAATTTAGACCCTCCCGAAGAAAAAAGGTTCACCTCCAACTCAAGTCGTATAGCAAAATTTATTTTTGGTGAGTCGCCTGACTGGGGTGGTCGTAGCTCTCGGATAGAAGTATTTCCGATCGCTCCCAATTCCACCAACTCACGTTGGACAGCAGAAGATCGCCTAAAGATTTGTTTGTTAAAATCACGACAGGGACCCATACAGCGGCGATGCCGCAGCAGCCCGGCCAGGTAGTCTCTCTCTAGGTGGAGCAACTCGGCCAGGTAGTCGCCTCTCTGGGTGGAGCAGCCAGGGCAGGTAGTCTCTCTCTGGGTATCTTTGACAACAGCCGACTAAGCACCTCTCAATCCCCTCCCATCAGATCCTCCAATTTCTTAACTTTAGGATCAAGTGACCTAAAATTAATGGGAGTAACTGGTACTGTGGTGCTTCGTACTTATAATTCGTCGTATAGCTAGGTCATGCTTCGTATAATGTAAATCGGAAAATAAAATGGAATTTTCATGTTTTTCTTTTATTTGTCCTAGTTTTTACAATTTCTTCTCTCCTAAATTTTTGTGGGTGAAAGATTGTTTCATAACCCAATCAAGGGGCCGAACACGGTCTCGTATGTGGTAGCGCTGGCACAGGTGCGCCAACAACGGCAACACGGCGCAGCAAGCACACA
The DNA here is from genome assembly GCA_032716605.1 of Paralithodes platypus. NCBI lineage: Eukaryota > Metazoa > Arthropoda > Malacostraca > Decapoda > Lithodidae > Paralithodes > Paralithodes platypus. The sequence goes on along the minus strand of CM064576.1, from coordinate 1,277,690 downwards.
GAATACGGAACCCCAGCCAGACGACTCACCAAAACTGTCTTCTCTCCTAAATTTTTGTGGGTGAAAGATGTCGTGGCAAAATAATTGACAACTCGATTTATTTAACAGGACAGCGTGAGCGCGCTCATTGCTTCTGATTATGGGCAAGACGTTAGCTAAAAAATCTTTGACTCAGAGAGAGAGAGAGAGAGACAGACACATCTTCCTTTCTCTCTCCTAAATTTTTGTGGGTGAAAGATGTCGTGGAAAAATAATTGACAACTCAATTTCTTTAAATTTTTCACACACACAAATGTAGACCCTCCCGAAGAAAAAAGGTTCACCTCCAACTCAAGTCGTATAGCAAAATTTATTTTTGGTGAGGCGCCTGACGGGTGGTCGTTGCTCTCGGATCGAAGTATTTCCGATCGCTCCCAATTCTACCAACTCACGTTGGACAGCAGAAGATCGCCTAAAGATTTGTGTGTTAAAATCACGACAGGGACCCGTACAGCGGCGACGCCGCAGCAGCCCGGACAGGTAGTCTCTCTCTAGGTGGAGCAGCCCTGCCAGGTAGTCGCCTCTCTGGGTGGAGCAGCCCGGCCAGGTAGTCTCTCTCTGGGTATCTTTGACAACAGCCGACTAAGCACCTCTCAATCCCCTCCCATCAGATCCTCCACTTTCTTAACTTTAGGATCAAGTGACCTAAAATTAATGGGAGTAACTGGTACTGTGGTGCTTCGTTCTTATAATTCGTCATATAGCTAGGTCATGCTTCGTATAATGTAAATCGGAAAATAAAATTGAATTTTTCATGTTATTCTTTTATATGTACTAGTTTTTACAATTTTTGTGGGTGAAAGATCGTTTCATAACCCAATTGAGGGGCCGAATACGGTCTCGTATGTGGTAGCGCTGGCACAGGTGCACCAACACAGGCAACACGGCGCAGCAAGCACACAGTATACGGCGGTGGTGGATGTGCTCCGACGATGTACACACTCTCTCTCTCGCTGTCACGCTTCGTATAATGCGTCGTATAGCTAGGTCATGCTTCGTTTAATGCGTCATATACTGTCCTAGTTCATGCTTCATATAATGTGTCGTATCCCAGTCAGACGACTCACCAAAAATCTCTTCTTTCCTAATTTTTTGTGGGTGAAAGATGTCGTGGAAAAATAATTGACAACTCGATTTCTTTAACAGGACAGCGTGAGCGCACTCATTGCTGCTGATTAAGGGCAAGACGATAGCTAACAAATCTTTGACTCAGAGAGAGAGAGAGACAGACACATCTTCTTTTCTCTCCTAAATTTTTGTGGGTGAAAGATGTCGTGGAAAAATAATTGACAACTCGATTTCTTTAAATTTTTCACACGCACAAATTTAGACCCTCCCAAAGAAAAAAGGTTCACCTCCAACTCAAGTCGTATAGCAAAATATATTTTTGGTGAGTCGCCTGACTGGGGTGGTCGTAGCTCTCGGATCCAAGTATTTCCGATCGCTCCCAATTCCACCAACTCACGTTGGACAGCAGAAGATCGCCTAAAGATTTGTGTGTTAAAATCACGACACGGACCCGTACAGCGGCGCTGCCGCAGCAGCCCAGCCAGGTAGTCTCTCTCTAGGTGGAGCAGCCCGGCCAGGTAGTCTCTCTCTGGGTATCTTTGACAACAGCCGACTAAGCACCTCTCAATCCCCTCCCATCAGATCCTCCACTTTCTAAACTTTAGAATCATGTGACCTAAAATTAATGGGAGTAACTGGTACTGTGGTACTTCGTACATTTAATTCGTCGTATAGCTAGGTCAGGCTTCGTATAATGTAAATCGGAAAATAAAATGGAATTTTTCATGTTTTTCTTTTATTTGTCCTAGTTTTTATAATTTCTTCTCTCCTAAATTTTTGTGGGTGAAAGATCGTTTCATAACCCAATCGAGGGGCCGAATACGGTCTTGTATGTGGTAGCGCTGGCACGGGTGCACCAACACAAGCAACACGGCGCCGCAAGCACACAGAATACGGTACCCCAGTCAGACGACTCACCAAAAATATCTTCTCTTCTAAATTTTTGTGGGTGAAAGATGTAGTGGAAAAATAATTGACAACTCGATTTCTTTAACAGGACAGCGTGAGCGCGCTCATTGCTGCTGATTATGGGCTAGACGTTAGCTAAAAAATCTTTGACTCAGAGAGAGAGAGAGAGAAAGTTACACACTCTCCCTCTCGCTGTCACGTTTCGTATAATGCGTCATATAGCTAGGTCATGCTTCGTTTAATGCGTCGTATACTGTCCTAGGTCATGCTTCGTATAATGTGTCGTACCCCCAGTCAGACGACTGGCCAAATATAATCCCACAAAAATCTCTCTGGGAGGAGCAGCCCGGCCAGGTATTCTCTCCTAAAAAATGTCTCTCCTAAATTTTTGTGGGTGAAAGATGTCGTGGCAAAATAATTGACAACTCGATTTCTTTAACATGACAGCGTGAGCGCGCTCATTGCTGCTGATTATGGGCAAGACGTTAGCTAAACAATCTTTGACTCAGAGATAGAGAGAGAGAGAGAGAGACAGACACAGTGTGTGAGAGAGAGAGAGACTTACACACTCTCCCTCTCGCTGTCACGCTTCGTATAATGCGTCGTCTAGCTAGGTCATGCTTCGTTTAATGCGTCGTATACTGTCCTAGGTCATGCTTCGTATAATGTGTCGTACCCCCATTCAGACGACTCACCAAAAATAATCCCACAAAAATCTCTCTGGGTGGAGCAGTCCGGCCAGGTAGTCTCTCCTAAAAAAATTATCTCCTAAATTTTTGTGGGTGAAAGATATCGTGGCAAAATAATTGACAACTCGATTTCTTTAACAGGACAGCGTGAGCGTGCTCATTGCTGCTGATTATGGGCAAGATGTTAGCTAAAAAATCTTTGACTCAGAGAGAGAGAGAGAGCCAGACACATCTTCTTTTCTCTCTTAAATTTTTGTGGGTGAAAGATGTCGTGCAAAAATAATTGACAACTCGATTTCTTTAAATTTTTCACACACACAAATTTAGACCCTCCCGAAGAAAAAAGGTTCACCGCCATCTCAAGTCGTATAGCAGAATTTATTTTTGGTGAGTCGTCTGACTTGGGTTGTCGTAGCTCTCGGATCGAAGTATTTCCGATCGCTCCCAATTCCACCAACTCACGTTGGACAGCAGAAGATCGCCTAAAGATTTGTGTGTTAAAATCACGACAGGGACCCGTACAGCGGCGATGCCACAGCAGCCCGGCCAGGTAGTCTCTCTCTAGGTGGAGCAGCCCGGTCAGGTAGTCGCCTCTCTGGGTGGAGCAGCCCGGCCAGGTAGTCTCTCTCTGGGTATCTTTGACAACAGCCGACTAAGCACCTCTCAATCAGATCAGATCCCATCAGATCCTCCACTTTCTTAACTTTAGGATCAAGTGACCTAAAATTAATGGGAGTAACTGGTACTGTGGTGCTTCGTACTTATTATTCGTCGTATAGCTAGGTCATGCTTCGTATAATGTAAATCGGAAAATAAAATGGAATTTTTAATGTTTTTCGTTTATATGTCCTATTTTTTACAATTTCTTCTCTCCTAAATTTTTGTGGGTGAAAGATCGTTTCATAACCCAATCGAGGGGCGAATACGGTCTCGTATGTGATAGCGCTGGCACAGGTGCACCAAGACAGGCAACACGGCGCAGCAAGCACACAGTATACGGCGGTGGTGGATGTGCTCCGACGATGTACACACTCTCTCTCTCGCTGTCATGCTTCGTATAATGCGTCGTATAGCTAGGTCATGCTTCGTTTAATGCGTCGTATACTGTCCTAGTTCATGCTTCGTATAATGTGTCGTATCCCAGTCAGACGACTCACCAAAAATATCTTCTTTCCTAGATTTTTGTGGGTGAAAGATGTCGTGGAAAAATAATTGACAACTCGATTTCTTTAACAGGACAGCGTGAGCGCACTCATTGCTGCTGATTAAGGGCAAGACGTTAGCTAAAAAATCTTTGACTCAGAGAGAGAGAGAGAGACAGACACATCTTCTTTTCTCTCCTAAATTTTTGTGGGTGAAAGATGTCGTGGACAAATAATTGACAAACTCGATTTCTTTAAATTTTTCACACTTACAAATTTAGACCCTCCCGAAGAAAAAAATGTTCACCGCCAACTCAAGTCGTATTGCAGAATTTATTTTTGGTGAGTCGTCTGACTGGGGTGGTCGTAGCTCTCGGATCGAAGTATTTCCGATCGCTCCCAATTCCACCAACTCACGTTGGACAGCAGAAGATCGCCTAAAGATATGTGTGTTAAAATCACGACAGGGACCCGTACAGCGGCGATGCCGCAGCAGCCCGGCCAGGTAGTCTCTCTCTAGGTGGAGCAGCCCGGCCAGGTAGTCTCTCTCTGGGTATCTTTGACAACAGCCGACTAAGCACCTCTCAATCCCCTCCCATCAGATCCTCCACTTTCTAAACTTTAGAATCATGTGACCTTTAATTAATGGGAGTAACTGGTACTGTGGTGCTTTGTACATATAATTCGTCGTATAGCTAGGTCAAGCTTCGTATAATGTAAATCGGAAAATAAAATGAAATTTTTCATGTTTTTATTTTATTTGTCCTAGTTTTTTCAATTTCTTCTCTCCTAAATTTTTGTGGGTGAAAGATCGTTTCATAGCCCAATCGAGGTGCCGAATACGGTCTTGTATGTGGTAGTGCTGGCACGGGTGCACCAACACAGGCAACACGGCGCAGCAAGCACACAGAATACGGTACCCCAGTCAGACGACTTACCAAAAATATCTTCTCTTCTAAATTTTTGTGGGTGAAAGATGTCGTGGAAAAATAATTGACAACTCGATTTCTTTAACAGGACAGCGTGAGCGCGCTCATTGCTGCTGATTATGGGCAAGACGTTAGCTAAAAAATATTTGACTCAGAGAGAGAGAGAGAGAGAGACAGACACAGTGTGTGAGAGAGAGATAGAGTTACACACTCTCCCTCTCGATGTCACGCTTCGTATAATGCATCGTATAGCTAGGTCATGCTTCGTTTAATGCGTCGTATACTGTCCTAGGGCATGCTTCGTATAATGTGTCTTACCCCTAGTCAGACGACTCACCAAAAATAATCCCACAAAAATATCTCTGGGAGGAGCAGCCCGGCCAGGTATTCTCTCCTAAAAAATGTCTCTCCTAAATTTTTGTGGGTGAAAGATGTCGTGGCAAAATAATTGACAACTCGATTTCTTTAACAGGACAGCGTGAGCGCGCTCATTGCTGCTGATTATGGGCAAGACATTAGCTAAAAAAAATTTGACTCAGAGAGAGAGAGAGAGAGAGACAGACACAGTGTGTGAGAGAGAGATAGAGTTACACACTCTCCCTCTCGATGTCACGCTTCGTATAATGCGTCGTATAGCTAGGTGATGCTTCGTTTAATGCGTCGTATACTGTCCTAGGTCATGCTTCGTATAATGTGTCGTACCCCAAGTCAGACGACTCACCAAATATAATCCCACAAAAATCTCTCTGGGTGGAGCAGCCCGGCCAGGTAGTCTCTCCTAAAAAAATTCCCTCCTAAATTTTTGTGGGTGAAAGATATCGTGGCAAAATAATTGACAACTCGATTTCTTTAACAGGACAGCGTGAGCGTGCTCATTGCTGCTGATTATGGGCAAGACGTTAGCTAACAAATCTTTGACTCAGAGAGAGAGAGAGACAGACACATCTTCTTTTCGCTCTTTAATTTTTGTGGGTGAAAGATGTGGAAAAATAATATACAACTCGATTTCTTTTAAATTTTTCACACACACAAATTTAGACCCTCCCGAAGAAAAAAGGTTCACCGCCAACTCAAGTCGTATAGCAGAATTTATTTTTGGTGAGTCGTCTGACTGGGGTTGTCGTAGCTCTCGGATCGAAGTATTTCCGATCGCTCCCAATTCCACCAACTCACGTTGGACAGCAGAAGATCGCCTAAAGATTTATGTGTTAAAATCACGACAGGGACCCGTACAGCGGCGACGCCGCAGCAGCCCGGCCTGGTAGTCTCTCTCTAGGTGGAGCTGCCCGGTCAGGTAGTCGCCTCTCTGGGTGGAGCAGGTAGTCCAGGTAGTCTCTCTCTGGGTATCTTTGCCAACAGCCGAATAAGCACCTCTCAATCCCCTCCCATCAGATCCTCCACTTTCTTAACTTTAGGATCAAGTGACCTAAAATTAATGGGAGTAACTGGTACTGTGGTGCTTCGTACTTATAATTCGTCGTATAGCTAGGTCATGCTTCGTATAATGAAAATCGGAAAATAAAATGGAATTTTTCATGTTTTTCTTTTCTTTGTCCTAGGTTTACAATTTCTTCTCTCGTAAATTTTTGTGGGTGAAAGATCGGTTCATAACCCAATCGAGGGGCCGAATTCGGTCTCGTATGTGGTAGCGCTGTCACAGGTGCACCAACACAGGCAACACGGCGCAGCAAGCACACAGAATACGGCGGCGGTGGCTGTGCTCCGACGACGTACACACTCTCTCTCTCGCTGTCACGCTTCATATAATGCGTCGTATAGCTAGGTCATGCTTCGTTTAATGCGTCGTATACTGTCCTAGGTTATGCTTCGTATAATGTGTCGTACCCCAGTCAGACGACTCACCAAAAATTTCTTCTCTCCTAAATTTTTGTGGGTGAAAAATTGTTTCATAACCCAATCTAGGGGCCGAATACGGTCTCGTATGTGGTAGCGCTGGCACAGGTGCACCAACACAGGCAACTCGGCGCAGCAAGCACACAGAATACGGTACCCCAGTCAGACGACTCTCCAAAAATATCTTCTCTCCTAAATTTTTATGGGTGAAAGATGTCGTGGAAAAATAATTGACAACTCGATTTCTTTAATAGGACAGGGTGAGCGCGCTCATTGCTGCTGATTATGGGCAAGATGTTAGCTAAAAATTCATTGACTCAGAGAGAGAGAGAGAGACAGACACAGTGTGTGAGAGAGAGAGGGAGTTACACACTCTCCCTCTCGCTGTCATGCTTCGTATAACGCGTCGTATAGCTAGGTCATGCTTTGTTTAATGCGTCGTATACTGTCCTAGGGCATGCTTCGTATATTGTGTCATACCCCCAGTCAGACGACTCACCAAAAATAATCCCACAAAAATCTCTCTGGGTGGAGCAGCCCTGCCAGGTAGTCTATCCTAAAAAAATTCTCTCCTAAATTTTTGTGGGTGAAAGATGTCGTGGCAAAATAATTGACAACTCGATTTCTCTTAAGGAGAGTGTCCGGTTTGACTCGGAAAAGGGCTCAAAACGGCAATATTGCGCAACCCGATATATGGCATCATCACCCATCCCTCTTGTTCAGTTAAAATCCTGAGGCAATATTCCGTCTGGAAGCATATTATTTCTGGGCTAGTTTCAAACTTTCGCGGGTCGCGGGTCACGCAGACGTGTAGAAAATGCATTATGGGTTTCGGATCTGAAAAAAAAAACAACGAAAACCATGAATTTTTGGTGAAAATATGACGTTCGTAGATATTTTCCCTAGCAGTATCTGCTATCTCTATCCTGGTAACACGAGGGTGTGGTGGTGGTGGAGAAAGAACAGTGTGCTGCTTGCCGCGTGACAGGTAGGGTGCGTCTGGCTGGCTGGTTTGCCACCGCTCTCCCGCCTTAGTACCTCACGTAAGAAAGTTCACTCGTCGGCGTTATTCTAACGTAACCAAACATGCTACAACAATGATTCGGGTGTCATTGGAAAGGGCATGATATTTTCTACAACTCTACGTTGCCATTTTTTTTATTTCTTTCCCATTTCGACACTCCACCCCGAGACATTTGTCACCTAATGTGTACCTATTTTTAAATGCCCTCATTCTACAATTAGATACAAAATGGAAAAAGTAAACACGGATAATTGAAACTACACCTATTGTTAGTACCCCTAATGCATTGAAACAATTAAGCAACAACATTTAAATGAGATTTTGATTTTAAACAAAGTCATAAATTTACACACTAATTCTCACCTAACTCAAAAACAAATTGTCCTTGAGAATTAAAATTTTGGAAATTTCTTAGTTTTTAGGTCCCCTATACGTGTACCAAATATTATGAAATACAGACAAAATCCACTGACACGTTCTTGAGTAAAAGCCGGACGCTCCCCTTAATAGGACAGAGTGAGCGTGCTCATTGCTGCTGATTATGAGCAAGACGTTAGCTATAAAATCTTTGACTCAGAGAGAGAGAGAGAGAGAGACAGACACATCTTCTTTTCTCTCTTAAATATTTGTGGGTGAAAGATATCATGGAAAAATAATTGACAACTCGATTTCTTTTAAATTTTTCACACACACAAATTTAGACCCTCCCGAAGAAAAAAGGTTCACCGCCAACTCAAGTCGTATAGCAGAATTTATTTTTCGTGAGTCGTCTAACTGGGGTGGTCGTAGCTCTCGGATCGAAGTATTTACGATCGCTACCAATTCCACCAACTCAAGTTGGACAGCAGAAGATTGCCTAAAGATATATGTGTTAAAATCACGACAGGGACCCGTACAGCGGAGACGCCGCAGCAGCCAGGCCAGGTAGTCTCTCTCTAGGTGGAGCAGCCAGGCCAGGAAGTCGCCTCTCTGGGTGGAGCAGCCTGGCCAGGTAGTCTCTCTCTGGGTATCTTTGACAACAGCCTACTAAGCACCTCTCAATCCCCTCCCATCAGATCCTCCACTTTCTTAACTTTAGGAACAAGTAACCTAAAATTATTGGGAGTAACTGGTACTGTGGTGCTTTGTACTTATCATTCGTCGTATAGCTAGGTCATGCTTCGTATAATGTAAATCGGAAAATTAAATGGAATTTTTCATGTTTTTCTTTTATTTGTCCTAGATTTTACAATTTGTTCTCTCCTAAATGTTTGTGGGTGAAAGATCGTTTCATAACCCATTCGAGGGGCCGAATACGGTCTCGTATGTGGTAGCGCTGGCACAGGTGCACCAACACAGGCAACACGGTGCAGCAAGCACACAGAATACGGTACCCCAGTCAGACGACTCACCAAAAATATCTTCTCTTCAAAATTTTTGTGGGAGAAAGATGTCGTGGACAAATTATTGACAACTCGATTTCTTTAACAGGACAGTGTGAGCGCGCTCATTGCTGCTGATTATGGGCAAGACGTTGGCTAAAAAATCTTTGACTCAGAGAGAGAGAGAGAGAGAGAGACAGACACAGTGTGTGAGAGAGAGAGAGAGAGTTACACACTCTCCCTCTCGCTGTCACGCTTCGTATAATGCGTCGTATAGCTAGGGCATGCTTCGTTTAATGCGTCGTATACTGTCCTAGGGCATGCTTCGTATAATGTGTCGTACCCCCCAGTCAGACGTCTAACAAAAAATAATCCCACAAAAATCTCTCTGGGTGGAGCAGCCCGGCCAGGTAGTCTCTCCTAAAAATGTTCTCTCCTAAATTTGTTCTCTCCTAAATTTTTGTGGGTGAACGATGTCGTGGCAAAATAATTAACAACTCGATTTCTTTAACAGGACAGCGTGAGCGCGCTCATTGCTGCTGATTATGGACAAGACGTTAGTTAAAAAATCTTTGACTCAGAGAGAGAGAGAGAGAGAGAGTTACACACTCTCCCTTTCGCTGTCACGCTTTGTATAATGCGTCGTATAGCTAAGTCATGCTTCGTTTAATGCGTCGTATACTCTCCTAGGGCATGCTTAGTATAATGTGTCGTACCCCCAGTCAGACGACTCACCAAAAATAATCCCACAAAAACCTCTCTGGGTGGAGCAGCCCTGCCAGGTAGTCTCTCCTCAAAAATTTCTCTCCTAAATTTTTTCTCTCCTAAATTTTTGTGGGTGAAAGATGTCGTGGCAAAATAATTGACAACTCGATTTCTTTAACAGGACAGCGTTAGCGCGCTCATTTCTGCTGATTATGGGCAAGACATTAGCTAAAAAATCTTTGACTAAGAGAGAGAGAGAGAGAGAGACAGACACATGTTCTTTTCTCTCCTAAATTTTTGTGGGTGAAAGATGTCGTGGAAAAATAATTGACAACTCGATTTCTTTAAATTTTTCACACACACAAATTTAGACCCTCCCGAAGAAAAAAGGTTCACCGCCAACTCAAGTCGTATAGCAGAATTTATTTTTGGTGAGTCGTCTGACTGGGGTGGTCGTAGCTCTCGGATCGAAGTATTTCCGTTCGCTCCCAATTCCACCAACTCACGTTGGACAACAGAAGATCGCCTAAAGATATGTGTGTTAAAATCACGACAGGGACCCATACAGCGGCGACGCCGCAGCAGCCCAGCCAGGTAGTCTCTCTCTAGGAGTCTAGGTGGAGCAGCCCGGCCAGGTAGTCGCCTCTCTGGGTGGAGCAGCCCAGCCAGGTAGTCTCTCTCTGGGTATCTTTGACAACAGCCGACTAAGCACCTCTCAATCCCCTCCCATCAGATCCTCCACTTTCTTAACTTTAGGATCAAGTGACCTAAAATTAATGTGAGTAACTGGTACTGTGGTGCTTCGTACTTATAATTCGTCGTATAGCTAGGTCATGCTTCGTATAATCTAAATCGGAAAATAAAATGGAATATTTCATGTTTTTCATTTATTTTTCCTAGTTTATACAATTTCTTCTCTCCTAAATTTTTGTGGGTGAAAGATCGTTTCATAACCCAATCGAGGGGCCGAATACGGTCTCGTATGTGGTAGTGCTGGCACAGGTGCACCAACACAGGCAACACGGTGCAGCAAGCACACAGAATATGGTACCCCAGTCAGACGACTCACCAAAAATATCTTCTCTCCTAAATTATTGTGGGTGAAAGATGTCGTGGAAAAATAATTGACAACTCGATTTCTTTAACAGGGCAGCGTGAGCGAGCTCATTGCTGCTGATTATGGGCAAGACGTTAGCTAAAAAATCTTTGACTCAGAGAGAGAGAGAGAGAGAGACAGACACAGTGTGTGGAGAGAGAGAGAGTTACACACTCTCCCTCTCGCTGTCACGCTTCGTATAATGCGTCGTATAGCTAGGTCATGCTTTGTTTAATGCGTCGTATACTGTCCTAGGTCATGCTTAGTATAATGTGTCGTACCCCCAGTCAGACGACTCACCAAAAATAATCCCACAAAAATCTCTCTGGGTGGAGCAGCCCGGCCAGGTAGTCTCTCCTCAAGTATGTCTCTCCTAAATTTTTTCTCTCCTAAATTTTTGTGGGTGAACGATGTCGTGGCAAAATAATTAACAACTCGATTTCTTTAACAGGACAGCGTGAGCGCGCTCATTGCTGCTGATTATGGACAAGACGTTAGTTAAAAAATCTTTGACTCAGAGAGACAGACACAGTGTGTGAGAGAGAGAGAGAGAGTTACACACTCTCCCTCTCGCTGTCACGCTTCGTATAATGCGTCGTATAGCTATGTCATGCTTCGTTTAATGCGTCGTATACTGTCCTAGGGCATGCTTAGTATAATGTGTCGTACCCCCAGTCAGACGACTCACCAAAAATAATCCCACAAAAACCTCTCTGGGTGGAGCAGCCCGGCCAGGTAGTCTCTCCTCAAAAATTTCTCTCTTAAATTTTTTCTCTCCTAAATTTTTGTGGGTGAAAGATGTCGTGGCAAAATAATTGACAACTCGATTTCTTTAACAGGACAGCGTTAGCGCGCTCATTTCTGCTGATTATGGGCAAGACATTAGCTAAACAATTTTTGACTCAGAGAGAGAGAGAGAGAGACAGACACATCTTCTTTTTCTCTTCTAAATTTTTGTGGGTGAAAGATGTCGTGGAAAAAAAATTGACAACTCGATTTCTTTAAATTTTTCACACACACAAATTTAGACCCTCCCGAAGAAAAAAGGTTCACCGCCAAGTCAAGTCGTATAGCAGAATTTATTTTTGGTGAGTCGTCTGACTGGGGTGGTCGTAGCTCTCGGATCGAAGTATTTCCGATCGCTCCCAATTCCACCAACTCACGTTGGACAGCAGAAGATCGCCTAAAGATATGTGTGTTAAAATCACGACAGGGACCCATACAGCGGCGACGCCGCAGCAGCCCAGCCAGGTAGTCTCTCTCTAGGAGTCTAGGTGGAGCAGCCCGGCCAGGTAGTCGCCTCTCTGGGTGGAGCAGCCCAGCCAGGTAGTCTCTCTCTGGGTATCTTTGACAACAGCCGACTAAGCACCTCTCAATCCCCTCCCATCAGATCCTCCACTTTCTTAACTTTAGGATCAAGTGACCTAAAATTAATGGGAGTAACTGGTACTGTGGTACTTCGTACTTATAATTCGTCGTATAGCTAGGTCATGCTTCGTATAATTTAAATCGGAAAATAAAATGGAATTTTTCATGTTTTTATTTTATTTTTCCTAGTTTATACAATTTGTTCTCTCCTAAATTTTTGTGGGTGAAAGATCGTTGCATAACCCAATCGAGGGGCCGAATACGGTCTCGTATGTGGTAGTGCTGGCACAGGTTCACCAACACAGGCAACACGGTGCAGCAAGCACACAGAATACGGTACCCCAGTCAGACGACTCACCAAAAATATCTTCTCTTCTAAATTTTTGTGGGAGAAAGATGTCGTGGAAAAATTATTGACAACTCGATTTCTTTAACAGGACAGCGTGAGCGCGCTCATTGCTGCTGATTATGGGCAAGACGTTGGCTAAAAAATCTTTGACTCAGAGAGAGAGAGAGAGAGAGACAGACACAGTGTGTGAGAGAGAGAGAGAGTTACACACTCTCCCTCTCGCTGTCACGCTTCGTATAATGCGTCGTATAGCTAGGGCATGCTTCGTTTAATGCGTCGTATACTGTCCTAGGGCATGCTTCGTATAATGTGTCGTACCGCCCAGTCAGACGTCTAACAAAAAATAATCCCACAAAAATCTCTCTGGGTGGAGCAGCCCGGCCAGGTAGTCTCTCCTAAAAATGTTCTCTCCTAAATTTGTTCTCTCCTAAATTTTTGTGGGTGAACGATGTCGTGGCAAAATAATTAACAACTCGATTTCTTTAACAGGACAGCGTGAGCGCGCTCATTGCTGCTGATTATGGACAAGACGTTAGTTAAAAAATCTTTGACTCAGAGAGAGAGAGAGAGAGAGAGAGTTACACACTCTCCCTCTCGCTGTCACGCTTCGTATAATGCGTCGTATAGCTAAGTCATGCTTCGTTTAATGCGTCGTATACTGTCCTAGGGCATGCTTAGTATAATGTGTCGTACCCCCAGTCAGACGACTCACCAAAAATAATCCCACAAAAACCTCTCTGGGTGGAGCAGCCCGGCCAGGTAGTCTCTCCTCAAAAATTTCTCTCCTAAATTTTTTCTCTCCTAAATTTTTGTGGGTGAAAGATGTCGTGGCAAAATAATTGACAACTCGATTTCTTTAACAGGACAGCGTTAGTGCGCTCATTTCTGCTGATTATGGGCAAGACATTAGCTAAAAAATCTTTGACTCAGAGAGAGAGAGAGAGAGAGACAGACACATCTTCTTTTCTCTCCTAAATTTTTGTGGGTGAAAGATGTCGTGGAAAAATAATTGACAACTCGATTTCTTTAAATTTTTCACACACAAATTTAGACCCTCCCGAAGAAAAAAGGTTCACCGCCAACTCAAGTCGTATAGCAGAATTTATTTTTGGTGAGTCGTCTGACTGGGGTGGTCGTAGCTCTCGGATCGAAGTATTTCCGTTCGCTCCCAATTCCACCAACTCACGTTGGACAACAGAAGATCGCCTAAAGGTATGTGTGTTAAAATCACGACAGGGACCCATACAGCGGCGACGCCGCAGCAGCCCAGCCAGGTAGTCTCTCTCTAGGAGTCTAGGTGGAGCAGCCCGGCCAGGTAGTCGCCTCTCTGGGTGGAGCAGCCCAGCCAGGTAGTCTCTCTCTGGGTATCTTTGACAACAGCCGACTAAGCACCTCTCAATCCCCTCCCATCAGATCCTCCACTTTCTTAACTTTAGGATCAAGTGACCTAAAATTAATGGGAGTAACTGGTACTGTGGTGCTTCGTACTTATAATTCGTCGTATAGCTAGGTCATGCTTCGTATAATCTAAATCGGAAAATAAAATGGAATTTTTCATGTTTTTCTTTTATTTTTCCTAGTTTATACAATTTCTTCTCTCCTAAATGTTTGTGGGTGAAAGATCGTTGCATAACCCAATCGAGGGGCCGAATACGGTCTCGTATGTGGTAGTGCTGGCACAGGTGCACCAACACAGGCAACACGGTGCAGCAAGCACACAGAATATGGTACCCCAGTCAGACGACTCGCCAAAAATATCTTCTCTCCTAAATTATTGTGGGTGAAAGATGTCGTGGAAAAATAATTGACAACTCGATTTCTTTAACAGGGCAGCGTGAGCGAGCTCATTGCTGCTGATTATGGGCAAGACGTTAGCTAAAAAATCTTTGACTCAGAGAGAGAGAGAGAGAGAGACAGACACAGTGTGTGGAGAGAGAGAGAGTTACACACTCTCCCTCTCGCTGTCACGCTTCGTATAATGCGTCGTATAGCTAGGTCATGCTTTGTTTAATGCGTCGTATACTGTCCTAGGTCATGCTTAGTATAATGTGTCGTACCCCCAGTCAGACGACTCACCAAAAATAATCCCACAAAAATCTCTCTGGGTGGAGCAGCCCGGCCAGGTAGTCTCCTCAAAAATGTCTCTCCTAAATTTTTTCTCTCCTAAATTTTTGTGGGTGAACGATGTCGTGGCAAAATAATTAACAACTCGATTTCTTTAACAGGACAGCGTGAGCGCGCTCATTGCTGCTGATTATGGACAAGACGTTAGTTAAAAAATCTTTGACTCAGAGAGAGAGAGAGAGAGAGACAGACATATCTTCTTTTCTCTCCTAAAGTTTTGTGGGTGAAATATGTCGTGGAAAAATAATTGACAACTCGATTTCTTTAAATTTTTCACACACACAAATTTAGACCTTCCCGAAGAAAAAAGGTTCACCGCCAACTCAAGTCGTATAGCAGAATTTATTTTTGGTGGTGTCGTCTGACTTGGGTGGTCGTAGCTCTCGGATCGAAGTATTCCGATCGCTTCCAATTCCGCCAACTCAAGTCGTATAGCAAAAGATCGCCTAAAGATTTGTGTGTTAAAATCACGACAGGGACCGGTACAGTGTTGACGCCGCAGCAGCCCGACCAGGTAGTCTCTCTCTAGGTTGAGCAGCCCGGCCAGATAGTCGCCTCTTTGGGTGGAGCAGCCCGGCCAGGTAGTCTCTCTCTGGGTATCTTTTACAACAGCCGACTAAGTACCTCTCAATCCCCTCCCATCAGATCCTCCACTTTCTTAACTTTAGGATCAAGTGACCTAAAATTAATGGGATTAACTGGTACTGTGGTGCTTCGTATTTATTGTGACGCTCCTGCATAGTAGCCACATGCGGGCATCCGCGCACGTCGGCTACCCAGCCGTTTAGGAAAAGCCGGCCGGGCGGCGGCCGCCCGCCGGTTGGCTTTTCCTTAGTATATATCCTACGATAATTTAACTAATTTCTGTGGATATTCTTATATTGTTTCACAGCTTGCAGCTGTCCCTTGTATTCTTAACCAACGCATCTTAGCATATTTTATTCTCGATAGTTGATTGTTTCATTATAATATATAAGATGTAAGTCTAGTGAGAGTGGGAGGAGACGAGCGGGAGAGAGAGACCGGCTGGGGGACGTTGCTATGCGCGGAGAGGCTACCTTGGGATACGAGCCTGAATGTTTAGCCAATTTGATGTCAACGTTAGGCTTAGTTTCGACTCACGCAAGGGGTAGAGGATTTTGACCCGGCAAACTCTGTTTTGAGTGTTGCCAAGCATGGGATGTATTTCGCATGCCTAGGGTGGGGTCGCAGATAGCTTCAAGACTCAGAGCTCACCTCACTGTCGTACGGCCTTCGGACCGCCCTTGATATCTATCCCTCTCACCCCCACTTAGAAACTTTTCTCTCTTACTTTGTATACGCTTCTTTCCACTACTTTACCAGTCTATTTAATTATTCCATCCCCTTGATAGACCTTATATCTATTAATGTATTAAACCGACGAGCTCTTCAGATAACTAGATAGGATTTAGGGCCTTATGCAGAGATATAATTGTTAATGAGTCCTAGGAAGCATTTTTGTTGTCTCATATTTGGTGGTTTCATGCTTGCTAGTGTGTTCTTGTGTCAGGTTAGCAGGTGCTAGACCGGAGGGGAGTTTTTTTGCGATCCTTTAAGTAAAGTCTGCTGGTGCGAGTCCTGTGGACCCGCATGACTTTACTAGGATACCCGTGGGAGTCTGGGGGCATTTTCTTGTCTGTGTGCCTGTGTGTCTAGCGTGTGTGTTGTGTGAGGGCCCTTGCCTAGTCCACTCAGCACTGCGCTAGCACGTCTTGCTTTTGTTTTAGGGTCGCCAGGAGAGAGTCAGATACTTGGGATCTGAGTCTCTCAAGAGAGCACCCTTTCAATTAGAGTAATTTGGCGCACAGACTTGGGAACGTCCCTAGGCTAGAGCAGGTGGCTCAGCCCGGTATCCGAAGCCTATATCCTTCCGGCTAG